>OZ010583.1:86391874-86421874 GCA_963932145.1 Acanthosepion lycidas
GTGCATTTTGAAATCATTTTTTCACTTTTTGTGCCTAAATATGTTTTCATTTTCTTTCATCTTGCTTACCGAATTCCTCTTCTCTTCTCGACTCATTTTAAACATTAGTATGAAAACCATCGGGGAGAAGTCAGCAGGAAACGTAATCGATTTTTCCTTGGTTTTGTAATAACCTTGTCTTCCATACATCGGATAAATATCCGTGTCCTGCATTTTGAATACTGAATTTAAAAGCAGATTTGCTCTCCCTACATAGCGTTACAACCTGAAATTCCAACTGAGTCCGGTTGTGTTTCATATTAAGTTTAATATCATTAGCAAATATTAGGCCAAAGCTGTATTTTCTTGAGAAAATATTATATATATATAATATCATCCACAGACAGACTGTTTCGCTGTATCAAAGCTCATCAGTGCGGCTAGACATCCGGTTGCCTCTAACTAGGATCGAAACCCGACTGAATTGGTTTCAGGCGGATATTCTACCACTAACCTGTCGGCGCACGGTTGGGATGAAAGTGGATTTTTGGCGTATTTATTTTAGGAAACACACCCAGTGACCGACAGTGACTCAATTCGACTTGCGAAGAGTCTCGCTATATAGCTATAATATTCACTGTTTACAAACCCATACCTCAGCCCGAGAGTGCTCAACTGGAATTAATTCATATAATATATATATATATATATATATATATATATATATATATATATATATATATTATAAATTTATTGATTAAAAATATGTTTTTTCCGCTACACAGTTCTAACCATGTTTCAAAAATTGAAGGTCCGAATTTAATTTTGTAATTAAATTAAAGACATTAGTTCCATTTCATCCTCAAGCGAATTTTGGAGAAACTTTAAAAATTTTTGGGTTTTAAAGACACAGCTAAAATCATAATTCACGTTTCCAAGGTTACAGATAAATTCACTTCCACTAGACAGGGGTGTTTGCGTGTTCTTTATGTCTGTATTTTGATGTATCCGTTATTAGCTACGTTTTGGTAGGGGTCAGGGATGTATTCTTCAATGAAATCTGACATCCGATAAATGCATGTCTTCTGGATTTTTGAAAATTTTATTGTTAACGTCAAAAATTCTTTCGGCATTTTTTCTATTTGTATATTTAAAGATTTTGAGGGGGGTGTTCAGGTTAGAATACGTTTTATTTAACTACAATTTGAAAAATATTTTCACTATTAATTTTTAATATACTATATTTCTTTTAAGAACAAGTAAATGTATTAGAATCTCTTACAGTATGTAGAGTTATTTTCACATTAGCTATAAGTATGTATATTATTAGGTAACAATTTTTTTTAAGTAAACTTTATGACAATGATGCCAAAAATAGATAATTGATTTTACTGATTTAGTAAACTTTTATTTTTTATATAAACTTAGTAATATCTTGATTCTCATGTAAGTACAAAGGACATGGGTCATTCAATGGCTTTACATCTTCTAGCTTTTCATATTAAATTCATTTTACTGTAGGTGTTTTATTAGATTCATTTAAGTGCTTGTAGTACTTGGAGGGAGATCTATAGGTTAGAATACGTTTTATTTAATTACAATTTTAAAAGATGTTTAGGTTAGAATTTCTTTTTATTTAACTACAATTTTAAATACGACTTTAAAATATTTTCACTGTTAGTTTTAATAGACTATATTTCTTTTTTAAAAGAAGTAAATGTATTAGAATTACTTACAGTAAGTAAAATTATTTTAACATGTCAAGTATAAGTATGTATATTACCTTTGTTTAAATTTTTATATTTAAATATTATTTAAGTAAAATTTATGACAATTACGGTAAAAATAGGTAATTCATTTCTCTGATTTAGTAAACTTTTTTCAATACTTAGTAATATATAGTTTCACATGTCTGTACAAAGAACATGGGACATTCAATGGTCTACATCTTATAGCTTTGCATCATAATTTCATTTTTCTGTAGGTGTTTTATTGGATCCTTTAAGTGCCGGTAGTACTTTGAGAGAGGTGGTTTGGTTAGAATACGTTTTATTTAACTACAATTTTAAAAGAAGTTTAGATTAGAATTCGTTTTAACTAAAATTTTAAATACAACTTATTTATACAAAGTATTTTCACTGTTATTTTAATAGACTTTTTTTGTAAATGTAATAGAATTACTTACGATATATAAAATTATATTTTCCCATTAAATATAAGTACGTATATTACGAGGTCACACTTTTTAAATTTATTTTTAAATATTATTTAAGGAAAATTTTTGACAATGACGGCATAAAATAGCTATTTCATTTCTCTGATTCAGTAAATTTTTGTTTTTCATAAACTTAGTAATATATAGTTTCTCATGTATGCACAAAGGACATGGGTCATTTAATGACCTACATATTCTCGCTTTTCTTATTAATTTCCATTTTACTGTAGGTGTTTTATTTGATTCTTTTAGGTGCCAGACGTACTTCGAGAGAGATGTTTGATCTTTATATTCATTTAGCTTAAATGAACTTTGATGTTGTTGAATTTTTTTTTTAACTCATGGCTTGTGCAACCTATATATATTTTTATGTTTTCAGGATTTTCACTTGAAGAGATATTGCATTGGTATACTAATGATTCAGTGCGACATTTATTTTGTAGAATGCAATTTTGAGGGTTTCTACAGTTACATAATTTTTGTTTATTTTCATCAGTTTATATTTTTATTTTTCCATTGTCTAAATTTTTTTGGTTTTGGTATAAGTGTTTCTTTAAGATATTAGCATTATGTTTCTTGATATTTTATCTAAGTTTTCCGTACAGCTGTAACTCAATTTTAGTGTGTTTTTATTGAAAATAGTACTTAGTTTACTTCCACTAGGAAAATGCTTGACTACTAATGCGAGGAATTTTTGTCCTTATTTGTTTTTTAACATTTGGTTGTATGGGGGTGTATACCAAATTATTTTTCTACATGTGTTTTTTCTATGGTTTCCATTTTTATTTCTTTATATAAGTTAGTTTTGGGTTTTTGTAGCCTCTCTCTTTTGGAGCTTTGTTATAGGAATTGATATGCTTATTGAAAATCTTGTCATTTGCAGAATTTGTACTAATTCTTTTACTGATAGATAACGGTATATGTTTAATTATAGATGGGGGGTGATTTGATTTAGGGTGGTGTATATATAAAGGATTGGTGTTAGGTTTTTTATAAGGTGTGTATGTATTTTTATTTGATTCTAATCTTATATCTAGGAAGTTCACTTTTTTTTTAATTTAATGCTCACCGTAATTTTTAAGCCCATGTTTTAAATTGTTTATATAATACCTTTCTAATTCTATCTATTTTTCAGTTAGTTGAGTTTTTAATAACCATAAGTCCATCGTCTCTGTACAAACCAATGCCAATTATATTGATATCAGGGTGCACTGTAAGGTTGTATAAAATAAAAAGACAAATGAGATCAGAAGATCCAGCTGAATCTAGTGATCCCATTGTGATATCAAAGTGGTCATAAGAATTCTTAATACATTGCTCACCTTTATGTATAAGTACTGATTTTTTCGCATATAGGATAATGTTCTTTTCTTCACTTGTAATATCCGTATAGTGGGCGGCAAAGTCCAATGCATTCATAAATAGTTCTTTAGATATTGATTGGTAAAATTATCAATATCAAACTGCATTAGTGTACATTTGTTTTTTCTTTTATGTAAGTAAACCAGTTTATCACTTCCTTGGTATTAATCCAAAGTTTCAGGCTTATTTTTTCTTTAATTTGTTTATTTACCCTTTCCAGGATCATTTTGCTAATTTTACCTATAACCGGACTTGTAGGATTTATTATCCTTGTAGTGGGATTAGCCTCAAAATCTGCTTTGTGATCCTTTAAGGTTATGTAGCATTCTTTTTGATATAGTTGACCTACCCTATCACTGATCATCAGTTTATCAGTGATTTCCTTACTGCTAGTATTGATATCCCGAACTAAGTTGAGGTCATTATTATTCGCTTTCTTTTAGTTCTTATGTAAGTCCTTATTTATTAGGTCATTGTATTCTTTTATTGTTGTTTTATAAAAGTTTCCAGTTTTGTCGGATTTTACTAAAATTTTATCTCTAGCGTTAATATCCTTTACTATCTTATCTAGGCGTTTCTGGAAGAAGTATTTCTTGTCATGGAAATTTATGTTGTTAATTATTTCCAGTAGGTCCTTTTCAAAATCGGACAAACTATGAACAAACGGTGCTGCTTTTTTACTGTTAAAACCGTAAGTTTCCTCGAAGTTTTTGTTTTGTGATTCGTTCTTATTAAGGAAGAAGTAAGCTCTTTATCGCTTTCTTCGTATGAGTTCCTCAGTTTTATTCATTAATATCACCAAATATTCTTTTTTGTTGTTATTAGGAATGTTCTTCAGAGAAATTCCGAAATTTATTCTCTCCATATTTTCTTCTAGATTTAGAGTGCTCGACTTTGACCAGCAGCCAATGTATGAACACCGGATTATATATCTTACTGTTGTTTCTTTTTATTTACATATATATATATATATATATATATATATATATATATATATATCAATTCATAACAGCATTATTCAGTTATCGGTATTTCTTTGACTATACGTCAAGTGACAGTAAATTGTATATTCCACCATAAAAAGACCAATTACAGTATTGCTTTGATGAAATCTTCAAGGATTTCTTGGATATTTCCAAAATATTCAGGCCACTGAATAGAAATTGTTTTTAGGAGAGGCGACTAACAAAAATCCTGTCCCGCCTGGATGCCAAATTATTGTTTTCAACTTCCTGTAATTTATCCATCCAAAAATTAGAACGATAAACTTTAGATTTAAGAATTTAGATCGTTAGAAAAACAGAATCAATATATAGAACAGAACCATGTTTTCATAAAATCAGTTATTTTTATTTCATCCATTTCAGGGTGAAAATACCATTACTTGAACATGTAATCAACGAAGGGGATTTCAGTAAAATTTTAAAGAAATGAACGTTTTTAATTGATCATTGAAAAATTTTATTTCAATTTCTTATTAATTTTCTAATCGGGGACGAACTTTTATAATGATCCAATATTTAGAATTAGAAAGAGAGAGATGATTTTACTAGGTTATATATGGAGAAAAGAATGTTTAAAGAGTTTGACACTTACACCTCATATATAGAATAAAAAACAAACAAGGATTAAACTACCTTAGTGTCTTGTGTGAGTTAATTGTAGAACAAAATTTGGGAAATATTGTAAAGAAAAAAATAATTGCTTAGAGCTTTATAGGATAAGAAATTATGGAGAGCCATGATCTTTCATGTCCTAAAGGAAAACCATATCAAAGTATAATGAAGTAAAGGAAGGTCGTGGCGATTCCAATGTGCCAAGGTGTGACTATTTGTGGATATTCCTTGAAAAAGATCAAATAATATTAGCATTAGAATATTGTGAATCCAAATAGTATTTGCTTCTTTTTGTAATACTCACACACCTTCAGTTCCTTAAATAACTCAGCAAAACCAATCCAACCATATTTTGCTGAATCATATATGCTGCCCATTTTGGAAGAACTAATTTTAATGACGATTGTACCAGACTAGATCTTGGTCTTTAATATCGCATAAAAGTTGAGTAAAAATGGGTTTGGAAAACAGAGATTACCTTCACATAGACTGGCTCTCATCCGAAGCTACTGATCTCAGACTCCCCTTTTGAAGAAGTGATGAATTCATGCTTTTCCCCGACGGCATCCGGAGTGAAGTGGACATAATAGACTAGAATTAGAACTCGTATCGGGGATTCTACTTTCTTCATCCGTGTACAGGCATGTACACGTATACACATTCTCTCAAGCACACACACGTTCCCCATATATATATATATATATATATATATATATATATATATATATATATATATATATATATATATATTGTTGTAGCAAACCTACGGAAGATAATGGGTTTGTCCGCATTAAAATAAATACAGTAGTAAATGTTGGTTTGCAGTTGGAGATTCGTCTCCCGCTATGCTGATCAAACTCTCTGCCTCTGGGCAGAGAGGATCCCCAGATGAAGCTATGTCGAAGGGTAGAGTCTCTCGGGAAGCAGCTAGCCGACTTCGTGTTACTGGATTTACGGGAAATTTTGACCGAGCCTACGGGCTCACATACCCCACATTAAATACGAACTTCTGCCACATCTGACCGTGTGGGGTGGTTGGTAGATATCCTGATTCATTGTGGAAATCTCTTGACTCACTTCTAGCAGTTGACTACTTCATCTACGCGCCACTGGCGAATCTTCTATATGCTGTTCTTGTCCTAAGTATTATCGTTCATTACCAATATTTGTGTGATTATTCTATTCAGTAATCTTCCCTCGGTTAAAAGATATATATATATATATATATATATATATATATATATATATATATATATATATATATATATATATATGATGTGGGCCCAAGGTCGGGACCACGGAAGGAAATAACGGAACACGGATTAGGGGTAAGAAAGATATATTAAGCAAAAAGGTTACAAATATAGTATAAGTGTAAGCGGAGTTTGCTATGTGCTAGTATACAATATTGGTAGTCGTACGCGGCTGATACTACGGTATTAGAATACTCTCTCTTTCCTCCTCTCCTGTTAGAGTGTTATCTCGCATACTTTATATAGACCTGGAAGAGTCCATGTTGTAGGTATGTTACGATCACACAACAATATATATATATATATATATATATATATATATATATATATATATATATATATATATATACGGTTAGTCGAATTCCAACCGCTCTCAACAATTGAAGTCATAGAATAAATGATCGTATCTAGCATTCAAAACCTCAAAATAAGATACATATATATATATATATATATAGAGAGAGAGAGAGATAGGGAGAGAGAGTGAGAGAGAGACAGAGATTGAGAGAGATATAATATTAATGACGATTGCATCAGCCTAACTCACTGTACTTAAACTTATTATAACAGGCCATGAAAAATGGGTTGCTTACAACAATCTTTTTAACGCAAAATTTACTAGATTGACAGATTGACAAAGAGAAATCTCCGCAACCAACTCCAAAACAGGATGCCCAAGAAAAAAAATCATTATTTTTTTCATGTGGCAGAGGATCGGATCGCTCGTGTTTTATTCATTTCTTTTTATGTGCCGGGTCTTTTCAAAGTGAAGGCTATCATGGCCCTCCACTTCCACCTCTCCCTTGTGGCTATCAACAGGTTTTGTGTTTCTGCGAGCTCCCCGAGACCACGCTCTGCAATCCACCTATCCTAACCCCCCACGTATGTGCAGTGCAGCTTTCATTTGTCTCTTTTTCCCTCTATTCGTCCCGCGAGTATCAGATTCTCCACGTCCTCCTTTCTCATCACCTGTCCCAGAAATTTCATCTGCTTCCTCCTTATGTTAAGCATTGTTTGCATCTTTTCCAAAACCTCATCGTTGCTCACCTGCTCGGCCCATGATATCCTCAGCATCCTGCTGTAAAAGGCAATAAAACAATGAATGCATATTTATAGGCGAAGCAGCTGTAATGTTTTCATAAATGTTTACCTGAAAAGCGCCCTGCTTTTCAATAGGAAAATTGTTGTTCTGTTTTGTGTTCACATAAGACCGCATACAGCAGGAATAACCAAAACAAAATTCTGTTTATTGACTTTCTCCTGTATATGCACGCCGTATTTAAACGAATATATTTCTTTTATCATTTCTCGCAACCCATGGCAATAAAGCCACTAAAATGCAAGGGGTTACTGATGCGAAAAAGGAAATAATATTAAGGAGAGCGTACAGTAAATGACAGACGATAACGAAAGACATTATATTTATCTTTTTGAACGTCAAACTTGCCGGGCAAGTAAAAATACGGAAAAGAGTTTCACAAGGCAAACGTTCGAAAGAAGAAAATATCAATATCGAACTTACGGTTCATTTAGAATATTTCAACTGCGAAGTGATGACATATTGCGGCCAATCGATCACTGAAGTTCAATTTATAAAGTTTAGATACCAAAGACGAAGCAGTATTTATTTTAAAAATATGGCACAAGGCCAAAAAGGGCGATTGAGGGAGGCGGGTCTTCAATCTGTCTTATCTAAAACTTAGCTAGTCACAATTAGTGACCCAAACATGCAATATTATTCCTTAAACAAACAACACATTTTTACCATTCTTATTACAGGCACCATGATACGTCAAAGTCTGTATGAATTCATAACTAATTCCCAAATTAACAATTTGTCTGTGATGGTGTGGAATAAAAATAACATTTTTTTTTTTTAAAAATGCCCCCTCAAAAAAAAAGATGGAAGCTTATCAGAACAATTAACATGAAAATATTTATAGAAATAGCACAGAGAAGCTACGAAATGTCGATGAGAAAGTGACTAAAGCCGAGTTTTCATGTCAGAACATATAACATTGCATTTTATATATAATCGCTAATTAAATAGGAGAACCTCCAGACCAGATATTGAATGAATGAACGAAGGTTAGTTTTATAAATATATAACATAGATTCTTGCTTGAAAAAAAGTATCTAGCACTATACAATAAACAATCTTTCCTAGCAACAAACATAGCAATTGATTCTTCATAATCTTTCCATTTTTTTTAATAAATGTTATAAGACTTGTACACAATATTTTCTACTAAGTACTGTCTCCCTTCAGGGCGTAATTGATACTCTCTTTCCATAACATACTTTCCATGAGTTACTAATCTTATAATCCCTGTCCTGGCAACTATTTCTACAATTTTGTTAGGTGGGGGTTTCCCTGCTTTCTTATTTATCTCTTATCTTAATTAATTCCTGCGAGTGTCAAATTTCAAAAGCCCTCTTTTCTCATTATGTGCACTAAATTATCAGCTGTCTTTTTCTATTACATTTAAATGTCCTGTTTGTCTCCATTGGTCCAGAATTCGCAGATGCATAGATTTCCAATCTATGTACCATTCTGTAGAAGCATTTGTCTATTACTTTATGTTTCTTCTACATAAGCGATGAGTTTGTTCAGCATTCACTGCCATATAGGTATGTCAATATTATATAATAATCCAGTACTATTTTCTTTGTTTCTAATTATTATTTTTTTTCTTTTTTCTTAGTACTTTTCATACATTTTGATACATTTTGAAAGTCATCTTTCCCTATCCTAATGCTCCTTCGAATATCAGTGTCAGATTTCCCATCTTCTGTTAAAAATCTTTTGTGTTATTTAAATTTCTGCACTCAATTTAGTTTAATTTTGATCTTTACCTTTTGTTATTTCAAATGTTGGACTGTAACTTTTGCAAACAACTATGCATTCTCTCTTCTTGCAATTTATGCTTAGTTGGTTCTTCTCGTTTTCCATCATTAACTTCTGCAGGATATTTTGTACTCTCGTTTCTGCGTCCGCTATCAACAATATAATCAGGAATCCTGGTATGACTTTGGTTCTCACAAGATGTTTTCACTGTAAATGTGCACACATTATACGAGGTTTAATTAAGTTCCACAATACAGTGTAACAAATGTTACTCCAGTGTGCATAAAGCAGTTTTGAAATATATTTAATTCTCTGTACGAAGGATGTTTATTTTTTTTTAAGTTATTTCCCTAAAGTCCAGACCAAAGTCCTGATTCCTTTCGTAATATTCATTTCGTAAGAAAAATCTATAATCATTTTGGTCTCATTGTGCATATTAACATTACCGCCAGCTTCGAATGAATCTACTTCTCCTTCCAGGCATCTTTAAATTTTGGAGACAACATAAAGTCTTTGATGTCAAATCGGTTCTGTGCTCGAGGTATGCAACTTTTACATCATTTATGGATTGTGATACGGATTTGCAAATTCTTCATCCCCCACAAAAAAAATAAAATAAAATAAAATAAAATGACTTCCTTCGAGACTTATGCTATGGATTCTGTCCAGATTTAGAACGACCATAACTTGCGGCGTACAAGTCGACCTCAATATTCTTAGCTCAAAATTCAATGCTAGGCTTATACCCATCGTATAGTTCGACCCACAAACATATGGTAGGCTACATGTGTATCAACTGTTAGAATGGCTGAATGCGATAGCACTAATAGAATACTGAATTTGTGTTAGAATTTTATATTAATTTAAGAATTAATATGCACACATTTTAGTGGGATACGTTTGTGTGTTTCCTGAGTACAGTATTTAGTTGATGGGATTCCTGACCTAATTGTTTGTCGTAAAACTTTGCTTTATTTACATTGTTCAGACTATTGACCTCACCTTTATTGCAATATTCACGATGTTTGGCCGTTGTACGACGGCCAAGACGTCGGGAATATGGCAGTAAATATGAGTTAAATTGTCAGAACGATGAAAATAATGTAAATAATTACAGTATCTCATCTCAGAAATAAAAAGAGATATTAAAGTTTACTTAATATACACGCCATATAAATCAACCCTTAGTTTTGGAAATGTTTTTTTAGGATTGAAAATTCGAATTTTATGGCGCAATTTATGGTATTTGCGGATAAGGTTCTTGTGGGTCACTATTCAATACCGTCACTTAACGAATTGACGCTAAGCGCTTTTGAAGAAGACATCAGATAGCACGCAATATACGTTCAGTCTTGATTAGATCTCTGTGATTAATGATCAGGGTATGAGTTTATGGGTGCTTATATATCCGGGTATTGATTCACAATGGTCACTTGTGCATACACGCAGACATTTATTTAAAATGCTAGATCCCAACATGATGCATGTGTCTCTCGAGATTTTCCTTTGAATTATCAAATACTCCTTGGAAATGTTTGGAAAACATAGTTTTTCTTTCCTTAGACTGGCTCCCAGCAGAGGCTACCGAATCCAGCCTACCCTGCTTGTTAAAACATAACTTAGTGGAGAAGTCATGCTTTTCCCAAGGCCATAATCAACTTGACAGACGAGACGCGAATTCGTACACGCTTCACAGATTCTGTTTTCAGCGTTCGCACACATGCATGCAGATATTTACCCACTCTCACTCTCTGAAGCACACTTTCATACACACTCACGCGCGTGCATATATATGTGTGTGTATAAGTTTTTTAAAAAACTGCTACGTTTAAAACTTGCTTATGTGAGTGTAAACCTCACTATTTAGGAGATCGTATCATTTCAAATGAAGGATACCTAGTCTAGACTACCCAGATCGTTATGTATGTGTTAAAGGGATGATAGATTCACGCTTTTCAGCAAAGGAATTTTTGCAAAAGTGAACGTAATTTGAACCCGTTTTGTTGATTCAAATTTCTGCATCACCATATACATATATATATATATATATATATATATGTATGTATGTATGTGTGTGTGTATGTGTGTGTGTGTGTTTATGTGTGTATGTGTTTATGTGTGTATGTGTGTGTGTGTTTATGTGTGTGTTTATGTGTGTATGTGTGTGTGTGTGTGTTTATGTGTGTATGTGTGTGTATGTGTGTGTGCGCGTGTGTGTGTGTTTATGTGTGTATGTGTGTGTGTGTGTGTTTATGTGTGTGTGTTTATGTGTGTATGTGTGTGTATGTGTGTGTGTGTGTGTGTATAATATAAAAGCGAATTTCAGTGTGACACTTTTTCAATTTTTCAGGGCATAAATCTCTAACTTTTAAATATCTAATCTTCAGTATAATAAATGCGAATGTCAGAATATCAGTGTGTCAAACTTTTTGAACTTCACCCCTACAGGCCGTAGCCCAATCTATCATACCATTTTGGACTATGTTCGACTCCATGACTAAATCAAAAAGATTGCGGGAGGGATCCGGACACGCAATCCTGAAATTTTCGATTCCCAAGTTTTCATTACTGCGATTGTATTCAGCGATTTTTTTACGTGATCTTCTGAATCGAATTTGTCTTTACGATAACAATTAGGACCTTGAATAAGTTCTCGCTGTTTTCTAACATACGACGTTCTCAGAACTGGGTGCCTGTAGTTTCAGATGGTAACGCATATATAAGGAAGTACTATAGGCAAAACGAAATTCAGTGTATGTGATTTCGCCGAAGGGGAAACAGCTTTAATTTTCATGTCGGCTTTCGTGTCAAATATAATGTATTTGCGAAGAATTTCCCTGCACTATTTGATTCAAAAGAAATCTGCAGCTGAAGCGCACAGGATTCTTCTTGAGACTTAAGACGACCATGGTCTGTTGGAAACAACATGCAGAGATTGGTTTAAATGCTTCATAAATAATGATTTTAATGTTGAAGATAAAGAACGCTCTGTCACACTGAAACAGTTTTGGAGGCATTACTTTATGTAGACTCGTGTGACGCGCAAGCTGAACTTTACAAGTTGATTACAGTACAGTTTCCAAACGTTTGAAATCATTAGAAATGATTCAATAGCAAGGACATTGGATGCCGTACGAGTTGAAGCCAAGAGATGTCAAACGGTATCTTGTTACAAGTGAACAAATGCTTCAACGTCAGAAAAGGAAATCGTATCTTGACCGGCGATGAAAAATGGATACACTACTACAACCCTCAGCGTAGAAGATATGGTTAAGCCTGGCCATGCACCAACATCGGAGACAAAGCCGAATATTCATTGTTCGAAACTTCTGCTTCGCATTTGGTGAGATCAGCTGTATGTAGTTTATTATGAGCTACTCAAACGACCGAAACCATCACGGGAGATAACTATTGATGACAATTGATGCATTTGAGCTGAGAATTGAAGACAAAACAGTCGCTATACGAGCCTAGACATGACAAAATTATTTTGTAACATGACAACTGTAGGTCATATGTTGCAAAACGGGTGAAAACCTTGCTGGAAATGCTGAAATGGGAAGTACCCCACCCGCCGTGTTCACCAGACATTGCCCCCGTCCGATTTTCACTTGTTCCGATCGATGGCACATGGTCTGGCTGAGCAGAACGTTAATTCTTTTGAAGATGCCAAACAAATCGGTCAACTCGTTGTTAGCCTCAAATGACATGCCGTTTTTCCGCCGCGGAATTGAAATCTTGCTAGAAAGATGGTAAAAATTTCAGTGGAATTTTTCTCACTAATTTAAACTAATAAAACATTACTTTTCATGAAAAATCATCGGAACCTTGTTCAAGTTCCTGATAAATAAATTTCGGAGTAATCGAAATTAATTACGAAATCCATCGAAAGTTACCTATGAAATAAAAAAAAATAACTGTTTATACAGAAAATAAGGACCTACGTACATCAAATTGTCTTTAAATTAAGTGCCGACAGAAGAATTGAACTTTTAAAAGGTAAGCTTAAATATTAATCCAATACTTAAATGCAGAGATCAATTTTGAGTTCTTCTTTGTGTGCCTATGTGTATGCGTGTGCGCGCTTGTGTGTATGTGTATGTCAATATTTAAAAGGTTGCGATTGAAAAACATTACATATTTTTTCAGTGACGTTTAATTATTTTTGGGATTTCACAGCAACTAGAAGAATACATCAATTAAGTAAGAATGGCTGTCTATTATACCAGTAGAAAAGATCAATCAGGTACAATGTAGAAAAATGGATGCACTGAAAATCAAAACATTAGACGTCGAAATTAATCTGCATTAGAAAAAAAAAGTCTTTCACACATAATAAGTAGAGAGATGGTGGTGCTAATGTGCTTCGAATAAAGTACTGTTAACTGAATATTAAGTTATCAATTTTATTGTATTAATTTCCTCTCAGCCTTCATATTCGTCTTTCGTTTCAAAATGCGTTCAGTCTTTTTTGATTTTTTTCTACATGAATTTCCTAATTACATTTTTGCACTTTTCAAGCAATCATTTCGACTTTTCATTTAAATTTCTCTCCTCTGAAATTATAGGTTTTCCCTCAAGTTCCTTATCTCGTTGCTCATGAAATTATTCTCGCCGTTTTTCTTTATTTTTTTTCCTTGACGCTATTTTTAGTGCTCTGCTTTATTCCTCTCCTTTCGATATATATATATATATATATATATATATATATATATATATATATATATATCGAGATATGCGTGCATAAATGAAGAATTAAAAATCTTTACACACGAATCCAGAAATTTCAATATTTTTTTTATTTATTTCAGTATTATTTTTCTCTCAAATTGAAAGAAATGAATTACAAATTTTCTTTGCGAACAAGTTGACACAAAATGTATTTTGATTCATTTTTTACAGTACAAACGAATGAATTGCACCTGTACACATAACAGGTAAAAAGTGCCTATATGTATTCAGATCTATATGACTTACATTACATATTACATTGTTTTCAGTGTGTTTATGAAACTGAAGTCTTCAAACTCATGAAAAAAAATGGGAGTTAGTTTCTACTATTACCGCATGTAAACAAGTTAGCATGCGCATTGTCAATGTGGCTGGACATTTTTTTTTTCTTTTAATATTGTATACTCGAATAAGTATCGAATAAGTATGCGAAAGATATGAGTAATTATACATATTATTATGAGATAGATCTTTTGTGTAACTGTTATGGGATCTTACTCATAATAATATTAATAAAAAGGGACTATTCAATACTTAATAAATACTGCGCCCCAGGAGTTTTGACTTGAGCGAGTGTTCGGTTGTACTCTCTTCCTACGGACGGGAGCAACCCGAAGGAGGCTACGCAAAAGGGTGGAGTC
Organism: Acanthosepion lycidas; assembly: GCA_963932145.1. NCBI lineage: Eukaryota > Metazoa > Mollusca > Cephalopoda > Sepiida > Sepiidae > Acanthosepion > Acanthosepion lycidas. The sequence goes on from OZ010583.1 coordinate 86,406,520, forward strand.
TCCTTCGGGGAGGTAGACCGGCCCTGAAACGTTTATACGGGTTCAATGGGCATATTTTTGGCCGAGCCCACGGGCTCGGAATGCCCACATTAAAAAGGCCTTGTGCCACATGACACCCTCGTGGGGCGGGTGACTGAATATCGTCAATCAGTCGCTCAAGTTTTGACCGACTGTTCGGTTATACTCTCATCCTACGTACGGGAGGAACCAGAAGGAGGCTCCGCCGAAGGGCGGAGTCTCCTTCGGGGAGGTAGACCGGCCCTGAACCCGTTTATACGGGTTCAATGGGCATATTTTTGGCAGACCCACAGGCTCGGAGTGCCCACGTTAAAAAGGCCTTGTGCCACATGACACCTTCGTGGGGGTGGGGTGACCGAATATCGTCAGTCAGTTGCTCACTTTCTGACCGACTGTTCGGTTAAACTCTCTGCCTTCGGGCGGGAGGAACCCGAAGTAGGCTACGCCGAAAGTTGTACTTTCTTTCGGGGAGGTAAACCGGCCCATAACCCGTTTATACCGGTTCAATGGGCATATTTTGGGGCCGAGACCACGGGCTCGGAAAACCCCCAATAAATAACCGACCTTGTGTCACATGCTGCCCCAGTGAGGGGGACTGAATATCGTCAGTCAGTCGTTCACTTCTGAACCAACTGTTCGGTTGAACTCTCTAACTTCGGGCGGAGAGGAACCCGAACGAGGCTACGCCGAGGGGTGGAGTCTCGTTCGTGGAGGTAAACCGGCCCTGAGCCTGTTTATATGGGTTCAATGGGTATATTTTGGGGCCGAGCCCGCGGGCTCGGAAATCCTACGTTAAAAACGGCCTTGTTCCACATGACTCCCCAGTGCGGTGTGACTGAATATCGTCAGTCAGTCGTTCACCTCCTGACCGACTGTTCGGTTAAACTCTCTGCCTTACACGGGTTCAAGGGCCATATCTTTGGGCCGAGCCCACCGGCTCGGAGATTCCACATTATATAACTAGTCTTGTGCCACATGATGCCCACGTGGGCGGATGACTGAATATTGTCAGTCAGTAGTTCACGACCGGCTGACCGGTAGAACTCTCTGCCTTCAAGTATCTGTTATCATTTTTCTATAAATCGGTAACGGGGATCCCCTTTCCGAATATATATATATATATATATATATATATATATATATATATGTGTGTGTGTGTGTGTGTGTGTGTGTATGGATGTATGTATGTGTGTGTGTCTGTGTGTGTCTTTGTGTGTCTCTGTATTGGGGCTCTAGATTATAATTTAAACATATATTATTAAATATAACAGACAAAGAATGGTCTTAGGACCAACTTAATAAAAAATATCCAAATGTTGGACAATTTTTATTTTTATTTTCACCAGAAATTAAAGCAAATATTCGAAAGTTAGAACGGTTCATGATCAGACATAATAGACATTCATATTTGTTTTAGCCCACTATATATACGCACATATGTCTTATGGTTATACTAATTATTAGCTGGTACTCGACTGAAGGAACAGCAACATCCGCCTAGATGAAAGAAAAGTTCATCGGGTGGTAGGCTAGCAATTCTCAAAGCCAACCCCCAGGTATATGCTGTGCTCACGATATACTGATATAGTCAGTCCACATAGGCGATAAGGAGTCCGGGACATTCCATTACAACAACACTTATTATTAGTATTATTAATATTATTAAGTATTCATCGTAATATAATTATTGCAACTTCAACTATTATTATGGCAGTAATATGATATTTCTGTAATGAATAATACTATGGTTATCATTGCAATTATTATTACTCCTATTATTTTCATTGCTCTCATTATAATCATTATTTCTATAATTACTAATGCTACTATAATTATTATTACTACTAAATTTCTTATGATTAGTACTAATAAAATTATTACTCTAAAAATTTCTTCTGTTATTATTTGTTTTATTACTGTAGTTGTTACTAATAGTAGTCATAATGATCATTACTACAATTATTATTATAGACATCATCAACCAAAATATTTCCACCAAATTCTTTGTGTATCTTTTTTTATTCCGTTTTTCATCTTCTTCGCCTACTGCAACTAACCCTCCCCAAATAGCCACCCCAAACTAATTTTCATACCATTAATGTTTTCGTTTTTTTTTTTTTTTTTGAGAAAGATTAAATATATTAAGAAATTCTTTGTTGTTGCATTTTGCTGCATCTGGTGGTGTCTGTTTGCGTGCGTGCCATCAAAAGCTGAGGTGGAGACGTTTATCCACAGAATCCATTGTGTGGATTTTCGTGACATATTTTGAGAATATTTGTATTTTCTCCGCTTGGAATGAATTTGTCATTTTTATGGCTGCTCTTTATTAGGTTGCTATCAGCTTGTTTCAAAGATTAAATTATAGATTGTACCGTCGCTTAGGAACGTCCGACTAATAACTAAAGAACGAAGAAAATTATATAAAAAAAAATATTTAATAAATAGCAGTGAAGAATAAATAAGGATTTAATGGTATAAATGGATTTTTGAATATATGTCTAGGATGGACAGATAGATAGATAGATAGATAGATAGATAGATAGATAGATAGAAAGATAGATATAAACAGACTGAGATAGATATATTGATAGTTATAAATAGACTGAGGTGGATATATATATATATATATATATATATATATATATATATATATATATATATATATATATATATATATATGTGCATAAACAGACAGATAGACTCTAACAGATAGATAGATAGATAGATAGATATGAGGTAGATATATATAAACAGACCCCGACAGACTCTAATAAGATAGATAGATAGATAGATAGATAGATAGATAGATAGATATTCATCATTTTAATATGATATATAGTGGAGTGTCGAAAATCTATCAAACCAAGGAAGAAATGATGATTGTTGTTTGATGATTTTGTATACATTTTCTGAAATTGCTTGAATCCAGATCATTTCATCAAGCCCCGTATGTAATAAAATTCACACACTCACACACACAGTCATACGCATGCACACGCACAGACGCTTATATATATATATATAAAGAAAGAACCGTAAGATATGCTTGGAAACGTGAATTATGATTTTTGCTGCGTCTTTGAAACCCAGTAATTTTAAAAGTTACTCCAAAATTCGCTTGAGGATGAAATGGAACTAATGTCTTTAATTTAATTACAAAATTAAATTCTGAGCTTTCAGCTTCCATTTTTGAAACATTGTTAGAACTGTGTAGCGAAAAAAACATATTTTAATTCAATCAATTTAGAATATATATATATATATATATATATATATATATATATATATATATATAAACACAAAAGAACACACGCATATATAAATTCTGATATAAAATTATTTAACTATGATGTAGAATGAACATTATATAGAAATACCAGTTTATATAAATCTACCTGCGAGTTTACTGTTAAGAATATGTTATTATTTATTATTTATGGGTTGAGCTAACTGGGAAATGTATGGGTCTATCACGATAAATATCGCGGTCCTGCATCAAGGGCGGGATGTTATTAGGATGTCATTCTGTGTCATAACATAGCTGGTAAATATCGGTGTTTGCTGGGCAACCAGCCCGTCTTACGTCATGGTTTGGTATCCCGAGCAGTAGATCACTCGCAAGTTGTTCTTTTGCACGCCAACAGTGTCCTGTATAGCGTATTCGTGTACGATTATACGATTATTATAGAAATATCAGGAATGGTGCCATAGAGCAGTGGTTTAGTTAGACGGTGACTCAAAGAGATGTTAATTATAGCTTTCAACACAATACATTAAAACTGCTTCTACAGTGGCGCATAAGTATCTTTGGTAGATCAGAGTTCCAGATCCCATCGACTTTATTTAAACCGGCCGGGGTTTTACCTATTTACCTGCGAATAGTCACAACTATATAATGGAATTATGTACAAAATATATTGATTTTGTGGATATCGCATATTGTAGAATCTCATGTATATTACAGAATATAAATTCTATATAATAATCTTATGCGTAATATATAATTAAGTAATGAAAATCTTGGTAATCCGTATGCATAATCACAAGAAGGATGAAATCCTGAGAGCTCAATGTTAAAGATTAATTTAATTTAATGAAAACAGACAACTTTACATGTCCATGTATAAAATTTCCACAACGAATTTCTTTTTTCATAGCTCATCAGCAACACGTCCAAGGGTGAAAAAATGAATTTAAATTTACATATAATTTTTACACTCCCGACTAATAATTAAAGACGAAGAAAATTATATATTTAATAAATAGCAGTGAAGAATATATATATATATATATATATATATATATATATATATATATATATATATATATATATATATTGTTATAGGATTTGTGTATACGGAATAAATTCAAATAATCAACAATTGCTATTCTTAATTGGTCAATTCAGCTCATGTGACAGCGTTTCCCCTTACGAGGGTTGGTCAATTAATTTGAACCTTTTAAAACCCTTTATTCTACTATCCACATTGAACATCATCACTTGATATTACACCAGAGGTGTTGAAACAAAATGGCTATTTTTGTAGTAATTTTATAAGATATTTATGCTATAATTTCTAAATGAATAATGATATATATATATATATATATATATAGTGGAATATATGTGACGTAGGTTTTCTTAAACCTCCTTCTTTACAGGCAACAGGACCATCACAGATTATGTGAACTGGTTATGCATCAGGATTTGGTCTGTGTAGAATCTTTTTTTCTGATATTCTGGTTATTACGTAATCGATGTGATTGGCGACTCCAAGATCAATGAGTCTTTTTATTTCTTTGTCTGAATAGATATTTTGTGAAAACCTAGATAGATCCGAGAGAAAATCAAAATATTTAAACACGGTGTACCTGGCGGAGCTTACATTTGACGAACTTTTATTAATTTCCACTTTAGTATGTTCTCAAATACTTAAGATAATGTACACGTGCTAATATTTTTACTACAATTATGTTCATGGCGAGTCGTCTAATATGTTTAATCTTTGGTAGCTCAACCGCTTGAATTTAGACATAGTACTAGACAGTCAAATTTGTCACATCGTATTAAGGTTTAACACTTGTGGAACAATCTTCCGCCATCTTGATTCCTTATCATTTACGATCTTCAAAAATTTAAATAGAACATCAATCTTCTTTATTTTTTGTTTCTGTTTTCTGTAATTTATTGAATTTTCTACTTAATTACATTGTATTAACTTCTTTTCATTCCCAGTAGTTACTTGCATCACAGTGGCATTATCCTTTTGTACCGAGAGAAAATTACACACACACACACACACACACATATATATATATATATATATATATATATATATATATGTGTGTGTGTGTGTGTGTGTGTGTGTGTGTGACGAGAGAGAGGGGAAAGCCGTAGTACTCATCACTGGATGGTGTGTGCATGTTTCACACTACAGTGGTATATTAAGATAAAGACGGCCAGGGATGAAGATCACAATGAAGCGTGAAACCATGCAGAGTTGATTCCTATGTCGACACTGTCTCTACAAGTAGACTGTGTATCTCCGATTCTCAAAACTCTGTCCCCATACTTATTGTAGAATATAACCAGACGCACACACACACACTATATATTCATATATATATATATATATATATATATATAGGGATGGTTATTTTATATGTATATATATACCGTAATCCACAGATAGATTGTTTCGCTATATCACACCTCATCAGTGTAGCTAGAGATGCGAGCGATTTAAGCTTAGAATGAAAGCCGTCCGATTTAGTATTAGTCGGTGATTCTAAGCCATAGGATATCGGCGCCTGGCAGTGAGAAAGCCGAATTTTGGCGTATTTAATTTTTCATAAAAACTCTACTGACATATAGTACTCAATCCGTTGGTAGAGTCTTGCATTATTACCAGTAACATATATATATATATATATATATATATATATATATATATATATATATATATATATATATATATATATATATGAGTAAAATGTCACATAAAAATGCACATGTTGTATTTATGTACGTGCAGATGTTGATATGTTATATGGAAATGTTTAACGATATTTATTTGTGCGAAATTATGTTTCGAAATATAATTTCACGCAGATATAGATTGTTAAACATTTTTGTAAACATATAAAGTAATCTCCATCCCAAAATGTAACATACGCATATTTATATACATGTTTACTCATATAGATTCATAAAAGGACACATAGAATCTCACGCATATATATAAATAAACACATATCTATATGTATACACATAAATAAATCCATTCCTATATATATATATATATATAATAAAAATAAAATATAATAATAATTTGCTCTACGTTGTATTAAAAAATTAAATGCTAAACACTGGCTTCTTAATCTGTCTGTTCTTCTCTTTATTTGTATATATATATATATATATATATATATATATATATATATATATATATATATATATTATGTTGGTGCAAAAATATTGTCGTTTTCTCACATAGTAACTTATGTGAGAAAACGACATTATTTTTGCAACAACCTAATATATATGTGTGTGTGCGTGCGTGTGTGTGTGCGTGCGTTTGTGTGTGTGTGTATGTATCTATACACTGCTGTTAAAATTAATTTTGGATTCGCTTCCCAGCGAATTAAGGAACATTATTCATCAATCAGAAAATCTGTCAAGTATCAAAGGAAATATGAATGTTATAATAATAATAATAATAATAATAATAATAATAATAATAATAATAACAACAATAATAATAATAATAATGTGTATTCACATATGCAAACGCAAATAACGCTCTGATTTGCTTACAAATTTGTAACTGTTACCTTAATTCTGAGTGTGAAAAAAAATGAAAATGTTAAACGAGATTATAATAAGTTAAAATGTAATGAAAACAAAAATATTTTTAAAAAAATAAATGAATTTGGACATGTGATCAAAATATAACAGATCACCTGTATATTAAATACAGACATGTTCCACGCTCTCTATCTCTCTCTATGCATACATACATACATACATACATATATATATATATATATATATATATATATATATATATATATATATATATATATATATATATATATATATATATATAACTGTAATAGTGTATGTACGTGTATTCATGAGATACAGCTTAAGGGATATGCAATACCACAACCTATTTAGGAGTATACTGTATCTGAATACCGTGCTGAATCTAACGCAAAATTTTCATTAAAATTTGACAAGGTTTTCATATTTTCTTGAGCTAGGGACTTTTTTTTTTTTTACTTTTATCTCATTTTTAATATAAAATTCAGTATTTGATTATGATGCACATACTTATATCAATCCTATAAATATATAGGATTGATATAAATATATATATATATATATATATATATATAAACATATAAACAAACAATTTTATATTCCAACTCTTACGTGCGTGAAAAATAATAATCATTCATAATACATTATAACAACTTTATGTAATAAATTTAAATATACGTTACACACGATATAATTATACAATTATAATTTATAATTTTGCAATGTATCTTTTTTCACGCTCATTACTCTCTCTCACAACATATATATATATATATATATATATATATATATATATATATATATATATATATATATGAGTGTGTGTGTGTGCATATGTGTGTGCGTGTGTACAACTTTCATTAAATGTGACAGACTACGATTAAGTTTTTCATATAATTTCTCAAGTTTTCGTATAATTTCTTTTCTTTTCAGTATATAAAATATATAAACTGTCCAATAGTTTTTCTTTCCCTAGGGTTTTCCCCCTATATTTATCCATATTCAAGGTACAATTGCTGACTAGATATCGGTTGATGCATGTATATATTTATATAATTTTTCACTTTTCAAACACGGTAAACATATTATGTCCATTTTCTTAGTTGATATAATTGAGTTTTTTGGTTTTTGTTTTTATTAATAAACTTCAATTATTTTAAAAATTTTTTACATGTAGATGTTGCCAGTATATTTGTATTTTCTACAGGAATGTTACGAATTGGTTCCGGAGGTCTCCATGAGTATGTAAATGAGACCGAATTGAGCTATGGTCAGAAAGATAGAGCGTGAGTCTTCTTGCCAAACATGTTGTAGTGTGGCCTATATAATTGTTTACGAGTTATATCAATATGAACTTGGAAATACTGTGTGTTTTAAATATTAATTATTAATGGTTAACATCAAGTCAGATGAAATAGTGGTTTCCATTCGGGTTACAGTTTCGATTCCTGTCGCAGAAGCACATATTTACTATGAAATTTCTCAAACATCCAGGCCGGTAAATGTGATTAATACTGTTTAATTAAATACAGTGCATTTACTTAAATTATATATATATATATATTTGAATCACTCGATTAGTGCGTATTCGATTACTGTTTTTGAATAGTGTAGCAATTTTATTTATATACCAATAATAAATTTTAGTCCGATAAATAGCTATTCAATTTAAGGATAATAATTGAAATTCATTGATATATATATATATATACATATATATATATATATATATATATATATATATATATATATATATATATATATATATATATTGACATATACGCACTTGTTCTTTGTATAGAACTACATATATTATTCAAAGTTACATAATGCAAGCATTTCTATAAAATGTCTATGTATTTAACATATGTTATTAAGATATATAACTTTTTAACATTCATATACATATATGTTAATATATATATATATATATATATATACATACATATATATATATACATTTATGCATATATATATATATATATATATATATATATATATATATACATACATACATATATATATATATATATATATGTTTCTATTGATGTATATATAAATGTAGATATGAACATACACTCATATATTTGTGAGTAGAATACATACTCACACATATATATTTGAGGAATTAATAAAAGGAATTTTCGTAATAAAAAAAAAAAATCAACTATTTGAAAAATAGTCTATTTTTGCTGTTTGAATTGAATTGAAAGTAAAGAAGCATTTTCTTTATATTTTCGAATCTTTTCCAAATAAATTGAAATTTTCTCGCACGCCTTTATCTTCTGTCTTATTTTATTACTTAATTTTCCTTTTGAAGGGAGAATCTATTTTTTTTTTCTCAAGATGAAGTACCATTCCCTACGCCATTACCATTCCCAGCATCTGTCACGTTTCTTCGTACGGCTTTTGAGCATCATTAAGATGTGTTTGCGATCATCTCCAGGCGTCGTCAAAAGAGGAGAATATAGGAAACTAAATAAAAGAAAATTATTCAGAGAGAAACAAAAAAAAAAGCATCAAACATTCCATATTCTTTCCAATCAAACGCTGGATTTTACACGCCTTAAGTCGAAGTCATGATATTTCCTTGCTTGCTTTGCGAATATACCGATATGTTTTCAATACAACCTGCGATAATTAATGAATGTTTTGAATCTACAACACTGGCATGTGAGGCACCGTGCAAAATCATATTTTAAGATGACAGTACATAAAATAATTTCAGGAGGTATAGCGGTTAATCAAGAGTAATCTGTTATGAAGTCTACCCCTTATATTTATGTTTTAGAAAACTTCCATTCAGTTTGGAAGCTATTCAAATTTTCCAAATGTTTTAGTAATCTGACATCAGGGGCCCTTTGACGTGGTGAAGTGATATGCAAGCTCATCTCGCTAGGTCACTTACGACTGAATAGTGAATTTGATCTCACTGGGTACTATATATTTTCAGCCTTGGGCCATATGTGAGCTACGCTTATTAATTGGCAGATAGAAGTTTCAGCTGGAAAACTGCAAGATCACCTAAACTAGAAGAATAAATAAACATTAAATTAAGATGCGCTAATATATGGTCATCAGCAATACAGCCAACGAAGCGATAGAGCTTCGATATGAAAACATAAAAATCAGGTAGGGAAAAAACAGTCTGTGTAATTTACCAACGGGAAACAGTAAAAATATTTGACTTATGTTAGACAATTCCAATACCTAAGTTGGCAAGACGACAATATTAGTTTGGTGCAAAAATAATGCCGTTTTCTCACATATGTTATTAGGTTGGTGCAAAAATAATGACGTAATAATGTCGTTTTTTGACGTTAAAAATTCGTCAAAAAACGACATTATTACGTCATTATTTTGCACCAACCTAATACTATGTGAGAAAATGACATTATTTTTGCACCAACCTAATAGTAAGATGTCGACTGAAAAAGAAACAATATCGTGACCCTGGTTCAATAAGGAAACACTTAAAAACTGATATAAATCTTCCTGCTGCGAAAAGACAAATTCTTGTAGATGAAACTGTCATTCTAAGGATTTCTAACAGCTAAAGACTATTACAGATAATGGAATTATTTTAAATAACGTTAGGTTTAACCTTCCCTTAATCTCGCTTTCATTAAAATTGGAGGGAATGCATTAAACGCTACAATGTGGAATTGCTATTACTCTCATCATGTACAGCTTGGAGTTACTACAACTCTGTGCAACTTAGAAATTGACTGCAGAAAAATATAATATTTTGTCCCTTGTAATTAGTTAATTGCTCGGCCAAAATCGCTTGTAACTGTAATTACTTTGGACAGTTTCTGCATATTCTTAGTTTTTGCAAAATAAAAGCTGTCAGAATAAGAAACTGAATAGAAGTTTTAAAACTTCCATGTCTGTCACATTCAATGAAAAATGCATCAAATAAATACTCCTACACAAATATACAACAGACTCACACACATATATATTCATATGCATATATATATATATATTATAATTATTTTTTTATGAATATGATTCCATCGCGAAACAGGACATTCTATGTTTCAAAACGGAAAACTACAAATCTAGATTAACTTTCAAAAAATTAATTCTACAATCCAGAGTTTAATTCCATTCTCAAGCGATTTTAAGAATAACTTCCTAAGAAATTAATATCAGCGTAGATAATCTTAATATTTTGTTTGTGGGGTTAAATTTAATGTTTATTATTATTTAGGGGTGGTTAGTTTCTAAGCTAACTCTTGTATCCCCATTTAAGGTGATTCGGTCAAATTAAGGTGGGGGATTGGGGGCGTCTATTCATTTTTTCCTAGAAACCAACAGCTACACTACCTGAACAAGTCATTTGATTATGATAGGGAAGGCTTGTTCAGAACCAACAGCACTTTTTGGAAGCGCCGAATACAAGGAAGTCGTGGTGCACAATTTTTCCACAAGGACCCCAAGCAAACCTCGGCAGGTTTTGAATTCAAAGTTGTTCTTGTCCTAGACTGGTTGCCACCGAAGGCTACAAACACAATCTGTCCTGTTATTTACCCGTATATCGAAGGGGATAATAGAATATGGAAGAATAATAGTATTCATAACTTTCCAGGGGTATTATCACATAAATGCAATGCATTCGACTGGAATTCGAATTCCTCAAGCCGAGCCGCTATCCATTACTCCAGCGTGGCGCTCTCTCTCTCTCTCTGCCCGCCTTTCTCTCTCTCTCTCTCTCTCTCTCTCTCTCTATATATATATATATATATATATATATATATATATATGTGTGTGTGTGTGTGTGTGTGTGTGTGTGTGTTTATGTGTGTGTTTTTGTGTGTGCGCGCGCACATATGAAATACTGTGAAAGTAATATAACGAGATTTTGAATGTACTGTTAGAAAAAAATGTAATCGTTATTTAAAGGATACAGTTATTTATTTACTGTTCTATAACTTCCGTTTCATGAGATGAAGGTGAATTCCTTATTTATTTATATTTCTTCATTTTAATTCATTTAAAACTTTTACGTTTAGGTCAGTGTAACTCTCATTATTTCCTGTCATATTTTCAGCATTTTTCGTTTTCATAATATTTTATTTTATTCCCGGCCATTCTCGCTTTTTTTTTTCTTTCTTTCTCTCTTTTCCCGTCTCTTTTTGAATCCCTTTTATACTTCTCGTCTCTTTTAAAATGTTTCTATGAGGTACATCTTCACTTTTTTATTAAGTCAATCCATATCTCCCATCCTGTGTGAGACTTCGTCACATTTTTTCAATAATTTTTATCTCCACTTTTCCTTTGACTTTTTTTTTCTTTTACTTTTTTTAGTGCTGTCTTAAACTTACTGAATATAATTTAAAAACAAAATTAGAAAACAAGGAGTGAAATACCAATTTGGGGTAATGGTATTTTCTCACAATCTTTCTGTTATAATCTCTCTCTCGTTCTCTCTCTCTCTCTCTCTCTATCTATCTCAATCTCTCTCTCCTTTTTCCCTTTTCTCACACCCACTCACCATCTCTCTATAAACACACACTCATACAGAGACAAGCGCGCGGGCCCGCTCGCGTGTGTGTGTTTGCGCTCGCGCGTGCGCTCGCGCGTTGATATCTGTCTGTTTGTGTGTGTGTTGAGTGAGAGAGTGAGTATGTTAGTGAGAGGGAAAACTCCATTGCATACAGTAGAACCTAGCACGTCGGCTTCGGTAATATCTATCTATCTATCTATCTATCTATCTTGTTAGTTTTATCAAACTATTCCCCAATATATTCAAATGTAGTGTCAATTGTCGTGAAATCGAGTTTGTGGTGTGACCAACATAAATATTATTTAATTCGTTGGAGATACACTGTCCCAAAGATAGTTTATAAATTCAAGTGCCCTTTGGGAGAGTGTATCTGCAACGAATTAAATAATATTCATGTTGGTCACACCAAAAACTCGCTTTCGCGACGCTTGACACTACATTTAAATGAAAACTCTAACATTTTTAGGCATTTAAAACAACATGCCTGCCCGCAGATACAATTCCGTTAAATATTTGTCGAAAACACAATTATACTTCGACATGAAAAAGATAGACAAAAACTAAAATTCCTTGAAGCATTATACATCAAACAGTTGAAACCCAACGTAAACACAATCAAATATGGCATCTCTACAAATATACTTAAATGTCTATAATTGGTAACAGAAGCCATTGGTTTATACCATGGCTTCCCATACTTCATACTTCTCCAATTCACTCTGATGTGCTCATGTGTGACGTCATGTGATGCGGTGCGATTTTCGCTTCTAGCGTCTTATATGCACGTGTTTAACGTTGCTTAGAAATCATCTATGTAAACAATGACAGACTATCATCACTGTCTAGTCTGTATATTGTTTAATTTTTTTGTAATTGACATCTTTGATAATGACTTATGTAAGCCGAAAGCTTAGATCGTATTAAAAAAATATGGATCAATATTTTGAATTTCTTTCTTCGTTCAACGATAATGTTATTAAACTTATGAGACGTTACGAAAAAAATTTACATAAAATAGGCAACACTTGTCTATATTATTTAATGAAACGTGTATGAATATATATATATATATATATATATATATATATATACTTTACCGTTTATACGGGTTCAAAGGGAATATTTTTCGTCGAGCCTACGGGCTCAGAAAACCCACGATAGACTCAGCCTTGTGCAACATACTACCCGCTTCTGTTAAATATACCAACTGTAAATCTTTTCAGCTGTAATGGTCGAACTCTCTGTCTTCGGGGAGAGAGGAACCCGGAGGAGGCTATGCCGAAGGGCAGAGTCTCGTTCGGGAAGGTAGACCGACCTTGAAACTTGTTTATACCGGTTCAAAAGGAATATTTTTGGCCGAGCTCACAGGCTCGGAGTACCCACGATAAAATCGGTCTTTGCCACATACGACCCGCGTGGTTGGGGGTGGGGCTTTTAAATATTCTAGCTGAAATCTATTTCGGATTGCAGATCGAACTCTCCGCCTCTGAACAGAGAGGAACCCGGACGAAGCTCTGCCAAAGAGCAGAGTCTCGTTCAGAGATACAGACTGGCCCGATGCCGTTTATGACGTTTCTCCGGGGATATTTTGGCCGAGGCTACGGGCTAGGGAACTCGATATTAAATTCGGCCTTGTGCCACATGTGACTGCATGGGGCGGTTGCTAGACACTCTAGCTGAAATCTTTTTCAGCTGTGCTGTCGAACTTTCTACCTTCGGACAAAGAGGATCCCCGGGCGAGGCTATGTCGAAGGGAAGAGTCTCGTCTCGGGAAACAGCTACCAGACCACGTTTTATACGGGGTCTTCGGAGAATTTTTGGCTGAACCTAGAGGCTCGGATTGCCCACCCCCCCTTAAATTCGGCCTTGAGTCACGGTCCTACACCGTGGGTAGGTTGGTAAATATGACAAGCTTGGATCTGTTTAGTACGACTCAGACTTACGCGAGAACTACCAACCTTCCAATAGTTGCACTCATTACTTGCGCCGAACTTATGAATAACTGTTACCTTTATTCTTATTGTACTGGTTTTTACAATAAATTTGTACTTATTTTATCCACTGTGCTTTTCAAATATATATTCCTATTACCACGGAATATAACATAAATAAAACCAAAAGACATATTCTAAACTTCTTATGTTATGTGCCTTGCGGTTTTGTGTCGCTCAAATTAACTCTTGACTCTTTTCCCTATTTATTTGTTCTTGTCCCGCCAATCATTTACAGGCAAATTTAAGGGAGGTTATTTTTTTTTCTTTCCCACTGGTTATCCTAACATCAGTATATCTTGTGAGTATTAATTTCTTCAAACTATCTTTCCTCATCAAGTTCTCCAGAACATTTTCTGTTTCAATTAAGCTTATGTGTAATTGTCTTTTAACTTATTTTTTTAACAGGAACTGGAAATATGTGCAACTTCGTCGTTGTTCATGTATTAAGTCAATAGTATTTTTAGCATCCGTCTGTTAAACCACAAATCTGTTGCTTCAAGTGTCTTCTTCGTTTATAAATAAATAGCAGCAGCACTTCAACAATGTTTCCTTTGTTTGCTATGACATTTTCTTATAACTTTATATACTGCTTTTTTTATTAACTGGAATGTCTCTGTCGCTATTTGGATACTGTTTTTATGTCATGCTTTCAATCATCTGTTACATATACTTACAAAGACAGGTCTACTGCTAAATCAAGTTGTTACAACGGAATACCAGATTCTGTAAGCTTGGATGTGTGATGGGAACATGGATAATGGCTCGGAATTATTAATCGAAGAGCCGAATTCCAGTTTTAGTCTAGTTCGTTATATTTACTTAAGCGCGAATGCCATTGGGAAACTATGGACTTATCTATTCTTCTACCATCTTTAAGACATATAAAAAAAATCATATTTTATAATCGAGTTCACATGTAAAGCAATAAAGCCACAAGGCGTTACTGGGTATAGAAGATATTAGAAACATAATCTTTACTAATGAGCGGCAACAAAGAGAGTAATC
>OZ010583.1:86426874-86431874 GCA_963932145.1 Acanthosepion lycidas
TAGCAAAATCAATTGTGATGATGTCATTCAGTCTTAATCCATTCAGCTAGTGACTGCATTGATCTTGGTGGTTCTGACACAAGATATCGTAATCAATTTTGCTATATATATACATACATATATATATATATATATATATATATATATATATATATATATATATATATATATATATGTATAAAAGTGAACATAGAAGTCAACACTTAGAGGTGACAATCTGTTTCATGCTATATGCAATCGTCAGGCCACATATGCTGTTATTTTTCTCGGCTATTTATATATATACGGGTTAGTGGTGCATTGTGGGTATTCTATTATGGCGCTTATTTTACCGGAAGTCGCTTGTTTATTTATTTGGGTCAAATTATATTGCTTGTTTTTATTTTTTATTTTTTTGTTTCTTATTTTATTTATTTATTTATTAACGCAGTAAAAAATTGTTTATATCACTTATTTAACAGTTTTGTTTTGATTTGAGAATTTAATTAAAGCTATTTCTTCAATTTTGGGGTTGATTGCTGTAGTTCATTCCAAGTATTATTTTGGCGGGAACAGTTTTTAATTGAATATCTTTATTTGGGATTGGTTTGTTTATTTATTTACTTGGATGAATTTGGGTCAATTTATTTTACTTGTATATTTTCTCTTTTCGGTTTTCGATTTTTAAGTAACATAGTATTTATTTATGTTTTATTTCTATTTTTTTATATTATTATTTTGTTTATTAGTATATTTATTTGTTTTATTTTATTTTTTCCGTTTTTCATTTTTTAGGTTACGTAGTAAAAATTTATTTTTATGTCTGCATTTTGAGATGAGCTGGGATCTTTTGTTTAATAATTTATTTTGGTCGGGGAAAGTGATGATAGCTATTTTTTCCTCCGAAGTTTGAAAGATTTTTATTGGTCGTTGTAGACTAATGATTTTTCCCTTATGTTCCAAGATATTTTTGGTGTGATTTTCCTTCTTCGTCTTGCCTTCTTTGCAACGGGTGATATGATATCGTGTGTATTGCATAGCTATGTGTATATGCAGCCAGTTCGGTGATGCACGGTTGTGGAATTCCTAAGGTGAAAACGACGTGTAGGTTAAAGAGATCCTGAACTGGAATCAACGGTCACGTGTGCGTAACCAAGGTGAGCCATCACTTGGGAGGATATCGTCTGTGGCATGAAAGGCGTACTTGAGAGAGACGAACTACGGATGACCGTATACTTCTACAGCTTCCATCTCAGATATATGGAGGAAACGTTTAAGGGGTACTGCTATGCAGCGACGCCTCTGATCACAGCCGATCTTAGGACTGATGATGATGATGATGATGATGATGATGAATTTCATTTAAATATATCAAAATTAAAATACCTGTAACCAAAGAACTTTATCTGCCCACATTAAAAAGTAATTTGAAGCAGTATAACGTTATGGAATCTGACTTGAAAATTAATTAAAATAATTAATTAGAATTACAGCTTTTTGAAAAAAAATATTTATTTTTATTTAGTCTCTGTTTAATTAAATATTTATCGGACTGTCTGAACAGAAAATCGCAGCTTTCTCATTGTGTTTCCATGATCACGAGTGATAGTCAGCAAAGCTCATATTGTATCAACGACACAATTCAAGAAGTGGGATGACCACCTGTGATAGAATTGAAAATGTTATTTGGGAAGTATTCATTCGAAAAACTGACTGTTTAGCTTCTATTAATATTGTTTAAAACACGTTACACTTTTTTACTTTCATTTTTCACGTAAATTTGGGGTCAAAACTCTGCGTGGGACTACGTTCCATTCATTCATACGAAGAGTTTCATAGAAATTACTGCGAGCAAAATTCAATGGATGAACGTTCCAACATTCATATATGGCAACACACACAAAGACATGAAAAGACAGAAGATAAGACACATATGCATAAATACACACACATTCATTTTTATATATGTGACGTATAGATATATAGCTAGCTTGAGGATTTTCTGTCAACACTAAAGCATAAACCTTATATTTTATATGGATTCGAAAATTAATACAAAACAAGACAAAGACGATACAGACGAATATTAAACATTCATATTTGGGGGACAAAGAATTTCTAGTCTGTGCATGGAAATTTCCCTTATGTATTTGCAGGCACACACACAAACACTCTCGCGGGCACAACTACTCTTACAGGTTTAGAATTCTTCCTGTCTTTGGAAGAGGAACAGGATTGTTTAGGATTGCATTTCCGGTTTCTTATAAATATTTTTCATTCTCTTTTACTCCAAGTAGCCACTTGTGCCTCAGCGGTATTATCAGGTTGCTCGGAATGAACTAATTATATATATATATATATATATATATATATATATATGGGGTGATAAAGTAATTGCAATGTAGAAGGAATAATACACAGGAAGAAAGATAGAGATATAGCGAGATAGAGAGATATGAACAGATAGAGAAATAAACATAAAATGATAGATAGATAGATAGATAGATAGATAGATAGATATACGAAGAAAGCGACATATATGAAGTACTTGAAATAGATAGATAAACAAACAGCCAAATAGATAAAATGGGACAATTTCAAATATGAGAATACATAGAATAAGGAAAATAAAACAAGAAATAAAATAACAATCAATTATATATATATATATATATATATATATATATATATATATATATGTGTGTGTGTGTATATATATATATATATATATATATATATATATATATATATATATATATATATATATATATATATATATATATATATATATGGGGTGTATATAGGAGGGTTGGCGTAACGTTTCATGAATTATATACGTTAGAGCTATGAAATCTTGCATTAATTAATTTGAACTTAATTAATAACTGCATTGTTTCTTTCCAGTTTGTTTTAACAGTGCAAAAGTGGACAGATAAATTTAGAAGATGAAAGAGTCTTCAATGTGGCCCAAAGTCTGGATGTCCGGCAACTACCACCACCAAAAAAAAGCATTGATCATTTACCTCACGGTGAAAGATACAGTGCTATGAGCATATCACAATAGAGGTAGATGTAAATATTTTGCAGAATGAATTTGGCATGGAGAAGGTTTTGCACGGTGTGGTTCACAACAACTGGCACCTGATCAAAAGCGTACCAGATTGAAAACATCAAGACCAAATTTGACATTTTTTGAGGTAGATCCAACTGGTTTCCTTAAACATTTAATAACCCAGGATGAGTGCCGTACAATTCATCCATCAGAAACACCCCTCCACACCTGCTCCAAAGAATTCCAAGATAGTTTCATCTGAAGGGGAAGGGGTAGCCTTAGTTTTTAGAATACAAAAGAAACATTGTGCTTATTGACTATCTTCAACAGGACCACACTTCAATGGAGAGTACAATGCCACATTGGTGAAGCAGATAAGAACCGTTATGGATAACAAGGACCCAGGGAAACTGACGAAAGATGACTTGTTCCACCATGACATTTCACTAGCACATAGGTTTTTGGTTTTAAGGTGTTGTGCGTGACAGTGACTTTGTACTGGTTGATCACTCTCCCTATTCGCATGATTTGGTCAAATCTATCATCTGTTCCCCAACATGAGGAAAAAATAACTTTTTACTGAGAAGAAATAAGTTCGCGCCGTTATCCATTACACCAAATGCACATTCAAGCTTATAGGACCTAATAATTACAAGTACCACCGTCTGGATACTGACTAGGCTTGACGTTGCTTAATTTCGCTGATGGTACTAGAAACGGTATTTCAACTTGACATGGCTATAGGCCTTTGTCCCTGAGAAAAGTGTAGTAGGGTGGAAAATTATTCATCATACACAAGGCTACCCAAAAGCTTTTAAACTCTACTGAAGCTGGAAAGTGAGGATTGTGCAGCTTCAACACAAATATGGCAAAAGTAATCCATATTTGGTCTAATCTGGATCTTGTAAAGATAAGAGTATGACAGGTGGAGTTAGGAACTTTCTAGAAAAGAAAAGAAACCAGTGATTTTTCTAGACTCGCTTATGGTGGATATGTGTTCCACTTTCGGTTTTCAGTAAACTTGAGTTCCAATAGACGCTGAAATGAAGGAGAGTCTGCAGTCGATGATCGTACCTGGAGATAAGTCAGGGTCAGCTCGGTGATGATGAAAAGTTATAGTTTGGTTTTAAACGTCCTGAGACACATGACATTTTTTTGTTTTTTTATACTGCGAAGCAATATCGCGCTGATGATGATTTTTGGACCAAAAGGATGAAGGTTTCTTCAATTATTGGATCTAAGAAATGAAAGACTAATGGAAACAATGTATGTCACGCAAGGCGGAAACTCTTGAAAAATAAACTTCCGTTGGTCATATTCCATAAGAGTAAATTGACGAGCTTATGAATCTTTTTTTGTCTGTGTGTGTTTTTGTGTTTATGTTTGAGTGTAATTACCTGCTGAAATTTTCGCGCCCTATTCCAATACGTCAAATGTTCTAGAATGACAAACTAAAACAATTTCAGTAGGATATGTGTTTGTTCTTGCTGACAACAGTTTATTATCATTTGTATAGACAGATAAGTGGAAACAAAAATAGTTGGGTACCCAAATAAACAGTTTGATAGACTAACAAGATAGATTAGATAGACTGAGAGAGGTAGATAGATAGATAGATAGATAGATAGATAGATGTTACAGAAGCAGGCTTGAGAAGATCTGCTGTATGCAATGAGTTTTTACCTTTTATTGACTTGCAAACTTGTCTAATAACAGCAAATAAATCTTTGACAATATAATAGTGTTGAAAATCGTTCACACACAGACACACATACATGTTTGTGCCTGTAGGCATATATGTGTATGAATGAAAAAACGCGTATATAAAAATGAAAGAGCCTATGAAAAATAAAAAAAATAAAACATCTGCTTCGAAAATTTTCGATATTAATTTTCCAGACTAATAAATAAAACGTGTAGAGGTGGGTGTACCGGTGGGTCCGTGGCATGTTTTGGTCTCTCTTCAAAT
>OZ010583.1:86436874-86461874 GCA_963932145.1 Acanthosepion lycidas
TCAAAAAAAAAAAAAAAAAAAAAAAAGGAACATAAAATTATGTTTATTTAAATTAATATTCCTGTTCTTTGGTATTAGCTTTTTATTTCAATATATATATATATATATATATATATATATATATATATATATATATATATATATATATATATATATATATATATGTCATCACCCTGTGTCGGGCTCATTACAATCTTTAACAAAATATACTATTGGTATAATTTAGATGCTAGAATGAATATTTTACAAAATATATAATTTAATAAAATCTCTATGCATGAAATTTAAAATACATTTTGATATTTTAATGAAGTTTTTTTTTTTAAATTCCAGGCATATAAGAAAAAAATGAAAAACAAAGCCAGATATGCTTGTCTTTTTAAAAATATGGTGTGTATCAATCGCGAGTATTTGTATGTATGTCTATGCGTTACTGTTTTTATGTGCATCTCTGTAAATTTTTTGTTTAATTTATTGTCCAAATTTATGAAAAGTACTGCTGACCGATATCATATATCCTCAACACGACCGCAGTCCCAATCCACACACCCAACCCTCAAGTCGACGTGTTAAGGCTACCACTTTGATTTTTGCCGAATTTAAAATTGGGCTAAATTTAATTTTCCCGTCTCAAAAGATACCTTCCCTAAAAAAAATCTGATTCCATATTGAATAATTATTTAAAATGGGCAATTGAAAAGATATAAAAACATGTTCTTTGAAAAACAGGGCATACACATCATTAGAGATTTTTAAATAATTATTTATAAAATTTTGAGCAAGAAATACATTTCCTATTATGTATGTCTCCAGCTTCGATCATGCTCAGAATTACTCAACCCAACTAGCCATGTTGATTTTATTTAATCTTCCTTTTACTTATTTTTTTCTTTCTTTCTTCTTTATTATGAACAGTATCCACGAAATATATTTCGGTCAATATCTTGAGGCCCAGTGTTAAAACATAAATTCCGGATCCAAATGAAGTCAAGAAAAGGATGTACTACGAAAAATGTTTGTTCATTTGAAATACATATATTAGAATGTTGACGCACTCGGGCTAAGCTCGACCACCGCATTCGCCACTCATATATACAGTGTGTCTCAAAATAATGTATATACTCTTTAAATATTAATAGTTAATAATACATTAGCGTGATGTGAGAACTTATATAGATGAAAATATGCAAAACAGATAGATTGGGAAAAGAGGGACAGTTGAATACCCACCTAGATCACCAGATTTGACACCCTTGGATTTCTTTTTGTGGGGGTTTCTAAAAGACAAAGTTTAATGCAGGAAACCTGAAACAATTATTGAAATGTGAGTAGCAACTGAAGGAGAATGTACTCAAATATCAGAGGAAATGATAGTGGACGTTTGTAGGTCTATTTCTTCAAGATATAGTTTGAGCACTTGATGCGAATTCAGCATTATATGAATATTCTGCCATTGCCCCAAGTAGCTTTTATCTTATTAAGTTTAAGTTAATTTTCTATACTTTTTGTATATTTTACTCTCAAATTCTTTAAATGTGTATTCTTTCTCTTGTATTAATCTTATAGACAAAATACCTAAATTGAATGTCATAACGATTCAAAGAGCGTATACATTATTTTGAGACACCCTATATATATGGGTGGGTGCGCGTTTACAAGTGTATTTCTGTATATCTATCTTTCTATCTATCTATCAAATATCTGTGTCGAATTCACACCGGTGTAAAGGGCATACCAGTTTTAGTTTATGTAATAAATGAAGACATCCTTGTGTAAAATAAACAATGTATTAAAAAATCTTTTAACCACTACATTTAAGTTAAATTTAACATTTGATCATCTTGTCTTCCGGTTTGTATCGAGGAAAAATTGGAGTTTATATAAGTTTTTGACAAAAGCCAAAGAAGGATCTGTAATTTAATTGATTCTGATTTGGCATTTCAACTTCAGTCAATTTCTTACTGTCGTTTCGTGGTTTCCTTCTGTCTGTTCTACA
The DNA here is from genome assembly GCA_963932145.1 of Acanthosepion lycidas. Lineage (NCBI taxonomy): Eukaryota > Metazoa > Mollusca > Cephalopoda > Sepiida > Sepiidae > Acanthosepion > Acanthosepion lycidas. Next base: position 86,438,871 of record OZ010583.1, read on the forward strand.
AATATTTCCATGGCAGCTCCTCGAAAGAGGATTATTTCTCTAGTACCCCGTCTACATGAATTTAAGCGTTCTCCTAGATTGGCATTTAGGTCCCACATATTTACTGTTGAAATAGCTAAATGCAACCGCCATTTCTACTCCAATAGTTTTTTCTCGCACTTCCCGCCAGTGGAAGTCCCTTCCGCTTACTTGCTTTACAGATAAATACAATCTTCAAAAATTTAAATGCATCGACAATCGTCATCTCTTTTGTTATTGAATCCCGTTCATCTTTTGTCCTTTCCTCAATCCTCACTACTCTCAGTTTTCACTTTCACTTTCACTCCCTGTGTACAAGTGGCATCCGCTTTTTGCCTGGGGTGAAATGATTAAAAAGATATTTAATTGTGACAATGGTAATGTTAAAATTACACATACAGGTAACATTCGGCATTAATTTACAAAACTGTCAGTGTTATTGTCGGTTGAAATTCATATACATTTGCAGGAAATTTCCTTTTTCAACTCTACGGTTACTGGTATTCAGGTAAAATTCCTTGCAAACTTTTGCTTCTGGAAGTGTGGAAAATTAATACATACATGTGATTTATAGAAATATATGATATCTGAATGCCTCAAGCCAAGATCGAGACGCAGTCGATTTGGAGTCAATCAAAGTTTCTACTACTGGGCTATCTTCAATCGGTAGAGATACTCAGCTAAATCTATCATACTGTTTTTACGAATATAAACAAATGCCTCTCAGCCGAAGTGCACCATTCACTTTACTGAAGAGTTTTGCATTTGTGCAGGTAACTGTTGTTTATAGAATTAGCTTATCTCTCATCAGTGCTCAACTGAAATATATTTCCAAGAGTAAAATTGACACACACACACACACACACACACACACACATATATATATATATATATATATATATATATATATATATATATATATATATAGCTCTTTCTCTTGTATTAGGTTGGTGCAAAAATAATGTCGTTTTCTCACATATGTTACTATGTGAGAAAATGACATTATTTTGCACCAACCTACCTAATAATTACGTGAATTGTCCGTTTTTTGTTGGTGTTGTATGAAGTGATCAACTGATATAATTTGTTATTTAATAAGGCTCTTTTTGATTTTATAGCGCATGTCTGTCGAATTTGCTGAAATATCTTCATAGAGATTCATCAGAGTTAGTCGTTTGAAAGCATTTTACGTAATGTTTTAAAACAGAAATGTTAGTGCGCTAGAGCAAACTCACGTTCTCTTATTGTACTCTTTCCTTAATTATGTTTTTCTTATGCCTTAGTAGCCAATTGCGTCTTGGTGTCTTTCTTGACTTAGGGCGAATTTTTTTAAAAATGTATCGTGACACAAGTGTCTAGAAAAAATTTAATACTTCCATCTATTTTGATAGTTATAAGGATAGGAAATTAATTTAATATGCAAAAAAAAAAAAAAAAAAAAAGTGGTTCAAGACCAGAATGCAGATTATCACGAGACTTATTCAACCTATTCAGCAAGGTGATTCTGGGAGATTTGGAAATCCAACAAAAATTAAATAAATATTAAACATAAATATGCAATAAATATTAACATAGCATAACATATACAGATGAGCTGACACAGTTTTGATAGCAGAGATAGAATGAAAATTACAAGAACTTATACAGAAAATAGTGATGGAAAGCAAGACGAAAGAAATAACCCCAGTTGAAAGAAGATTGAACGCATCGTTGTTAGCAAAAGGAACAACTCAACATGTAAGTTACACAATCGATGCAACAATTTAGATATCTGAGAACCTTATAAACAGAGAACAGGAAGTACGAAGCGGAAAGTTGCAGAAGCACAGAGAAAGGAGCCTTCTAAAAGCTGAGCAAAGTATTAAGAAACAGAGAAATATCGTTAGAAACAAAGAAGTGTAGTGAAGACTAGTATCAATCCATCGATATGGTAATGATTTCTGGGAAATCTCCTCACAGACGAAGAAGAGACTTGAAGCAATAGAAATGTAAATATTTCTACAAAATGATATTTTGAATACAATGAATCGAAATTATGAGCAACGATGACGTTCTAGAAACAGTGGAAACAAAAGAGACAATTATAATTAACATCAGGAAGAATCTGCGGATAATTCTCGTGCACGTAATGGGGAACGAGTGTATGAAAAATTTGATATTCAGAACACAAATAATAGAGAGACGGAGGGAAACTATGCGTAAACGAGCTTGAATGGCGGAACAATGTTTGAAAGTGACGGCAAAAAAGCAAATATATATTAATCGCTGCAAAGGGCAAGGCATTTCAATATAATCACCACCATTCTGAAGGGACATGTCATATAGAAAAAGAAGAAAAAGAAGATGTTGATGATGACTATGATTATGATGATTTTGATATTATAGAAACTTGCGTAGAAAAGTATGTGATTTCATCTCTAACTCAATTGTTTTTGTTTGATGTACAGCAGAGATTCGCTTTTGAAGTTCGCTCTTTTAAGCGACATCAACTTACGCCGAAGATTGACTGGGAAGTGAAAGATAGAATTGTGGGGTGGAGATCAAGTGGCAAGATAACCGGAAATAGAGTATATCCGGCAGGATTTGACCCTAGAAATCAAGTGAGATTTCTCAAATGTTTAGGCCAGTGAATGAGAGTAGATGCATATACTGGTTAATAGATAACCGGAATGTCTACTCAGAAACGAGTATCCATTAAAATTCACATTTAACATACATACATACATATATATGTGTGTGTGTGTGTGTCTTTAATTTCGCGCATGTGCGTTGTATGTTTTTGAATATGTCGACTGCAGTGTATAGTAGGGTCAGCTGGACACCGTCTGTGAGAAAAAGAGAACCGTGACTCTATTTACTCCGCCTGAAATTTGGAAACGGCATGCTGTGTTGCTTGTCATTCGCGCCGAAATGTCTACTCAGAAACGAGTATCCATTAAAATTCACATTTAACATACATACATACATATATATGTGTGTGTGTGTGTCTTTAATTTCGCGCATGCGCGTTGTATGTTTTTGAATTTGTCGACTGCAGTGTATAGTAGGGTCAGCTAGACACCGTCTGTGAGAAAAAGAGAACCGTGAGTCTATTTACTCCGACTGAACGTTGGAAACTGCATGTTGTGTTGCTTGTTATTCGCGCCGAAAGCTCCATTACGAACATTTCAGAGTGTTTGAGTTTCAATCAGAGGAGTGTGCAGATGATTCGTAGAGTTGGATGAGTCTAATTGTGATTAAGAAGATGTAGTCACTAGTGATGCCGACGTTATACCTCCATTCATTTCCCCACATGGCCTCACACTCAACATGGAGGCCTGCATCAAGTGAGCTGAGGAGGTAGTGCTGCCCTATGTAAAGAGGGTTGCTGCTGAAAGTCACTATGTCTGGCAACAGGACATTGCACCATAAATTTCTGTGAGCATAAAACCCCTTACATATCGCCACCTAAATCCTCCGACAGCAAATTCTTTGATTATTATATGTGGAGTGCAGTTGAGAAAGAGACCAACAAAATCGTTTGTAACACCAAAGATGAACTGATGTTAAGGATTATGGTAGCATTCACCAACTTAAACGAGGAGACCGTCCAGAAGAGTTGTAGGAGATTCCGATGTCGTATGGAGGCCCTGGTTGAAGCCGATATTTTTGCGTAATTTTCGTAAATATATCTGTTAAAATGAGATGCCAGGGTTATCTTCAGCTTAGACGACAATTTATCCTCAGATCATAGCAAAAGTTCGTTCACTGTTAATATAAAATCATCGCTCTTTTGCACAGGTGTTAGTTTTGGTGTCAATTTCTGGTATGTTCCAAATTGAAACTTTCCATTTTTCAGTTGCCAGTCAGATATTCTGAATGTTGAGATTTTGTCCACAAATTAAATCCTTAAATATAGAAGTTGAAAAATTATGTTGTATAAATTTTAGAAAGGAGTAAGCGTCTGAACTACGACACAAACATTCAAAACATTTATTTGGATCGTTAGACAGCTCTTCGGATGGTCAAAATGCGATTTGACAGAATTCATAACAATATATATATATCCACACAAAACCCTTTCAGAAAAAAAAATCTCCATAGACACTTAACCAAAGTAGACGATGTCATCTTCCGCTTTAAATTTAGACACACCAACCATACCTTGACTTGACCCCTATGAATGTAACTGAGATATTGATACAAATTATTAAGCCTTGCGTCCCTTTTCTTTAAACAATTGCTCTAACCGTTACCATAATAATTTTAATTTCAATAATGAATATGCTTATATAACGCGTAAATTTCAGAAATAAGTTATTCCAAAATGAAATTTCGCTTGAAGATGGAACAGAGCTTAGTACTTTAATTCAGTTTAATTCAAATAATTATATTGAAGTTTTCGGGTCTTGTTTTGAAACATGAGAACTCTTATGTAGCGTTGGAATCATATTTTTATATAAATAATTATATATATATATATATATATATATATATATATATATATATATATATATATAATGTCATACATAGAATGTCGTCAATCGGAGATTTTACCCCTAAGCCCTAAATCACTGGTGTATGGCAGGGATGAAGCTGAATTTAAGCGTATTTATTTTAAAAAATCACGCAGTAACTGAGAGAACTCAGTACGTTTTACCGAAGAGTCTTTCATTAATAGCAGCAAGAGTCGCTTTTTACAAACTTGTGACGTCCCCCTGGTGTCGCTGCGCCAAGTTTGACGTCCGCCTAGCCGCGTCCGTCATGCAATCCTGTCCTGTGACGACCAACTGGCTTGGTATTGGTCGCGGCACCAAATGTGACGTTCTAACCTTTTGCTGATTCGGATGGGAATCTGGTTAGATTCGGTATCAGCCTTGTCGTTCCCAGCTCGCTTCCAACGTCTGGTTGCCGAAGTAACTGTTTTGATTTCCAGTCCAACCTACCCACGTTGTGAATTGATCTTAGGTAGACGAAATCAATCAGTCACCGGGCCGTAATGCATGCTGAGTTCGAATAAGGGTGATATCGCACAAGTAGATGTAAAAGAAAAGAAAATAACTCGAAAAGTTCAAATGTGTTATAAAAAGGATAACAATATTTTATATATGGTTGCTGAATACAGAACTGCGTCTACTTCCCAACCGGCTATATGGATTTGTGACACTTTGTTCTTGGTAGTCGAGTCTTAACATCTTAAGTTGTTTGTTCTTTTAAGAAACTGATTCTTGGTGTGTCTTCAGGCGATATTCGTAAAACTTGTATTGGTGGTGTGAGTCTAATTCGTTCTTCAAAAATAACTTGTTCTTGATTAGAAGATGAGTACGGAATTGCGTGAATCTTAGCATCTGTGAGGTGGGTGCAACTTCAACTGCGAACTTCGAACTTAACTCAAATGCCTCCTAACTGGAACTCGAACTGAACTGAACTTCGCTCGATGCGACTTTGCTTATATGGACGCCGACCAAAACCGGGGTGGGCTTGTCGGGGTTTGAAGTTGATTGATAATTCTCAACCCATAATCCACTTATTTGGTTTTGGTCAGGAAAATTTTATTATTTTCCATTTTTGGAAGTCTTCTCGTCCTCCCACCTTCTTCTGTTCTCGTATTGGTATCTCACCATGGCCTCAGAGGGTGTCAACGGGTTTCCTCTCTCTCTCACAGTGGCATCTCACACCTATCCCCTCAATGGGTACAGACAGGCCTCCCATCCTGCTTCACATGATTACCTCAGCATGGCTCTCGTTATCATTCACCGAATGGGCGCTAAGCAGCGTGGGTGTGGCCAGACTAGCCTCGATTTAAAAATCTTGCTCCAAGAAATTTTTTTTTTTTTTCACTTTTCCTTCTTCTCTTCAAGGAGACCTCACACCCTAGACTCCTTATCTTTAACCGTATTACCTGGAATTCGTCAATTAGCTTTTCGCCAGCATCAAGTGGGTGGCCATTTAGACCTATTTGCATTCTTGGTGCCAATTTCTGATCCGATAAAATAATTTCGCCACCACAGCCAGTTGTCGACACAAAAGAGATGCCTTTTTCCAAATGATATCTGCACATAGACAAAGGCTTAAACTTTCCTTCATGGTGGTCAGCGGACACTTTTGATTTTGTAATTTTGCGACACAGTTAATTTTTATCTATTTAGAATTCTGTCTCTGAGGTTATTTGGTCAACCTGGAATTCGTCAGTTAGCTTTTCGCCATCACCAAGCGGGTGGCCCATTAGACGTTTTCGCATTCTGGCGCTATCTATTCCCGATAAAATAAATTCGCCACCATAGCCAGGTTTAGACACAAAACTGATATCTTTCATCTCAATGATATCTACATATAGACAAAGGCTTAACCTTTCGTTCATGGTGGTCAGTGGACACTTTTATTTTTGTAATTTTGCGACACATTTAATTTTTATCTATTTAGAATTCTGTCTCTGAGGTTATTTGGCCAACGTGGAATTTCCACCCGCCCCATAACCTAAACCAGATTAAATCCAGTATCTTCCATTCTCGACAATGGAAATCAAAAATCTTACCACTTTTCTTTGTCATAAAAATGACACCGCTTAGTGTACTTTTCGTGATTGCTTCTTATCACCTAAATTTAATTCTCGCCTTTCCTTTTTTTTTCTCTCTCTCTCTCTCTTTTCTTCTTTCTCTCTTTTAGCAAGCCAAACAGTGTCACAAACTCACATTTCCTCCGCCGAGAGCTCAACAGGAATAAAATTTTCAGGAGCATATTGAATATTCATGTGTTACACCGTTTGCACTTTCAGACATTCATGTCAAACGCAGTCACAAGGTGGTGAGTGTATAATGGCCGTTATTTAATTGGAAAATATATTAGTTTATCGTAATGCTAGCGTAGTTAAGTGCTATTTATATAGTGATGTAATCTTTTACAAAAAATGTTTAAAAAATAATATTCTCATACATTAAATCTAGCAATCGGTTGGTTTATGGTCATGAGAAATATTATTTAAAAAAAAATTAAACCTCATCAGTGAGTCATGCTATTTTCTTCAATCAATTTAAACAAATAAAAAAATGATAATAAGGAAGTAGCGTTATTTTTGATTTTTTTTTCTGTTTCTGGTTTTACAAAATGTTTTGCAAAAGAAGAAAATAAATGGTGAACATTGTATGTGAACAAATTAGTCGATCTTTTCAAACTTCCAATAATATTCCCTACGTTACGTTTAACGCGGTATAAGACGAAGGAATGTAACTGCTTCTTTCCAACAGTTGTGGATCGACCTGTAAAAACAGTCTCTTTGATCCTAAACTCCAGCAATCCTTCCTGGAAGCAGAATAAGTTAGCAACGATTACAGCCACAATGAAGCTTTTGTTTTCGTTTTTTCTTTCTTTTTTTTTATTTTTTTTTCTTTTTTTTCTTTTTTTGAATGGTTATCATCTTGCCGATATTTGTGAATATGTTAGCTACTTCATTTTACTATTTCAGCATGACAGGTTGTTTTTTGGTTTTTATCTTTGAACATCTGATAAAAATATAGGAAGTATGTTTTATTCTATCTTCTGACGATAGCCAAAATCTATAAAATAAATGTGAATGTATTTTTTTACTGATCTAACGCGGCAATGCATCCAATAAACCTGGCCTGAAATGAAGAGAAAGCAAAAAAAAAAAAAAAAAAAAAAATCACCGGAAAGATTCAAAGACTCAAAACAAATATGAAAGGATTCTTTAGAAGTATTTTCGGCTTTGATTCGTTTGAGTTCGTCTTCGTTTGCTTATGTTTAGATGATAGGCGAATTGTGTTAGTTTTTCCTTTCGCTACGTAACGTTTATTAAATAAGAATTTACGTAAAACTCCATTTATTGGTTCGTTTTATATAACGACGTATGATGCCTGAGCAAACATTATCGATACATCTGCGTTCCTCGTCACTTATTTTAATATATTTACCTTCTCCATACACATGAATGTTGTCAATACATTAAAAGAAGATGACCATTGCTGGCAAGTTTGGTTCATGGTATTTCTTTTCGCTAGAATAAAAAAAAGGCTGCTGAAGAGAGCATGTGACTTGAAATATGGATTGAAGATACGGCCAACGAAGTTGGTTTGTTCAGGACATCGCTTGCTTTGTAAAAATTTAAGGGCCTAGCTTGCGCTGTAAACATTTTTCTGGCCCTAGCTTGTTTTGTAAACACTGTTCAGAGCCTAGTTTGTTTTAAAAACACTGCTCAATGCCCAGATTGTTTAAAAAAAACTTTGTTCAGGGTCAATTGTTTTTGTATAATTCAGGGCTAAGCTTGTTTTGGGAACAATGTTCAGAGCCTATCTTGTTCTGTATACACTGTTCAGAGCCACGCTTCTTTTGTAAAGTTTGTTCAACGCTAAGCTTGTTTTGTAAACTCTTTTCAGGTCCTTGCTTGTTTTGTAAAATTAGTTCAGGGTCTAGCTTGTTCTGTAAGTACCGTTCGTGATCTAGCTTGTCTTGTAAAATTTGTTCAGGGCCTAGCATGTTTTGTATACTCTGTTCAAGGTATAGCTTGTTGTAAAATTTGTTCAGGGCCTTGCTTGATTTCTAATTTCTGTTTAGGGCCCACCTAGCTTTGTAAACTTTGTTCAGCGCCTAGCGTGTTTTATGTGCACTGTTCACGGCCTAGCTTGTCTTGTAAAATTGTTCAGGGTCTCGCTTGTTTTGTAAACTCTGTTCAAGATGTTCGTTGGTTTTCATGTGACAGGCGAGAACGGATAAGTTTTTGCATGTCTTCTGATACACCACCAAGTTCAAGGTATTCAGTAAACGATTACAGAAGTTGCTGACAAATCACTTTTTGTTTTTAGTTATAATGACAACTAAAATGAATGTGAAAGGCAGTAAGTGGCTTGCTATGATTATTACGGATAATGATTATTACTGATAATGATTATGACTGATAATGATTATTACGCATAATGATTATTGGGGATAATGCTTATTACGGCTAATAGGTATTGCGGATAATGATTATTACGGATATGATAATAAGTTATAATGATAATTACGCATAATGATTATTACTCAAAATGATTATTACGGATTAAGGTAAACTAAATGATTCTGTACAGCTCCTGGCCTGTTTTGTAAAATTTGTTCCGCTTTTTCGCGTGTTTTAGCAGATGAGACCTGGCCGGTTTCTGCAAATTCTCTGACATGTTAAGTCATTCCAAGCATGAAACGGATCGTAATTTATTCATTGTCAATAGTTTACCGCTAGCACTCTCTCTGTGCCTAAAGAAACCCGAATTTCGAACGACATAATGTGCTTCACATCACCTGTAAATTGATGAATCTTTGGATCAATTATTTTTCCTTTTCCATCTACCCGCTTGATATTTGCACAACTTTTTATGAACTATGAGCGCATATCTAAATGACTGTTGTGTACTCCAGCATCATTTGATAATCCTAATATTTAATCCCGTATTTAATACGTCTAAATCTGTAAATTGTTTAATGTAGGAGATCTAATCAAAATGTATCAGCCCTGGTGCTATCAATTTGGTAGTGTACCCTGCTGAATTTACACCATTTTCCCCAGCATTGTTTCTATTGATGTAACTCTTTTTCTGAGATAGTGATAGGATCTTCAGTATCTGTCTATATTTCTTAGATGAGGTATTATGTAGACTATTTACATTGCTCGGACTATCATCCTAACTGATAATAGACATCCTTTAGGCATGGCACATGGAACTAGAAAAGTCTACCCAAGCGAGCGAAATAAAGGGTCCAGTTCGACATTCCAACCAACTGAAGAAGGCCGGGGCGTACAACGGCCGAAATGTTGTGATAAATATGGCAACAAAGATGAGGATGATAGTCCGAGCAATGTAAATAGTGATAGGATCTTGTTGGTATTCTTTTGGTTTTCTTCGATGTCTTGAAATCTTGATCGTTTCATGTGGGATTTGATTTTGTGAAATGGGCGGGATCTGTGGAATATGATGGCTGTCAGACCTGGAGAATGTTGTGCTTGAACCAGTGGAGCTGAATTGGCAGGTGTATTGTTATGAAGTTGCCACTCACCGTACACATGTAACTTTGTCTTTTTCCGACGAACAGCCTCCTACTCATCATTTTACAGCTGAAATGGCTATATCTATGGTCAATGCTAAGAGATTTGTTTTCTAGCACTTTCCGCTTGTGAAACTCTCTTCAGAACCTCTCGCTTTCAAGTCAAATTAGATATCAAAAAAATTGAATGCAATGTCCGACGTTATCTTCTGTCTGCTTAATTCCTGTTGTTTATTGTTTTGTTTTTTTCCTTCATACTGTTTTCTTTTTCTCGTACTGTCCCACACTCATTTAGCCCTTCCATCTTAGCGGGTTTATTAGCGTGCTTGGTGTGAAACAATTCAAAAAATTGTTTCAGATGAAAACTTAATTTTTGTATTTGGTAATGCAATTTTATTTAACTGAGCACTAACTGACTGAATACTTTTAAAATCAAACACATTTCTCAAAGATTAAAAAAAAATTCCAATCGATATTTTTTTTTATTGTTTTTACAGTGTAACCCGGATATAATAGACCCGGATATAAGAGAAACCCGGATATAAGAGGGATTTTCTCTGGTCTAAAATTAGAGCCATACTTACCTAAACAAAATAGACCAAAACCGGATATAAGATAAACCCTGATATAAGAGACGACTTCTCCGGTCACGACAACTCTCTTATATCCGGGTTACACTGTATTAAGATACTGATGGAGTAAGAAATATATAAATGAATAAATAGAAATCACTACTGTATGGTAAATGTTATTTAGTTGGTGCAAAAATAATGTCGTTTTCTCACATATGTTAATATGTGAGAAAACGACATTATTTTTGCAACAACCTAATAGTTTCATCTTTCAATATGACCTTTGAACCGTGTCTATATCTGTAAACACACTATCAAGGATATTTAAGGGAAAGAATATATAGAAATATTTTAACATATTTTAACACATAAAAATGGGTGGGTCATGAGTAAATTTTTTTTCTTCTTTTTGACTTTCACTAAGAGCTTATTTACACTATTTTCTCTTTAAGTAATAAATTTATTTTAGTTATGGCTCCTTATTTACCACTCATCGTGTGCAACATAATCAGCTTTTATTGTTGTTGTTCTGATGTAAAGTTGGACGAAAAAAAATATTTAAAAGAATGTCATCATTCATTTCTAAAGAAAATATAAATGAAAGCTCGGGATGAACGCTCCTATTAAATAAAAACTAAAAAAATACATTACAGCGTTACTGTCAAAAGACGAGGTAAATATAACAACACTAGAGAAAAACACCTTTGAAATGGCTATAGAAGTGAACGAAAGTTCTTGGGACAATAAAAATTATGAAATATATCTGTACACCCTTAGGCCTACCAACTGGAAAAAACGTGAAAATGCTGGAAAAACTTAACAAAAATTAATTCATTCCCCCTTGTCTGCCATATAATATATATGATATGCATATATATATATGATATGCATATATATATGATATGCATATATATATATATATATATATATATATATATATATATATATATATATATATATATATATAATATGAAATATATAATATATATATATATATACATATATAATATATATGTATATAATATATATATATGTGTATATATGATATATACATATATGTATATATATGCATATAATATATATGTGTGTGTGTATATATATAGATAGATAGATAGATAGAGAGAGAGAGAGAGAGAGAGAGAGAGAGAGAAATAGACAGAGAGAGTTTGATGATACCCAAGCCATAAAACCCAGGGTCAGAAACACATATACACACAAATTATATATATATATATATATATATATATATATATATATATATATATATATATATATATATATATATATATAATTTTCTCCTTATTCTATGTCTGAGTGGCCAGCTAAATGTCCTGACTAAAAACTCTGTGATTTTTCCTTTGCGGGTGGTTATACCAAACCAAGTCTTTGGAGGAACTTGAAGTGCGAATACAAAATGTCATATCTTCCATACCACAAGAGTTCCTAGTGAAATTAGTTGATTCTTGAGATGCTCGACAATCGGGTTGCGAAATCGGGTTGCGAAATATATATATATATATATATATATATATATATATATATATAGAGAGAGAGAGAGAGAGAGAGAGAGAGAGAGAGGGGGGGAGAGAGAGAGAGAGTGGGGAGATAAATAGAGAGAGAGAGTTTGATGATTGCCAAGCCATGAAACCCAGTGTCAGAAACTCATATCGACACAAATTATATATATATATATATATATATATATATATATATATATATATATATATATATATATATATATATATATATATATATATTCTTTGGAAGAACTTGAAGTGCGAATACAAAATGTCATATATTCCATACCACAAGAGTTCCTAGTGAAATTAGATGATTCTTGAGACGCTCGAAAATCAGGTTGCGAAAGCAGGTGCCCATATCGAATTTTAAATCAAATCTCATGTTAAACGCTTTCCTGTAATATTCATTTCTTGTAAAAATTATACTTAATAAATAGATTATATGTAATTTGAAATGAGGTGTTTCTTTTCCATCTCCCTGTAGTTATTCCAAATGTAAAAAAAATCTCCAGCAGCAAACTTTCGCAAACCGAAACTGAAAAAAAATTCGACAGTAGTTGAATAGCAAGATGTGAGATAGTCCTGCAATTCTGGAAAGTGTGAGTTGCATGATGACTTTGCCTTATCTGAAGAATTCTCCGTTTTATTTCCCCGTTCTGGGTAAGAGATTAAACTGCATTTACGTCCTGGGTTAGACGATAAACTACATCCAGCAGCAAGACATCTGATAAGGAGGTTTTGTGGAGCATGAAACCACCTCTTAATTACTGGTGTTCCCAGGTACCCCCTGACCCACGGTGGTAGCAGCTGTTCGGTCCCAGCTATGGACAAATAGTTAAATATTACCAGCTATACTGTTTTGAAAAGAAATATTACCGGCAATACAATTTCGAAGAAAAAATATTAACCGAAACAGATTTTTGACAAAACAAAATATTGCTAGCAATAAAACGTTTTGTCAGTATTATATAACCCACTGAATTTGATATGCCGTAAAACAAAATAAAGCAAAGTAAATCCCAGTCAGTTGTGGTTATACATTGGTCATTTGTTTGTTAAGTCGGTTGATTCGAATTGTTTGACTATTCTGAACATGAAATCCTCTATGTTTGGCTAACACGGATTAATTATACTTGGTATCAATGACTATTTTATTTCTTTAGACCCCCATACGAAAATACACTGTCTGAAACATTTAAGCAAACATTTACATTAGCTTGAAGCTTAATCATTTTTCTGCCCTGAAATAATATTTTTTCGGGTAGTATAAACACCAGCTTCGGTAGAAGCGCTTTGTTAATCTCTTAAAATACGTAAAACTATGAATTCACACCTTGGTTTGCTTCAAAAACAGGAAACGTCAATTATAATTATTTTTTCTCTCGAGAATAAATATAATTCTTCTTTTACAAATATTTTTCCACAGTCAAAGAAATAAAGTCAAAACAAATTACAAGCAGCAGTTTGTGTTAATCATCAGTGATAATTTGATACTAAAACTCCAGTTATTTTTATTTAATATAGAGGAAATATTTTCCCCAATGAAAAAAAATTTCTAAGGTAGATGATTATGCGCATCGTCTTTTGTTGAGAAAATGGCTGCGGGATATTTAATGAAATATTACCCTATTTTCTTCTTTTTTTTTTTTTTTTAGTTGCATGACCCGCCACATAATATATTGTACCACATGAAAGGAGGCAGGGTGGGGTAATGGATAGAGACTCAGATTGAGAAATCAGCGAAACGATTTGGAATTCCAGGAGCCGAATTCGAATTCCATTCACATCCATTACCATTTAACAAGAAAATATGAATTCACTTCTTCTCCCCCAGCTATGGGTAAATAACTGGATAGACTGGGTTCTATAGCCTTGTGCGGCAACAGGTCCAGGAGAAAGTAACTCTGAATTCAAAACCGGCATAAAGAGGGTCGGGCCTTGTCAGGCTATCTTACCCAAGAAACACTACTTCTACTGCGGCTGCTGTACATCTGTTGCCCCTACGACCCTGCTGGGTCATGGGATTCGTGTTCCGACCACCTGTGGCCCACTGTTCGAATGAGGTTACCAATTACTTCCCTAGAGAGTGGGTATTTTTGATATGATAAAATGAGAATTTTCCGGTGGCAGCATCAGAATTTATTTCCGATTCAAACATTCGATTTCGCAGTTAACTGGTCTTACAAAGAAAAAAAATGGATGCACAATTTTCGATATGTTACTATCAGTATTCGATCAGTGCAGCTGTCAAGAAAAACAGCAACAAAAACTCGAATTGTTTATATATGGATCGTTGCATCCGCATATAGAAAACAATTGCGCTCTGCTTTGTTCGAGCTGTTTTTTTCCGACACTTCTTCGTAAGAATCAATGTAATATCTGATATATCGATGGCCGATTCGCTTCTGAGTATACCTCTCTATTTAGATGGTTACATAATCCTTGTTGCAGATGCAAGCTCAGGTAGATTTCTGTTTATACAATACCTGCACATTAGTTTGTTTTCTATTGAAATATAAGAATCGGAGATCACACAATCCAGCATATAGGAATATTTAAATATCTTGGCGCTTCTTTAACAAAGTATAGAAAATAGAACGTTGAGAAGCAAGAGACACTGTAATCGAATAAAATAGCTTCCAAAAGAACAGTATTACGAAATAGGAATATCAGTTTAATTGTTTGCAATACAAATACTTTTAGATGCCAGTGAAACATGGAAAATATCACAGATGTTGAGTAGAGGAAGCAAAAGAGGTGTACTTCTGCATAAGAATCCTGAGTATACCAGGAACTGGACATAGGAATAAAGAGGACAAAATATTTCTACGGGATGTATCTTGAGAAAAGAGGGCTAGCAGAATTTGCCACTCACGGGATATATTAAAAAAAAGAGAATCAGAGAAAAACAGCTATGAATTTCTCTAACCAGATTTTACAAGGTGCGACAGAAATACTTCCCGGGATTATCTCTCACATAATGCCAAGATATTAGCTCTACGAAGACACGATTGTCACTAATGGTATCAGTATACAGAAAATATTTGGGGCGGTATATCTGGGAAGAATTTCCGCCGCAGCCTGTGTAAATGGATGTTAGAACTGAGTGAGGGAAATTAAAGAAAATACAAAACTTACTGAGATCTACAAAGTAGATTAAGGTGTGAAGAGCTTCGGTCACCTACATTAAGGCCGTGCCGTGAGAATCAATAAGCTGTAATTTGTCTGTGCGCCAACATTCTCTTCCTTAATGTTCTCCTATGTTATTTTCAGTTCTCAGTTACAATGTTTTTTCTTTTAAATTTTGCCAGCACTGCTGGTATTATCCTGCTAACAAAAAAACATTTCTACAACATTTTTGTATTGTTACATTGTAATGCTGCGCATACGTTGCCTTGTTACTTTTCATTAACAAAAAAAAAAAAAATTATAACATGCATTTAGTCATTCTCAGTTCTTTTAAAGGCGAAAATAATATTTATAAATTATATATATTTATATATGTATATATATACATATACATACACATATATTTATATACATACACATACAAACACGCACACACACACAAACATATATATATATATATATATATATATATATATATATATATATATATATATATATATATATATATATATATATATAGAGAGAGAGAGAGAGAGAGAGAGAGAGAGTTAAATTCCCAGATCAATTCTTTGGACAAGACAGATTGGTATAAATAAAATGACAATTGGAAAAAAGATCTTAGATTTTGCCGACGCGTTTCGTCTTCCGACTTTTTCAAGGCAAAAATGAAATTGAAATGTTCTTGTTGTTATAGTTACATTAAAAAATCCAAATTTGAAAAGATAGACGCTTCTGTCTAAGCCTTTTTTTTTTTTGGTTAATGTAAATAACCTTTATAGTAAGAGATTTTTTTTTCCATGTCAACAATATAGTTAAATTCCCAGATCAATTCTGTGGACAAAACAGATTGGTATAAATAAAATGACAATTGGAAAAAAGATCTTAGATTTTGCCGACGCGTTTCGTCTTCCGACTTTTTCAAGGCAAAAATGAAATCGAAATGTTCTTGTTGTTATAGTTACATTAAAAAATCCAAATTTAAAAAGATAGACGCTTCTGTCTAAGCCTTTTTTTCCTGGTTAATGTAAATTACCTTTATAGTAAGAGATTTTTTTTTCCATGTCAACAATATAGATAAATTCCCAGATCAATTCTGTGGACAAGACAGTAACAAGATGTAACTATAATAACAAGAACATTTCGATTTCATTTTTGCCTTGAAAAAGTCGGGAGACGAAACGCGTCGGCAAAATCTAAGATCTTTTTTCCAACTCTCATTTTATTTATACTATATATATATATATATATATATATATATATATATATATATATATATATATATATATAAACCAACATTTAATAATAACAATTATGAACATGGGTACAATATTTTGACCGTGTTTTGAAAAATGAAACCTTATATAAATACATACACGAAACACATTCTTATTTAACAGTTAAAATATTTCATCCTTGAAAATGGCTAAATATATAGTCGAAATCGCTCGGATAAAAAGAACATTCGGTCAGTATTTTTATATAATTTATCATCCGAAAAGAAAAAAAAAATTAGATCGCATGAGAAATTGTATAAAAAAAATGAATCAAAGCACCTTTTTTGTCGTATTCAATGAAATGTGCGTGATATATATATATATATATATATATATATATATATATATATATATATATATGTATTTATGTTTATATACGATATGTACGATATTTACAAACTGTTGGAAGTATGGATTATGCTAGGGTTAAGGTTAGGGGGAGAGGTTAGGGTTTAGGGTTATGAGTTAGGATTGAGTTTAGGGTTAAAGGCAGTGAGAAGTGAACTGCTTCTGCATTAAAAATAATTAACAAATTTTTATAGAAAAAATTTAAACGATCATCAGATATTGATTTTAAAGTTTGTAAACTGATTTGATGTCAGTGAAAAAAAAATAAACAGGTCATCCTTTTTCCTCACCATTTTCCAGAAAATAATGATTACATCGTCATTTACTGTAGGTTACAAATGCGTCGTTAGATATAATACTCTATTGGCACTTTTATATTTAAGTGAAGATCAAGTTAGGCATTGCGGAATATTTCAGCTTTTGTAAAGTTAATATTCCGTTGTGATAACGTTTAAGGTGAGTGGTCAGCTTTGCATTAAGAAAATAGTCTGAATGCAAAGTTACAGTGACATCGACACAATGTCACTTATAGTAAAACAAAATACAATCTGTTGGCAGCGTTTCAAAAATGTTTAGTATTTGTTGCGTTGAATATTTTATTTCCATTATTTATAAAATTTACATTCGGACTATTTTCCCCGGTTTTGTTATTAAACAACGTTTCAATCGTTGTGTTATCCGGCCTTCATCAGGTGTATCCAGATTACATACAGTGAATTGCGAACAGGACTCTTTATTTAAGAGCTATATTGCTGAGTCTATTGCGCTAAATTGTTTTCGTTCCATTGCTTATGTCTAGGGATACCGTATCTAGTTCTTATTTTTAGTACTATGCTGTTTCCATTGAGTCCAAGACCACACTCCCCGGCCAAGGGATTGAACTCACAATTACTATTGCACCAAGTTTATTATTCGTATATGTCTTTATTCATACTAATAATTTAATAGTACGCTTCCTTTTCCACTTATTTTTGTTATTACTTGGCTAAAAGAGAGTTTTCGTGTTGTTCCTGATTTTGAGCCAAATGTTCGAGAGAATCATACATAGAGGTGGGGAGGGGTAGATGAATGTCGGGTAACAACATCGGGATTTATCCAATAAAGTGTAGACACGAAGTCCGCCAATCGACGTTCTCGCGAAATGAAAATCTCGTGAGGCAAGACGAGAATAGGAAGATAATTGCCACAACTCGTATCAGACTAGTACGTTTATGGCAATCAGTATGCGGATAGCGCAGCGAATGAATCTCGCTCAAGACGGCTGCGGCACGCTAAACTCATTTTGTCACTGAAGAAGACGTCAAGTTAGAAAACACCGACCATTCGCTGTATTGACATTATTCAATTTGGGCCAACAGAGATCGATAGAGGCATTCCTGGTAGACAATGCGAACTGGTAACGCGCATATTTCGACGAGGCTAGTTTAATCATGGTTCTGGTTCAACGTGGACAGTAGAATTAACCGGGCTCTTTCAGAATGGAAGATGTGTATTCAGGTGTGCACACGTTAATTACTACGGGTTGTTGGCATACGCTGCCGAAACAGAGAGAATTTGGAAATGCATGCAGGTACACTATTGTCATTATATGCACTATGAAAATAATACATATAATTGTGTCGTTAAAAACTCATGAACACACACACACACACACACATATATATATATATATATATATATATATATATATATATATATATATAAATGCCACATTTCAGATAATTTCAGAATAGCCATGAAAAGTGATTTTTTGGTTGGGGAAAAGATTCACAATGAATGTCCATTTTAAATTGAAACCACTTCTCCTGACCAGGGATTAAACTTACAATTAA
This sequence comes from Acanthosepion lycidas, assembly GCA_963932145.1. Classification (NCBI taxonomy): domain Eukaryota; kingdom Metazoa; phylum Mollusca; class Cephalopoda; order Sepiida; family Sepiidae; genus Acanthosepion; species Acanthosepion lycidas. Next base: position 86,457,572 of record OZ010583.1, read on the forward strand.
TACGTAATGCACAGAACAATTAATGTACTAATTCTCAGTAGTTATGTTAGTTTTAAGGTTCCACAACAGTGGATTAAAGTCAATAGTACGAAAACAGTCTAATCCAATAGATTAAATAAAAGGTTAATTTCAAAATTTCTGTGAATTAACCCAGCTCGGCATGTAGCTGATGAAGATCAGATGGTGGCCAAAATTTTGTGACAATAACTACAGAGAAAAAGATAACAATCTGCATGTAATTAATGTGAATAAAAATGGCCAGATAGACAAATTTGAAATCTCAATTGTTTGCTCCATTTAAAACATGATATTTTAATATTCACTTTAAATATAGCCGGCGTGAAATAAAATGAATGCAATGGGGTACCCATTTGGTTCATATATATTACTTGTTAGCCAGGAATATTTGCCAGTGCAAAAGTGAAATTAGACCTCAGGACACGCCCCCATTTCAATTTTTATTTCAAATTGTTTATGTTCATTTGGATGTTCATATTTATAATTTAAGTCAATGATAGGACTAAAAATATTTATACAAAATGAAAAAAAAAATTAAATTATTCTAGTTATGAACGAATAATTTCTGTAAAGATGAATAAAATCTTTGCAATCTGACTTTTAGGTTTTAAAAAAAAAACGTATAAGTTTCTTTTGCCTCCAACTTTATAGTTTTATTGGTCATACACGGTAGGGCTTGTCCAGACTGAGGGCGTCTATTACTCAAAGGTTTTAAGTCAAACTGAGGCTACTCTGTGTATGTTTGCGTGCGCTTGTTATTGTATTGATTGTTTTTTTACACTTATCCATTTGAAGGTTGAAAAATGTTATACCGTAAAAACGTTTGCAAAGTTAATAAATATATAGTGTTATACGTGAATATATATATATATATATATATATATATATATATATATATATATATATATAATGGACTCTCCCTCGGTTTCGACGTATGATGATCTGCCAGCTTATTGATTCAGTTATGGAAGTTTATGCGATAATCTTAAGTGGCATTTAAGACCCGCTAGTGATTTACAAAGGAGGCTACATATGGAGCAAGTGTGAGGATTGTGAGATGAGATCTCTGTTATCTTGCTCTCGCTTATTGAAGATGATTCAGACAAGTAGATTGAAAATTGCTGAGTACACTAAAACACGTTGATCTCCATTCTACTCCCTCCAAAACTAAGGGGTCAAGGTTGTTATGCGATATATTAACTGCTGACAAATTGCTTTTCAGCTTGTCTTTGTTTCGTAGCCATGGGCGTCCTACATTCCTGTAGCCCTGATCTAACTGGCTGTACATTTGGATCTTGGGTATCATGTCATCAGACATTCTCAAGACATGACCAGTCCACCGTAACTGAGACTGTATGATAAAAGTTTCGGTTCCTCCAATATATATATATATATATATATATATATATATATATATATATATATATATATATATATATATATATAAGTGAACATAGAAGTCAACACTTAGAGGCGACAGTCAGTTTCATGCTATATGCAATCGTCAGGCCACGTGTGCTGTTATTTTTCTCGGCTATTTATATATATACGGGTTAGTGGTGCATTGTGGGTATTCTGTTATGGCGGTTATTTCACCGGAAGTCGTTTGTTTATCTATTTAGGTCAAATTATATTGCTTGTTTTTATTTTTGTTTCTTATTTCATTTATTTATTTATTTATTAACGTAGTAAAAATTTGTTTATATCACTTATTTAACAGTTTTGTTTTGGTTAGTAATGCACCACTAACCCGTATATATATAAATAGCCGAGAAAAATAACAGCACACGTGGCCTGACGATTGCATATAGCATGAAACAGATTGTCGCCTCTAACTGTTGACTTCTATGTTCACTTTTATATTTACACACGCTCTATCTCTGATATTGAGCACTTTATTCCATAAATATAGCACATCTTAAGACTATATTTCTTTATATATATATATATATATATATATATATATATATATATATATATATATATATAGGAACAGAAGAGTTGCATTCATACATTTCCCAATGGTATTTCCGATTAAGTGAATATAGCGAACCTAACGGAAATTGGCCCCCAGATTTACAATTCTGTATCCTCATCCAATCTGGCATCTCAGCTTGTGCATGTATGTATCTCTGTATGTATGTATGTATGTATGTATATATGTTTATGTGATGTTAGCAGAATGGGTCGAGGCCTGTCCCAGCGTGCGGCATCTTTGTAAATTGCCTGAAAAACCATACCACGGGATGACCAAAGCATTGTGAGTGAAATTAAATAGACGGAACTCTTGAGGGCCATCGATACCTGTGCTAGCACGAAGCCACAAATCATCGTGGCCGAGTTCTTGACCGTGCTGGTCCTGCTCAAATCGTTGATCACCCTTGATAACGCGCTGTCTCCCCAAAACTTTAACTAAGGTTTACTCAGCATAGTTGCATTATAAACCACAGTTGCGGTCAGTGGGTGTTGAGCAAAAACAAATATGCCTGAGCGAGCGTCTGATGTAAGGATTGGCAAACCTAAAAGGCAGGTATCCTCGAACAACAGCGCCCAGCTAGTATGTATGTACGTATATATGTATTTGTGTGTACGAGTGTGTGTATGTTTATGTGTGTATATGTAGACAGAGAGAACTAAAATATAGATGGTTCTAATTGCCCGAATACATTTCAGGGTTGATGAGTTACCATTATTTACATGCGGACTATTGTTCTCATCAGGTGCCTGTCGATTCGATAACCTTCGAGGAATTTCCATCCTGATTTAAAACTATGTGGCTGTCTAGAGATATCTCGTGACGTTCTTATTTAGTACTGTTCAATAATTGATAACCCCATTTTACATTAAGCCCAAATACACTCTACCTTGACCAGAAATCGAACGGTCAATTACTTTATCACGAAATTCATGAACTAGTCTTGTAACCCACATGGATATTGGATATTTCCTGTGGGAGAATATTGAGTGGAATCTTAGACCGTATCTAACATGTAAATGTTATTGGAATTTTCATGAGAATATCCAGTACATAATGGTAGATGTCTGGGACTAATATTCACCATTAAATCCAATTTTTTTTTTTAAATTGGATTAAATTACGTTGATGCTTTAAAGTTTTTGATTATTAATGAGCAGAAGAAATCATATAATAACACACACACATGCGCGCGCACACACAAACACACACACACACACATATATATATATATATATAATAAAAAGGCTTAAACACTAATATTCCATGGTCATAATTTACTCTATTGGAATCGTAAATACGATCCAATTCATCAGACCTACAAATTCAAAAAGAAAACAGAAAAAACAACTCCGGAAATAAAAAATAAAATTTAGAGAGAGTGTAAGTATGAGAGTGTGGGACGAATGTTAAAGCTAAAGAGAGGGGTAACAGACGAGAGAAGGTGGGAGATTAAAACTTAAAAGAAGTTTTATAGAGGTGAGTTAAAGATGGTTTAAGTGAGAGAAATATGAATGTTGTCGGATGTCTAATACATTAAAGATGTAACCGGAAAAGATACATTTTGTGGTGACATACACACACAATAGACGATCTAAACTTAAAGATCAGAAGGAGAGGGAGGGAGAGGAAAAGAAAAGAAAAAAGGGTTGGGGAGAGAGATGGGGCGGGGGAAACTAAAACTGAAGGGCATTTACTGAAAGGGCCACTGTGTAATTAAGATAATTTGACAAAATTAATATCGACTGCAGCAATATATATATATATATATATATATATATATATATATATATATATTGCATATGCATGTGTATATTTACCACTAATATTATCTATCTATCTATATATATATATATATATATATATATATATATATATATATATATATATATATATAGTTGGTATAACGTTTGCTTAATATCTTAACTGCTTGGGTTTCAATTCTCGGTATTTGTTGCGCACTGCTGATGAGATCGAAATATAGGACGAAACGGCCGTCCAGTGCTTTCTACATTCTGTTGAGGTTTCTTCTAGACGCGATGAATTATAATTTATAAGTTATAATTTTCTCAAATCCTCCTTAATTCTATCATTTGTATATCCTTGCTTAAGCCGACTTCTAATGCTCTGGATGGAGCGTCTTGTTGATAATAGTCGTGTCTTTCGGGGCACAGTTCTATGGGTAAAGGAAACTTGGATGAGTTCCACCACAGAATATATGAACGAGCGGCGCGATATCGATTCTCGGTCGTTACATTTTACTTACCGAGGCCCATTGATACAGGTTTCAATTATCTGTAGTGGATGCGC
>OZ010583.1:86464374-86529374 GCA_963932145.1 Acanthosepion lycidas
AAACGAATATGAAAGTGTAAGAATGAAAAAGAACAATATTAAAATTGATTACATATTTATTTAATCATTATACCACAAGCATGGCAATAAAGTCATTAAGGCACAAAAAGCTAATATGTGTTACAGAATATGAAAGAAAATATATAAATGAACTAGCAGCATGGCCCGACCTTGCCCGTGCTTGATTAAACAAATCGTACGACTCATACAGCAATCGCTATCACTTGACTTAAAATATTTTTGCAATTCCTTGCCTTTAAAGGAGTGCCCTTTAAAGGAGTGCCCTTTAAAGCAGGAAAAGTGACAGAGACGAAATAAAATCATCCGGGTTATATGTAATATTTTAAAACCAACATGAAAGAATGTGAAATTAAATTACAAACAAGAAGTAGACATTGACAAATAGCTTAAGAAAAACAAAAAAAAAATGTTATTTAATCAGTGAAGTTTTTAAAAGGTGTCAAATTTCAAAAGAGACAACGAAATATGAAAAAGAAAACACCAAGAATAAAAAAAAAAACAAAAACGATAGCAAATAAAGCAAATGAATAATCACTGAAAGGAAACGAAAGACAGAAAAATGTAACCCCAAGAGAGACTGGTTGATTTGAATTTTGCAGCGTATCAACCTTTTGTAGCTTATTTAAATCCAGAATATAATTTTGGATTAAAAGAATATTTTGGAGTTAATAATGATTTAGTGTGGTACAGTAGAGTAATTTATAGCGGCTAGGTTTGTTGGGGAATCGAATTCGAATTCGAATTCCAGTCAGATCGATTACATTCATTTACGTGCTAATACCCCTGGGAAAGGTATGAACCCACTTCTTCCCACCCCAGCAGAACAGACTGGTTTTCGGTCTAGGAAAAGGATAATCTCTGAATTTTAAACCGGCCTAGAGTGGGTTGGGCTCTGCCAAGAAATACTACTTCTGAAATGTATGTAGATAAAAAAAAAATGATTTAATCATACAGGTTCTTCTAATTAGCTTATAGTTGGTGGTGAGATGCGGTAGACTCATCCTATGAATTCGAAGATGATTTGCGCATAAACGAAAAAACCCACAAGACACGAATCTCCGATTTCCTGTTCAGAGTCATAATCCATTATATTAGATTCGTGCAAAAATAATGTCGTTTTCTCACATATGTTACTATGTGAGAAAACGACATTATTTTTGCACCAACATAATACTAACTGCTCATCCAAGCTTAGAGCATATGGCATTTCCAAGTAATAATCGTGATAAAACTTATATTAGGTTGCTGCAAAAATGATGACGTAATAATGTCGTTTTTTGACGTATTTTTATGGTCAAAAAACGACATTATTACGTCATTATTTTTGCACCAACTTAATAGTACGGAAAGTAATAATTGTAAATAAGGAAAATTGTCAAATCTAATTAGTTTTAAATCGAAATAACATAATAATAAAAATTAAGTATATTTCTTTCATTATAGCAAAATAGCATTAATCACAGACATTGTTCTCTTAGGAAGGATTGGAATAAATTTGTTTAAACGATTTTAAAATACTTAGGCGGAAGATGAAAAATAAACAAAATAAAAAAAAATTCAGATACAAATAGAAAGAGGAAAGTAAAAAGGGATTATTTCAAGTAAAGAAAAAAGTAAAGAAGTTTAAAACGCAAGACGAAAACAAATAAAAAAAGAAAAAATAAAAATCCGAACACCGAAATAAGTGAAGTATAAAATAGAAAAAATTATGTAAAAAGAAAAAATTAGCAAAAAAGAAAAAAAATAGAGAAGAGAAAAAAATAAGCAAAAAACATCGAAAAAAAGAACTAGCAAATATAAAATAACACATTTCCTTCTTTGTGGGAAAGTTATATTTACTTGTATGTGCTGCTGTTAGTTAAATATAGAATTGTATTTTTTTCTTGTATCATCGATGTCTGAAAATCGTAAAAAAATGTCGGCAGTTTGTCTGCCTCGATTGGACAAGATTAAAAAAAAAAGCAGTAGACATTTAGAGACGCTGTACCTAATTATAGAGGAATTACTTAATTAGATGCGGTGTTTTTTTTTGTTTTTTTTGTCTATTTTCTAGTAAAGCTGACATACGAATATATTTTCGTTTCTTTATTTCAAATTTCTCAAGAATATAACAACGGATAAGCTATTGTATACGGTACTAATATTAGACGCGTAAAAGGCAATTAACGATTCTATCTATCTATCTATCTATGTTCCTACATACACGCAAAGGCACACACACATATACACACACACATCTACTTATGTATTCATTCTGCAGTGATGGAAGGATGTAGCCAACAAAATTTTGTCTTGTATACCAAGATAATTTATTTGAAAAATATTAAAAATAAAAAATAAACAGCAAGGAACTTTCGTTGGTTTATTAATAAAACACACACATCTCTCTCTCTCTCTCTCTCTATATATATATATATATATATATATATATATATATATATATATATATATATATATATATATATATATATATAACGCTACTTCTATTCCAACAGGTTATTTTCTCGCATTTCCCATCTGTTGAACACGCTTCGCTTTACTGGCTGCCTTGATAAATAAAATCATCAAAAATTTAAATGTAAGCTCAATCGCCATCTTCTGTTTTCTTGAAACTCGTTCATCTTTTGTCCTCTCGTCAATCCTCCATTTTCTTTCAATTTTATTCCCTGTAAGCCCCTGCTCACTAGTCACATTCCGCCTTGCTTGGGGAAAATTATATATATATATATATATATATATATATATATATATATATATATATATATATATATATATATATATATATATATATATATACACACCGGATTCGGCAGTACATGTACTAAAATTGGAACGATTCAAAGTAGATTAGCATAGCCCCTATCGCAAGGATGGCAGGCAAATTCGTGATGCGTTCCATATTTTTTTAAGGAGGCTTGGTGGAATAGTCGACAGCGGCTCAGGTTGAAGAATCGGAGAGCCGATTTTGAAATCCAGTCGAATCCATTGCATACACTTACGTGCTAATACCATTGGGAAAGGTATTTCTCCTCTTCTTCACCCTCCACTTACGGCTAAATAGCAGGACAGACTCAGTTCTATAGCTTTGGATGGCAAATGGTCTAGAAGAAGGACCACTCTGTATTCAGAAACAGCGGAGGGTCATTTGGGGACCTTGTATTACGGAGTGCACCAAGTCTCTATATTAGGCACTCCAGAAAGTCTGGTTGGTTCTGCACACAACCTTCACCATATGTGCTGGTGACTGTCTGTCAGTTCCTAGAGGCTGAGCTACTTGACCCTCATAGATTAAATACGACGGGGGAGTCAAATTTATGACGCCACCTCTGTTCCTTTTTAAAACTGGCCCTGAAGGTAAAGTATTATTATATATTTTTCAAAAAATAAAGTATAAGTTTAATAATGGATTCCATTCGTTTTCAATGACTGCAAGAGCACTTCACTTCATTTTCTTACTCTTCTTTCAAGTTGATCGTATATTAATTCTGGTGGTGTCTTCAAACTTTTGAAATGTTACATATATATATATATATATATATATATATATATATATATATATATGTGTGTGTGTGTGTGTGTGTGTGTATGTGTGTGTGTACATTAAAACAGCATAATTGCATATAAGGATTTTTGTTTGTTTTTTCGTATATTTTTCTTCATACTGTCGGATCTATATCCATATATTTGCTTATATGTATATATATATATATATATATATATATATATATATATATATATATATATAATTTGAAATTGAAATAAATTTTCCCTGAAAACACAGACAACAATATATAACATTTTGTTTAAATATGAAGACATATTGGTCTAGCTCTAATATTTACGTATCAGAATGAGTTATTTTCATAGGTAGCATTAGTTTTTTCAAAATGTTTGTTTTTATGAAAATGTTTGTAAATTTGTGCGTTGATGTTCGGGTGTGTGTATAATTTCTTCTGAAAAATTTATTTTTGTTTCTTTTAATTGCCCTGTAAATTCAAGCTACTATTACTCTCCACAACGTCCTCTTTCTTATTGCTATTAAGAGAAGCTGCATATTTTCCATTTCCCTTTACATCGCGCTGTCATTTATTGACATTCGTTAGTTATTGACAGGATACTCGATGTTTACCTCTGTCGGACTGAATGAACAAACGATGATCAGAATAATAAGAGACCGAGATTTTTCAAAATGTTCCACGACACACCCACACACGCATATATACACACACACACACACACATATATATATATATATATATATAAATACATATACATATATATATATATATATATATATATATATATGTATATATATATATATATATGTATCCATACATATATATATATATATATAAATACATATACATATATATATATATATATATATATGTATATATATATATATATATGTATCCATACATATATATATATATATATACCAAAGTGATCATAGAAGTCAACACTTAGAGGCGACAGTCTGTTTCATGCTATATGCAATCGTCAGGCCACCGATTGCATATAGCATGAAACAGACTGTCGCCTCTAAGTGTTGACTTCTATGTTCACTTTTATATTTACAAACGCTCTATCTCTGATATTGAGCACTTTATCCCATAAATATAGCATATCTTAAGACTATATTTCTTTATATATATACATATGTATATAGATAGCTAGATAGATAGATAGATAGATAGATAGATAGATAGATAGATAGATAGATAGACAGATACGCGAAAAAACGCCCACACAGACAGATTAGGGAAAGCTGAATTGTACCTGATCCAAAAATCTTCCTAGACGCTCCAAAGCACATCGGATATAATGACGGTTTCTCCAATAAAGGGAACGGATATATATATATATATATATATATATATATATATATATATATATATATATATATATATATATATATATATTTTATTTTTATTTTTCATACAATTTCTCATGTGATCTTATATTTTTTTAATAAATATAATAGCATCGTCTACATGTACAAAAATAGGCAAAAATAATGGAATTAATTATTAATAAATACAAAAAAAAACACTCCATAATATCAACTATGAACATGGCCACGATGTCTTGACAGTGTTTTTAAAATGAAAACATTATACAAATAAATACATATAAATATCTATTTCTTGTTAACAGTTAAAATATTTCAATCCATAGTCGTAATCGGTCGTAAAGAAAAAAAAAACTATTGGACTGTTCTTTATATAATTTATCATCCAAAAGAAAAAGTCATATTCATTGAAACGTACATGAAACAAGTATTGCTGCCTTCATACACACACACAGAAACACACACACGTATATATATATATATATGTATATATAAATAAATTTATATATATATAAATTTATATATATATATATAAATTTATATATATATATATATATATATATATATATATATATAAATATATAAATTATATATATATATATATATATATATATATATATATATATATATATATATATATGTGGTTTACGTACTCGTATCGTTTTTTCTTTCTTTAGGCTTTGAACTTGCATGCTAGACGATTATTTTCGTGTAAGGTAAATGTTCTTGGTTCTTTCTTTTTTATACCTTCCCTACGTTTGGTATTGGTTTGATTATTTGCAAATCAAGACACCGAAGGTTTTCCGAAAGAGTATAGTTTCTTAGACTTATAAGATTTCTATTAATAATAATAATAATAATAATAATAATAATATATATATATATATATATATATATATATATATATATATATATATATATATATATATATATATATATCGCGTGTAACAGCTAATTTTTCCAAATCGTTCAACGGCATGTAATAATTGCCCATCTAACATCTAATTAAAATAGACTAAACTAATTGTGTTTCTTTTTTTCTGCAGTTTTTCAGATAATACGCTTAGATATTATGACCCCATTTGGCATACGAATCGCTGAAACACTCTCCGATTAATTCAGCTCGCAAAAGAACAGGTTAAATTCGTTTTGTGTAATTCCCACTCTGTTCTTCTGAATTGACCAATGGTGAGAGTAAAAGATGATTCATTTCTTCATCAATGCTACCCTAATTCATCTTCTGGCTTCCATCTTCATTGTCTATTGAAGAACCATTGAAGAGATGAGTGGCTAGGTTTAAAAAATAGGGAACAGTAGTGATGGAAATTGGACGAGGAAGAAAAAACAGCAAGAGGGTCCCTCTTTTCAACTTAGAGCCAAATATATTATGATTGTTCAAAGTAGAGTCGAATAGTTTAATTCCTGTAAGGTATCTTTAATCATTTCTAAGATACAAGGTTTTAAAGCTTAATCTAACAATTAGAAAATTTTGTTGTTACACTATTTGCAAAATTTTTCTGTTGCACTCGAGATATCTGTGTGCGTGTGTGTGTTTGTTTCTTGTCCATTTCTGTCTCATAAATTATTCAGGATATAGATAAATGGATATATTAATGTTTGATAACTTGATTTATTTTTATAGATGTGGTTTTGTTTTCTCTTTGTCCAGAAATGTATTTGTGAATTGAATTATTTTAATGTCACCGTCTTAGAGAGTGTTACTCTAAAATGAAAAGTAAATAACATTTAAATGACAAGGTCAAAACTTAAAATCTCAAACGAGACAATCTTGTGTAAATACTAAAGTGTTTTTGTTGTTTTTCATCCTCATTCATTACATTTAAAGTAAAAAAAAACAAAAACAAAACATATGTCATAATAGGTGGGCAACAATTGAAAATCAGAAAAATAAAAATTAAACTCCCCAAAAGTTGTTCAGTATGCTCAGTATTGATTTTTAATGAAAATAAGGCAACACATAAACATTCACCCAAACACTCCTCAACACACATATTTATGTGTATTTCCCCACACACATATCTATGTGTATGTTCCTACATACATATCTATGGGTATGTGCGTGTGTGTATGCATGTTTGTGTGTCTTAGGGGTATGTGTGTGCAACAAACTAAGCTATTGGTAAAACCAATAGAAAGTGTGTCAAATATCTAAGGAAAATAACAAAAAACAAAACTATCAAATCCCCCGCCCTAAAATAAAAATATGGTGTATGAAACTTAAACTGGATGAAAAATAAAACAATAGAAATGCTAAAAAAAAAGGCACACCTACCTACAAATTAGAATAAAATACTATATGTATAAATGAGCAATTACGACACCGAGTGACAAAAAAGAGAAAACGTTCACACCGCTAATCGAGTTTCATGCTAGCGTGATCCTCAGGCGAATATAACGCTCTTAAAATGAGTCTACTGCGAACGCACATCGGAATTACGAATTAAATTTCTGGCGCACAGTGATCGAGCTCATACATTCCACATTCCTTACTCCCCAGTCAAGTCTGATATGGAAAAAAGTATGGCAGAGGCGTGCATATCATTCAGACACGAACTAGACTCGCCTAGATGCCGATGAAGCATCCATCCGGCATAGATTGGTTAACGCCGTAAAAACACAATTCTACGACCCACTATTTTTCATTGTGTACGGCACGTTTTCTTTTATTCTTTCTAATTGTTTCGTGTGATATTGAGCAATCTTTAGCCACACTAGTAACCTATGTGTTTTTGGTGGGGGTTTACAATTGTGTATTTTGAGTTTTATTTGATATTGTCCGGAAGCATGCATTCCCCATTCTAGGTAAGTTTCGTTGATATTCATGAGATGCACGCAGCTGCCATATTTAAACCATCTCGGTGTTGCATAAAAGAATAAAATTTCCCCTTTTTTTATTTTAGAAGCCGACCAATTGAAAAGTGCGTGAAAACCTCAAACTGGCAGTTGCTTTTCGGTAACTGTGAGCCAGAAATTTAATTCCTAATTTAGTAAAGCTCTGCCGTCAGCTTTAGTGAATTCCATTTAGATGAAGGTACTTTTGGTCAGGTACATTTCAAAGATGCCGCAGGCCGATAACATCAAGAAGTTATCTTCTTGACAAATGGACTACGGTGAAATTTGAATCTGGGTTTCATGGTTGTAAAGATTACCTTTAAATCGCTCGACAGGAATAGTAGTCACTAAAAGAGGGGAATTAATAGGAGATAACTGGCATCCATTAGACATGGCACGTGGAACTAGAACAGTCTGCCCCAGTGAGCGAAATAAAGGGTTCAGGTCGACATTCCAACCACCTGAAGAAGGCCGGAACGTTCAACGGGCGAAACGTTGTGATATATATATATATATATATATATATATATATATATATATATATATATATATATATATATATATATATTCATGCAAGCTTAACAAATACCTCATTATAATTAGAATACTAGACAGCATAAAAAGGAAATATTTTTTCATAGAATGAAATAAAATAATAATAATGAATATAAATATACAAGGGTTATTAAATTGTAAAAGTATTGCACAGCCCTGTCTAAATATATATGGGACATTTCAGAAAAATAATAATGGCTTTCCATAAATTGAATGGAAAGTAATAAACAAGGCCAGTAAACGTAATGCGAGATCTAAGTACTGCTGATAATGCTGGATTAATTGGTGATTGCTTCATCTTCTTGCATAAAAATATGTTTAAAAAAAATTAGATAATTTTTAAACGCATTCACTTCTTTAGCACACATTGATATAAGACTCTTCTTCTTCTTTTTCATCTTCTTCTTCTTTTTCATATTCTTCTTCTTCTTTTTTCATCTTCTTTTTCATATTCTTCTTCTTTTTTCATCTTCTTCTTTTTCATATTCTTCTTCTTCTTTTTTCATCTTCTTGTATAAAAATATTTAAAAAAAAAATTAGATAATTTTTAAACGCATTCACTTCTTTAGCACACATTGATATAAGACTCTTCTTCTTCTTTTTCATCTTCTTCTTCTTTTTGATATTCTCCTTCTTCTTTTTTCATCTTCTTTTTCATATTCTTCTTCTTTTTTCATCTTCTTCTTTTTCATATTCTTCTTCTTCTTTTTTCATCTTCTTGTATAAAAATATTTTTAAAAAAAATTAGATAATTTTTAAACGCATTCACTTCTTTAGCACACATTGATATAAGACTCTTCTTCTTCTTTTTCATCTTCTTCTTCTTTTTCATATTCTTCTTCTTCTTTTTTCATCTTCTTTTTCATATTCTTCTTCTTTTTTCATCTTCTTCTTTTTCATATTCTTCTTCTTCTTTTTTCATCTTCTTGTATAAAAATATTTTTAAAAAAAATTAGATAATTTTTAAACGCATTCACTTCTTTAGCACACATTGATATAAGACTCTTCTTCTTCTTTTTCATCTTCTTCTTCTTTTTCATATTCTTCTTCTTCTTTTTTCATCTTCTTTTTCATATTCTTCTTCTTTTTTCATCTTCTTCTTTTTCATATTCTTCTTCTTCTTTTTTCATCTTCTTGTATAAAAATATTTTTAAAAAAAATTAGATAATTTTTAAACGCATTCACTTCTTTAGCACACATTGATATAAGACTCTTCTTCTTCTTTTTCATCTTCTTCTTCTTTTTCATATTCTTCTTCTTCTTTTTTCATCTTCTTTTTCATATTCTTCTTCTTTTTTCATCTTCTTCTTTTTCATATTCTTCTTCTTCTTTTTTCATCTTCTTGTATAAAAATATTTTTAAAAAAAATTAGATAATTTTTAAACGCATTCACTTCTTTAGCACACATTGATATAAGACTCTTCTTCTTCTTTTTCATCTTCTTCTTCTTTTTCATATTCTTCTTCTTCTTTTTTCATCTTCTTTTTCATATTCTTCTTCTTTTTTCATCTTCTTCTTTTTCATATTCTTCTTCTTCTTTTTTCATCTTCTTGTATAAAAATATTTAAAAAAAAAATTAGATAATTTTTAAACGCATTCACTTCTTTCACAGACATTGATATATGACTCTTCTTCTTTTTCATATTCTTCTTTTTCATATTCTTCTTTTTCATATTCTTCTTCTTTTTTCATCTTCTTTTTCATATTCTTCTTCTTTTTTCATCTTCTTCTTTTTCATATTCTTCTTCTTCTTTTTTCATCTTCTTGTATAAAAATATTTAAAAAAAAAATTAGATAATTTTTAAACGCATTCACTTCTTTCACAGACATTGATATATGACTCTTCTTCTTTTTCATATTCTTCTTTTTCATATTCTTCTTTTTCATATTCTTCTTCTTCTTCTTTTTTCATCTTCTTCTTTTTCATATTCTTCTTCTTCTTCTTCTTCTTCTTCTTCTTCTATGTCCCTTCAGAACGGGGGTGCTGATGGCTCACCACTATATCTTCTTTGTAATTCTTGTTCCGCCATCCATTTACACATGATCTTTAGATAGGCTGCTCGCTGTTACCCTCTATTCCTCCCCACACAATATTCCCTGTCAGTTTCAAATTTCCTAAACCTTCATTCCTCAGGTATCCTTGATATTTTAAGTGTTTCATTCCGATTCCAAGTGTAAATGACCTTTTCGTTTTCATTTTCCCTGAAACTTCGTCGCTGCTCTTATGATCAGCTCATGGTATACCGAGCAGCCTTCTGTAAAAAAAAAAAAAAAAAAAAATCAAAAAAAATCTATTACTTCATATCTCTTGATCATATGTTGAGATTTTATAAAATTCACCACCATATTGGCGGAAAGATATGATGTAACGGTTCATACTGCTTTTCTTGGTTTCTTACAAAATCTACCAGTTTATTAAGACTGTCTCTATTCAAATATGCCTACAGATATCGGTGTAGAATTTTCCGTCATCTGATCCAATGCAGTTCGAGATATTTATATTTTTGTACTTGCTTCATTTCAGCTTCTCCAATTCATAGTTAGCATCTTAGCTGTTCCTTTTGTTGACAGCTGTACACTCTTTCTTTTTACAATTAATGCTTAGTTCTTTCTTATTCATCTTATTGATTACGAACAATTAGCAATGTTCAAATTCATCATCAGTTTCTGATGAATGCGTCTCTATATAATATATATTATGACATCATAATTTAATTCGATCTGAATTTTTGTCCTCTGGCTGACAGCCGTAATAGTGCAATTTGAATGGCGTGTAAGCTCAAAATATTCTCATAATTATATATTAGGTTTGGAAATTAAGGTAAGGTTATATTTAAACAACCTTGATCGTAAAATCTATTTCTATCTTCTGTGTCTCTAGATTCCACAAAGTTTTGCCAATGTGAAAAAAATAAAAAATAAACAAAAAAACTGAGAGGAGTTCATTGAAACTTTAAAAAATGCAATATAATCACAATCTTTTTTATAATGACACAATTTTAAAATATTATACGCATACACATATATGTCACGCATACAGAGGCACACATATATGTCAGTGCGTATGTATGACTCCCAAAACTCAGTAATGATTTAAAAATTCAAGATACTTCGTGAAAATCACAAACAATTTTAAACATATATTTTTCATTCTGTATCGTTTAAATTATGCCTATACAATATCGAATATATATATATATATATATATATATGTATATATATATATATATATATATATATATATATATATATATATATATGAAGAAAAATATACGGAAAAAACAAACAAAAATCCTTATATGTAATTATCCTGTTTTAATGTTAATATAATGTCAACGTCGGACGTTTCGGTCTAATAAACCATCTTCAGGACATATTCATAAAATATAATTAACATTATCAATTCAACATGACAAAGACGATGGACATAAGAACAAGACTTATCCAAACAGATAACTGAAAGTTTTATATGATCAGCGTTCCGTTTAAACATGGTCACGTTGTCGTCACGTGGGCGACGCTGTGAAAACGTATTCCTAAAATTTGATTATTTTGAATAAAAATTGAAAAATGAAAAGAATTGTATTTTGATCTAAAATTTATATGTACGCTTGTCGAGGATTAATCTCGCTAGAAAAGGGGAAATACTAAAGAAGCCAGGTCTAGTATTCACCGTGCGTGAGATGGATATTATGCCTGCTTCATAAATCCTCCTAAGATTTTTATTATGAAAATATTTAAAAATCTTCACGGAATCAAAATCGAAATTATGATCTGCTTTAGTTGTGTGTACAACTAAAGCATTGTTTAAATTTCCGAGGCGAATATCTCGTTTATGTTCGAAAACACGAGATTTTACGGACCTACATGTTTCACCCACATATTTTAAGTCACAGTTTTTGCATGAGATTTGGTAGATGCAAGCATCAGATGTAATATGTTGTTTGCTGGTGAAATTTAATAAACTACGGATAGTTCTAGTAGGCAATATTGTTGTTTAATTTTTAACGCATTTAAATTATTGGAGATACGTTCGGTCAAATGGTTATTTGGTAGAAAGATGCGACCAAAAGAATTATTATCAGGGGCAGCTTTTACTCTCACCATAATACTAACACTAAAAGGGGTATTATTATCGGATTCTACATGAGGGCTCTTCGCATCTGTTCAGCAAAATATTTAGATGATGAATTCACATATATTGAGGATACCTTTTCAAATCTTTCGTATCCGAGACAATTATTACTGAGAGCTAAAAAAAAGCGTTGAAAATTCACTCATCAGCGCAAAATGACACCTCGAAGGCCACTACAACTACATCAGTGAAAGGTACACTTTCAGCTGCCCCTGATAATAATTCTTTTGCTGAAGGACGAGACAAGCAGTCCGACCCTACGTGGAATTGCCGTTCCTGGAGGGTCTCGAGCCAAGATTTCCGCGTACGCCGATGACGTATCTGCTTTCGTGTCGTCCCGCAACGACATTGAGGTGGTACAGAAGGCGCTTGATCGGTACGAGAATGTGACAGGGGCCAAAATAAACCGCGACAAGTCGTCCGGCTTGCGGTTAGGTGCCTGGAAGGTGGTCGCTCTTCCGGACCGCTTCGGTTGGACAGACGGTCCTGTCCGCATTCTTGGAGTGTGGTTTGGGTCTGACCTCCAGCTGGAGAAGAATTGGTCTGAAGTACAAGCAAAGGTCGATTCCGCCGGTCAGACTTGGAATCGACAGAGGTTGTCCGTGAAGGGCAGGGCGGAGGTGTGTGCTACATACATTTTCCCCCTGATTCTTTATCGATTGTCCGTACTTCCTCTCTGTAAGACTCACAAGAAGGCGCTCGAGCAATCGCTATCCTCCATTTTATGGAGGGGACGCGGGAATCGGGTCGACAGACGAATCTGCACTAAACGTCCGTGTCATGGGGGGCTGGGAATGCCGACCCTGCTGAGTCACATACGTGCCTCTAGGTTGGCTTTCTTACGCCGTGCATTGACTGGAGGAGATCCGATTCTGGAGGGGATTGTTAGGGACGCGTTTCCTGGCCTTACCATCAGTCCCCCCCATCTCGCGGTTTGAGCGCGGTCGTAAACCCCGGGATCAATCGGTTTTCCTTCGCGAGTGTCGGTTGGCCTTGTGACTTTTCTCAGCCTAGGAAGGTTTTCTATCGTGAATTAGTGGAGAGGCCCGCGAAGGATCCCCTACGAGATAAGCTCGGCTTGTCGGTGGAGGAGTATCGCTCCTACTGGTCTTGGGCGCCAGCGGCGGATTACCTCAGTAACCCTGAGTTTTCGCTTAGCTGGCGATTTGCTCGGAATCGGCTGCCTCTCAACGACAAACAAGGCTTTCATATGGGGCTTGGCGGATTTGCCAGACTGTGAACGGTGTGGCCTTGGCTTAGAAGAAACGGCTGCGCACGCCTTCTACGATTGCCCCCAGGTCCGCCCCTTATGGTACCATGTCGGCAAGCTGACGGCTCGTCTCGCCCCCGAACAGCTTGTGTCCATTGATCGCGCATACGCGTGTGACAATGTGTCGCCCCCGTATTCCGGTATGAAACGGATGGTGTTTCTTACGCTGATGGCCACGGCTCTAATGGTAATTTGGATGAAGCGAAAGGAGGAAGTCTTGCGAGGCAGTCGTCTTTCTCATTCGGATCTAATTCGATTCTTTGAGCATCAGCTCAAGATGAAGATTAGATCGGATAGAAAACGATTGCATTCGACAGTCCTTAGCGACAGGTGGGTAAAAGAAGCGAGCTTGCTTCGTGTGAACGGGGCTAGCCTTGATTTTCTCTTCTAGGTCAACCTTTTGCACATCGGGGTGGCTTCCTGTGGAACCCTCCCCTTGGTTAGGTTAGACAAGCTTCAGTGTACCTAGTTAATGTGAGTAAGTGTTGTTCCCGGCCTGCATCCCGACCGTTCTTTGGTTATGATCCAAGTCGAGATTCCCATCCTCCCCAGTTTGTTTTGAACCCCCCACTTTTTCATCTCGACTGGGTCAGTTTTATATTTTCCCATTCCAGCCTAATATTTTATACTTTTTCCCACTCCCTTAGCGAGAGCGTCTCTTGATTTTGTCCCCTGGGCAGAATACAGCGGCCTCTCTGTTTTATGGGTTGGACGGTCCCTACTAACATCAATTATGTTTAGTTTGTATTTGTGTTTATTTTAAGTTTATTATTGGGTTCATTTCCCTCCCCTCTCATTTTATCATTATTAGAATTGTATATGTATATCATCATCAGAATTTTTATGGTATGGGGCGCGATTTTGGTAGGTCTCCCTTGAGAGCACGTGGTATTATGGGGGTTGAAGGATTGTTTGGTGATGGACGAGTTCTTTTGGTGAATGCGTAAAATGTAATGTACGAATGAGTCGCGAATCTGATTAGCTAGGTATAAGATAGTTAGTGTTGACCAGCCTCTATCCCCCCCTTTATTGGTCTCGTGCCACAATTTTTACTTTTTGTACGAATAAATACCAGTCTTGTTCTTATGTCCATCGTCTTTGTCATGTTGAATTGATAATGTTAATTATATTTATGAATATGTCCTGAAGATGGTTCATTAGACCGAAACGTCCGACGTTGACAATATATTAACATTAAAACAGCATAATTGCATATAAGGATTTTTGTTTGTTTTTTTCCGTATATTTTTCTTCATATTGTCGGATCTATATCCATATATTTGCTTACATATATATATATATATATATATATATATATATATATATATATATATATATATATATATATATATATAAAGAGAAAGAACAGTAAGATATGTAATCCGGTGTTCTTATAGATAATTTTATTTTTACAAAATAGTGCATAATGTAAATTTATAGAGCATTAATATTATAAACTAATTGATTTAAATTATGTTTTTTTCGTTACACAGTTCTAACCATGTTTTTAGCTACACAGTTCTAACCATGTAACAAAGCTGGAGAGACTGGCGTTTGGATCCCTACAGATGAACGAAAACATCATCATACTACCGGCTGACAAAGGTAATGCGACTGTAGTGATGGACAAATCAGAGTATACAAGAAAACTTTAAGACCTCATTAGCAATGGTAGCTACAGCAAAATGAAAAATGATCCTACTATGAAAACGGAACGCAAACTGTGACAGATCCTAATCAAGAACAAGGATCACTTCGCACCCAAAATGTATAGGCAGTTATCGCAGCGTTACACCAAGCTACCTTACATATACGGTCTCCCTAAGATTCACAAAGACGGTATTC
The DNA here is from genome assembly GCA_963932145.1 of Acanthosepion lycidas. Classification (NCBI taxonomy): domain Eukaryota; kingdom Metazoa; phylum Mollusca; class Cephalopoda; order Sepiida; family Sepiidae; genus Acanthosepion; species Acanthosepion lycidas. The sequence goes on from OZ010583.1 coordinate 86,479,906, forward strand.
CGCTCAGGCCGATTGTTAGTTGCCAAGGCTCTGTGTGCCACCCTCTGAGTCGCTTTCTTTGTAGATATAATTGACCCATTGATCGGAAAGTCTCCTTCATATGTCCGAAACTCCGCCCACTTCGTGGAAATAATCAAAGATGCTCCCATCCTATCCAACCAGATGGTGAGCTTGGACGTGGTGAGTTTGTTCACCAAGGTACCCACGGAGGAGGCACTCTCAGTAGATTGACCTCTGATTCTTCCCTAGAAGAACGGACCAGTATTCCAATAGATGATCTGATGGAGATGTTGATTTTCTGTACACAAACAACACACTTAGGAATGGGATCACACATATATCGACAGGGTGAGGGCTTAGCAATGGGCTCGCCATTATCACCAGCAATGGCGAATATATACATGGAATACTTTGAAGAAATGGCATTAGAATCTATTTCTCTAAAGCCAACTATATGGTTAAGGTACGTAGATGACACCTTCATACTCTGGCCACACCAGGAATATGTTCAGGTTCTACTGGACCATGTGAACTCAATAAGACCTTCGATACAGTTCACAATGGAGAAAGAGAGTAACAACACACTCCCATTCCTGGATGTACTATTATCTCGGGTTCAAGACATCCGTATACCGTAAACAGACATTCACAGGACAGTACCTCAATTTCAAATCCCACCATCTATACAGCGTAGAGAAAGGGATCTTCCGTTGCTTAAAACACCGAGCAAAAGTCATAAGTGCCAACCCAGAGACGTTAGATAAGGAATTAGTCAGTATAAGTAGTACCCTACAACGTAACAACTACCCTGGGTACATGGCAGTAGCCCCCAAAAAACTGGGATAGGCGGGTACAAGAGGTGGAGGAGGAGGACAACAACACTCAGAAAACAGTCTGCCTACCTTATGTGAAGGGGTTATCAGAGAAAATACAAAAGATCTTCGGGCCATATAACATCAGGACAACCTTCAAAAGCGTGACAACACTTCGCAGATATCTCTCTCGAGTGAGGCCCCCCCATAGAGGAGAACATGACTAAAGACTGTGTGTACGCTATCCCGTGCAGCTGCGGAAAGGAATATAAAGGAGAGACAGGCCGCCCCCTCAAGGTAAGGCTTCAAGAACACCAGAAAGCTGTAACGCAAGGGGAAGTAGAAAAATCAGGCGTCGCTGACCACATATGGAGAAAGAAGGGAGATCACCGTCTCTTGTGGGATCATGTTGAGATCATAGACAGGGAACACCATTGGAAAATGCACAAACTTAAGGAGTCAGCACATATGCTAGGCCACAAAAATCTCCTGAGCCGACCAAGCATAGAAATAAATACAATATGGGAACCAGTAATAAAGAGTGCCAGAGAAAAGCAATGATAACAAAGTTGCAATATGAGCTCTGGTAAAAACATAGAATGATAACAGCAAATTTCAATATGAGCACTGGTAAAAAGTGTTGCTGAAAACATTAGGTTTATAATACCCAGAAATTCATCAAGGCCACATGGCACAGTGGATAAAGGCGTTGGTTAGATCTAGTGACAGACCCAAAGAGTGTGTGTGTGAGAACGTTCAGAGGGAAAATTAGCAAGAGATAACTGATAACTGACATCCATCAAACATGGTCGTGGAACTAGAAGAGTCTATCCCAGTGATCGAAATAAAGGATTCAGTTCGAAATTCCAACCACCTGAAGAAGGCCGGAGCGTACAACGACCGAAACGTTGTGACAAATATAGCGACAAAGATGAGAATAATAGTCTAACTAATGTAAATACTGTACATAATACCTCTTCTCAGAAATATAGACAGGAAAATTTTACTTTAAATAATCATTATAAATGTCTACATGTACATATTCAACTTCTCTTTCCTATTGAGCCATCACATTATCTATCTATCTATTTCTCTCTCTCTCTCTCTCTCTCTCTCTCTATATATATATATATATATATATATATATATATAGGCAGCATATATTCATTTAAATATGTTTCACTGAATAATAGAGACATATTTTTCTTATAATTATTATTTCTAGTTCTTTAATTATCTTCTTCATGTTAAGATTAAGATTTACCGAGGAAGGCACCGTAGTTTTTCCTTGCACAAGTACTTTCGATTTACTCCAAGATTTTACTAAGTGGTGATAAAATTATTGTGACTGTGATTGTCATGATGTTAACTTTTTAAAACACAAGTGAACACGCTTTGTTAAAACTATTTTAATTTTTTTAATTCATCCGTTTTAAAAACAATTTCTCCAATATGATGGAGCTAACCTTATATTATATATATGAGGATATTTCCACTCGTGTCTGAAGCATCTTTCACTTACAGAATTTTGAAAAGAGAAAATATTCTTACGAATTTACTTTGGATTACATATATAATCATTGAATATCTCTACATAGTACGGTCAGAAGCAGGCTTCGCACACACACACACACACGCACACACACACACACACACACACACACACACATATATATATATATATATATATATATATATATATATATATATATATATATTTGGCTGGATTGATGTGAGTTTGTGACTCTGGGCTTCAAGCTTTGCGATCGTCAGACAAACTGATTATTTTTTTTTAATTTGGGATTTATGAAGATTGCGTGGATGGGTGTTATTATGGAAGTAGGAGGAAAATCGTCGTCGTCATGTCACTCATGCTAACGCAAATATAGATACATTTCCGTACACCCATTGAGGTACGCAGGCACACATACACACCGGTAGATGTGGTGTGGTAGTAATGGTGTTGGGGGATTAGGAAGAAAATAGTGAACGCCCTAAAAAAAACAACATTGGATTTAAAATAGAGATAAACGCAGCAACAACAATAGTAAACTTCCTTGACGTCAATCTGAATCTAAACAACAATTCATACGAACCGTACAAAAAAAGATAATGACACCCCAACTTACGTACATACATCTTCCAACCACCAAACTTAAAACATCAAATACCCATATTAATCAGCTGCAGACTATCTGAGAACTCATCTAGCATACACATTTTCAATAACCAAATAAAAAAAAACACACCATACAACGAAGCACTGAATGCAAGTGGATACACACAACAACTACAATATACACCGCCACAGCCAAAACGCAAAAACAGAAAAATAAATATTATTTTGTTTAATCCACCTTACAACAAAACCGTCAAAATGAACATAGGTAAAACATTCCTAAACTTAATAGAAAAGCACTTCACTGAAACAAACCGATTAGCAAAAATATTCAACAAAAATGACGTTAAAATCAGTTACAGCTGCACAAAAATATGACAGAAATAAATAAAATAAAAAAAACACAACAAAAAAAAATGACAACCTACAACAATGAAACCAAGTATCCAAAAATGCAACTGCAGAAATAGAACATGTCCACTCCAGGGAAATTGCTGACATACGAATATATAAAGCCAATGTAAGTGTAAAAAACAGCACAATGTACTACATCGGTGCCACTGAGATTCCATTCAAGAAGAGGAAAAACAACCACAACCTTTCATTCACCAACAGAAAATACTCGAACAGCACTACACTATCCACATATAAATGGCAGCTAAACGACAGACATATCACACCAAGAATAAGCTGGAAAATATTGAAAAAAGCACCTGACTACAGCAACATTACAAAAAATGCCTACTTTGCCTACACAAAAGAGTAGCAATAATATGCCATGCCCGCAAAAGAATTTACTAAACAAAAAATCAGATATAATTTCCAAATGTCGGCATGAGAATAAATACCTATTATCAGAATTTATACCAAAAGAATAAAAAAAAACAAAAAAAAAATCAACCACTCTTTAGTTCAAGCTATCATCACAACAATTAAATTTATTGCTATTATCATTCAACCACCATAAATAATCACTTCGCCCACTTTACAATAACTGTTAGCTACTAATATTATCATTATCAGCAATCCCCCAACACCACATTAGTACCACATCAAATCTACTATTACCATACCAACATAATTATTAACGTAAATTACTTTCCCTTCCCCACCATATTTAATACCACTATAAAAACCAATATGATTACGAACTGCAATTTCTACAAGATATATATATATATATATATATATATATATATATATATATATATATATATATATATATATATATATATATAAATATATATATATATATATATATATATATATATATAAATATATATATATATATATATATATATATATATATAAATATATATATATATATATATATATATATATATATACGCAGTCATTAAAAACAAGCAAATAACCAGTTTTAAAATAATAACAAATCAGCCTTAAAAATAATAGCAATTTTTTTATCATAATTTAAACAGACCTCACCACTCGTATATATGTGTGTGCAAAGAAATATTATTCCGCGAAAGAACAGAAAAATGGTTTGATTGATGACGAGAAATATCTCTATCTATAAAAGGCAGGATGTGTGTGTGTGTGTGTGTGTAACGAATGCACGGCCAAATTTTTCGACGGATTTGCACCAGAATTGACATGCACATGCTCCAAGTTAGTGGGAAGGCCAAAACCGACTTTGCATTCCCAACTTCCATCGATAGTAGAAATAATCGATTGTTTCATGCTTCTACGACAGTTTTCATGTAGTTTGCGGCCATTTTCTACTGGCCAGAGTGAGAGCCTACAGCTGGCTGCCACGAATAGGCAGGAAGATTCTATTGCCTAGCGTGAGAGCCAACAGCTGATTGACACGAATGTTAACTAGCATGCAAGCATGCCAATAAAATCGATAGATGCATTCATTACAAGTGAGAAAAAATTAAATCTGCATGGCACTTTACTCCAATTGGCTCATTCACTTGCTTAAACTCAACGTTGATTCTGATGTCGCAGAACTTGGTTGGATGTGAAAAAGTATTTGTTGTTAATTTTCTTTTTTCATTCGGTTTTTCCAGTTACGTGTCTTTTTTTAAATCTGATCGTTTTGTGTTCATTTTGTTTAGTTCTTTTTTTTTTTGTAACAGATTTAATATTTAGTATAGAGCTTAGAAAAAATTCACAGTGTGAGATAGGCAAGAAGTAAGGCATGTAGCAACATCAGCATAGCAAAGGGCACACCTTTAAAGGCAAGGAAGGGCAAAAATATTTTAAGTCAAGTGATAGCGATTGCTGTATAAGTTGTACAATTTTTGAATCAAGCACGGGCAACGCCGGGCCATGCTGCTAGTTCGTTATAAACCCCATCTGAATTTCAGCAACCAAATGCGTATGTAGACAACAGCAGACATATACTTACATATGTCAAGTCCCATACTGTGGACATATATTTATGTTTTTTTATGAACCCCGGCGGGCGAGCGCGTGTGTATGTGTGTTAGCGTACCTCAATGAGTGTATGGGCATGCATCTATGTTTGCGTTAGCATGGGTGATATGCGGACAAAGATTTTCCTCCTACATCCTAATAACAACAATACACGCAATCTACATGAATTCAAAATTAAAAAAATAATAATCAGCATGAAACCCAGGGTCACAAACTCACATCTATCCAACCAAATATATTAGCTCTATCTCTGATATTGAGCGCTTTCTAATAAGTACCGCGCATATAATATATAAATAATTATACATATATATATTTATTTATATTTATATACAGACACTTTTCATATATATATATATATATATATATATATATATATATATATATATATATATATAGAGAGAGAGAGAGAGAGAGATAGATAGACAGTCAAACATGCAGATAGATAGATAGATAGATTTGAACAGAAATATGAAAACTATGAATAAAAGCAATGTTAAGTGAGAGTATGTTAGAATATGCAACATCATTCACTTGGATTATTTTGTCTTCTGCTTAGATGGATAGACAGATGTGATGTGGTTGAACGAAATGAAAAAAATTATGTTTACCAATATATATATATATATATATATATATATATATATATATATATATCATCTTGTCGGATTAATATCCATATCTGATCTGAGAGAGAAAGAGAGAGAAGTAGATAGATAGATAGATAGATAGATAGATAGATAGATAGATAGATAGATAGATAGAATTGAACAGAAATATGAAAAATATGAATAAAGGCAATGTTAAGTGAGTTTGTTAGACTATGCAACATTATTCACTTTGATTATTTTGCCTTCTTCTTAGATGGATAGACAGATGTGATTTGTCTACATACATCGATGTTTGCGTTAGTACGATGACAAAACGACAAAGTTTCCCCGACCACTCCCTCAATAACTCCAACACACGCAATCTACATAAACCCAAATTTTTTTAAAAATTAATCAGTTTGTCTGACAATCGCTAAAGCGTGAAACCCAGGGTCACAAACTCACATCTGTCCAACCAAATATGTTAGTCCTATCTCTGATATTGAGCGCTTTCTAATAAGTACCGCGCATATAATATATAAATAGTTATCTTCATTTCTGGCTACCCACATAGTTTGATATCGACTCTCTGTACATCGAAAGGATATTTCATCTAAATTGTCTTCGTCTGAGTCTTGTGAATATTACAGATCAGCCGAATCAAAATTATTTTTTAAAAATTCAAATGTAAACTACAAATGCATTTAATAGTACCTAATAATTAGTGAAGAAATATTGGTTTGTAATTTTCGACAATGTATCGATAAAGTAGGAGGCACGGTAGAGTAATGGATAGCGGCTTGGATTGAGGAATCGCAGATCCGAGTTCGAATTCCAGTCGAATCCATTACATTCACTTACGTGCTAATACCTTTGGGAAAGGTGTGAATCCTCTTTTTCTCCATCCACCAATGGGTAAATAGCAGGACAGACTGGGTTCTATAGGATGGCAACTGAAAAAAACTCTGAATTAAAAACCTGCGGAGGGTCGTTTGGGGACCTTGTGGCACGTAGTGCACCAGGTCTTTGTAATCAGCCCTTCAAAAAGTGTGGATGGTCCAGCACGAAAGCTTCACAACTATAATCAATATATCATGTGCCGCTGTCGGTTTCCCGGGAACTGATCTGCTCGAACTCGACGGGAGAGTCGACTATATGTGTGTGTGCGTGTGTGTGCTGTTTCTACAAAAACGACACTCTCAAAGATATATTATGTTGGCAAGAAAGTCCTGACGTAGTTAGTAAGCGGAGAGGAAACAATAAATCTTTGATCACTGTCTGGCGGAATTTTCAAGGAGTACTGCATTTCCAGCTTGTTCCACACACGCATCAACACTAAACTGTACTGCCAGAAGATAGCCTGTACGACAAAATAGTCTCCTGATTTGGTCAGTCAAGTACAGGTTTTGTTTAAGCAATATTTTGTGGTGTTTTCCTCTAAAGATTTTATGTTGGACTCTTCCGCCTACTATAATATTAGTAGGATGGAAGAGCTTAGGGGAACAGTCGATCAGATTGTTCACCTGTCGAACTCTCTTCCTTGAGCAGAGAGGAACCCGGACGAAGCTTAGCCGTGGGTAGACAGGTCCCTGAACCCGTTTATACGGGTTCTAAGGGAATATTTTTGGCCGCGCGTACGGGCTCAGAGAACCCACGGTAAACTCAGCCTTGTGCTACATACACCCCTGTAGGGGTAGGACTGTTAAATATTAACAGTCGAACAGATTGTTCATCTCTCGAACTCTCTGCCTCGAGAAGAGAGGAACCCGGACGAAGCTTTGCCGAAGGTCAAAGTTTCGTCCGGGGAGTTAGACAAGCCCTGAACCCGTTTATACGGGTTCTAAGGGAATATTTAAATATATCATTCGAACAGATCTGTTCGGCTGTGCTGGTCAAACACTCTACCTCCGGGAAGAGAGGATCCCCAGACGAGGCTATGTCGAAGGGCAGAGTTTCGTATCGGGAAACAGCTACCCGACGCCGTTTTTTACTAGGGCTATTGGGAATTTTTGGCCGAACCAACGGGCTCGGATTGCCCAAAATTAAACTCAGCCTTGTGTCGCATCCTACCTCGTGTGGAGGCTGGTAAATATTAGGTTGGTGCAAAAATAATTTCGTTTTCTAACAATTGTTACTATGTGAGAAAACGAAATTATTTTTGCACCGACCTAATATTAGGTCGGTGCAAAAATAATGTCGTTTTCTAACAATTGTTACTATGTGAGAAAACGAAATTATTTTTGCACCGACCTAATATTAGGTCGGTGCAAAAATAATGTCGTTTTTGGACGTTAAAAATACGTGAAAAAACGACATTATTTTTGTACCAACCTAATATAACTGTTGAATAGATTGAACGCTGAGTCAACCGACACACCCTCACTAGTCGTGTACTAATCTTCTGTTGTACTTACTGTTTAATATATGATATATCTGTAACACTTGTTTCGTTATTTCTTTAACCATTTACTTGGTCATGTTAAGTAAAAATGTTCAAACATATGGACGGTTTTGAGATATTTCCACATCCACTATTCAGTCCCGATGCTGCTCTCCGAGTCACTATGGACTTTTTTTCCGCTCAATGGCACACTTCCTCCGCGATTAGCGGTTCAGCACTTTTGATGAAGTGAAGGAAGTTTGTTTACAATGTATTGATTCAAAGAACGCGGAATGCTATCTGAGAGAGATTTGGATGCTTGCTGATCGCTGGCAGAAGTTAGTCGAGAATGATGAACTCTATTTTGAAGAATAAATATTGGTGTTGCTCCATAAAATTGTGTTTCTTTTCCGATTCCTAAGTGAATCAGAACTTTCTGGCCCACATCCATCTACCTATAAATTAGGCACTCAAGATATCGAATATCAAAGCACAAATTTAGAGTGAGGTTCATTTTGTTTTTTGTTTTTTTGTAAGTACATTGTAAACTGATTCTCCTGCCGAAACCAACAACAGATAATTGTATATAAGGGGAGATAATTATTTCTATTTTTTTGGATGAACTTGTTTGGCGGCATATCAACCTATATGGTTATTTAATGCCGAAATCACAATACATTTTACGTAATTTTATGCTTTCAACTACAGTTATTTTGTATATATTTTTACACTTTCAGAGTAAACGTATGTTTTCACATATATATGACTAGAAGAATTCATCGAGACAAGCCTTCAGCTCCGCGTCATTGTTGAAAGAAACGCCTCGCAGACTATTGGACCGTAAAAATTAGGAGTTAAATCATCGAAATCTGGTGTGTGCGCTAAAATTACCTAACCAAACACACGAATAGTGATTCTGATCTAATTACCAGCGTGAGTGGTAACTGTTATGTTGAAGAAGCAAATATTGAAAATGTCCATTCTTGTCTACTTTGCACATATATTGGAAACGGGGTAAAATTCAATCAAATTTCCAAAAACGGTAAGTATAGAGAAAGAATAAAGCAATATGGCAAAAATGAATCGCAAACCGGAGATATTAAAATCAAACAAGTGTGGAAATTTAAATATGTGGTGAGTGATTTAACAGAGGACAGAATGTGTGACAGTGAAATACGAAGGCGTATAGGGATAGACAAGAGAGTCTTCCAGAAGGTAAGCAGCATCTAAGAAATAGAAAAAAAATCGCTAGAAACAAGAAAAAGAGTACAAAACTGTCCTCTTGTATAGCAGTGAGTGCGCTGTAATTTCCTCAAAGACGAAAAAGAATCTTCAAGCAACAGCAATGTACATTATTTACGTTATTCGGACTTTATTTCGCTCGCTTGGGTAGACTGTTCTAGTTCCACGTGCCATGTCTAATGGATGTCAGTTATCAGTTAATTCCCCTCTCCAAGTTTTCTACCGCCTTAACCAGGTATTGAACTCACACTCTTTGGGTCCTGTCACTGGATCGAACTAACGTCTTTATCCACTGTGCCATGTGTCCAGCGACCGAAATAAAGGGTTCAGTTCGACATTCCAACCGCCTGATGAAGGCCGGAGCGTACAACGGCCGAAACGTTGTTATAACTATGGCGACAAAGATGAAAACAATAGTCGTAATATTTTAAATAGTGTACATAATACATCACCTCTGAAATATAGACAAAACAGGAATATACAGAATGATGCTGATGCTATTAGGAAACGAATATGTGACCAACGACGGAGTTTTGGGATAAATGGTAACAAAAAGATAACTTATACATAACATCAAGAAAATACAGTTGAGGTTTCTTTTGCACATAAAGAGAAAGCAATGCTTGGAAACTATGATACTCACGGGACATATATACAGGGCATGAGGGAGAAAGAGAAACAAAGAATAACATACAGTGCTGTTCGATAAAAGTGACTCACCTGATTTTTTTTTTTACTAAATGTTCTCTTCTCCGATTAAACAAAAGTTGAGCTAAATTCAAAGGATAAGCGATCTAAAATCCGAAGAAACACCTTTGAAAGCTCTTTGAATTTAGCAGTAAGTACTGTCAAGCATCCGTTCGGTATAATTTTCTGGGAATGATTTTCTTTTCATTGAACTGGTTTCTTAAAACCTATTGAAACGACCCTCAGGAGCGAGCAGTACAAGAGAATTTTAGAGTCTTGTCTGCTCCCTTCTGCTGAAAGGGTGCAAATCGACCCCACCAAGCTCATTTTTATGCAGGATAAGGCTCCCTGTCACAAATCAAAATTGATGAAGGAATACTTTGATGAGAAGCAGGTGAGTGTTAATACATGGTCACCCCAATCTCCTGACATCAAACCCATAGAAAACTTATGGAGCATGTTGCTCAACTGTTTTCTCGAGAGCCTGTACTTTATAATGCTCCATAACTTTTTTTATGGGGTTGAGGTCAGGAGATTGGGGCGCCCATGTCATAACACTCACCTGCTTCTCATCAAAGTATTCCTTCATCAATTTTTATTTGTGACAGGGAGCATCATCCTGCATAAAAATGAGCTTTGTGGGGGCGAGTTGCACCCTTTGAGCAGAAGGGAGCAGACAAGACTCTAAAATTCTCTTGTACTGCTCGCTCCTGAGGGTCTTTTCAATAGGTTTTAAGAAACCAGTTCCACGAAAAGAAAAGCATCCCAGAACATTATACTGAACGGATGCTTGACAGTACTTACTGCTAAATTCAAAGAGCATTCCAATCTTCTTCTTCGGATTTTAGATCGCTTATCCTTTGAATTTAGCTCAACTTTCGTTTCATCGGAGAAGAGAACATTTAGTAAAAAATATCAGGTACGTCACTTTTATCGAACAGCACTGTACTTATTGAGTTTAACTAAATGGATAGAGGAACAGCGTTTAGGGGAAATAACATAAAGACAATGTTTATTAAGAGCTAGAAAGATGTTGTGGAGATCCATGATCGTTTAGGAACTGAGTGAGGACCCGACACAGAAAGAAGAACATTTTTCATGTTAATTCAAATAACATTAGCAAAAGAGAACGAATTAATCTGGCATCCCTATATTTTAAAACCAAAACATTTCAACTAAAAAAACTCGTTGCAAGACCTCAAATAGTGGGGCCACATTGATGTACGGATATAGATGGAATATATGGCGCCGAACTAGTTCAACAGTATCTAAACCATCAGCCGTATATAAAAGCTCTCTGAAATCAATGATTAAAAATGGTTCCGGGTGGGGAATATATGCAGACTGGTGTTGCAGAATCAGAACAAAGCGCTGTATCAATTAACCGAAACCACACCACTTGTGGACTTTCAATAGCAGCAACAACTAGCATAAAGAACAGATATAATGAATGAGAAAATAATATAATGATAAATATGTTCAATTTAAATATTTCTTCAAGTAAAAGTTTATCAAGGAAGCCGAAATCAATATTCCTGGACATTGGAAAAGTGTTTTCCAGAAATTTATTTTAATAGACATATAAATTTCAACTGAAAGTAACATTGTCTTTTCAGTCAATGGATACCAAATGTTTCCTTATAAGGATACGGCTAATATTACCATTGTCATAACCATTGTGACAAGCTGTCAAATAGTTTTCCTAACCTTATTATTCGGACGCTGCATCACATGATTCAACCTCATCAAACAACGATGATTGTAAATTTTGCTCGGTTTTTATTGAATGGAAAATGTATTTTCCACGCTTCTCATTCTTTTCAGTTTCAATTCCTTAATGGCATTGACTGCTAAGCAGGACAATATTCACAGGTTCGTCAGCTAAATTGCTTCAGTCCCCCATGGCATGAATTTGTTTACTTAGTTTATTGGCAGCTACAATTTTAATCTGCATTATGACCAGAAGGTCACAAGCGGCAAGCGTTAAAAGTGAAAGAGCTGGCACGTAATGGGTGGCTAGTTTGCCTATTTCTATATTGAGAATGATATCAGCTGAAACGAATACATACATATACATATATACATATATATATATATATATATATATATATATATATGTGTGTGGGGGGGGTGTTTAAACAGAAACTGCGATCTGGAAGTGGAATGAAAGCAGTGATGGCACATACACAGAATCCATAAAAAAAAACTGAGTATGTGGAATTAGTAGACACTAAAAATTTCAGATACCATGTGGATTCTTTATAAAAAATAATAATAATCGAGAAAAGTAACTCGGACATAGAAGTAATTTAGTGGTAACTATTTTATATTGTTTTTGTAAAGATTCTATACATTTTTTCAATTATAATCGATTACTTAATTATTATTTCGACATATAATTGTTTATTTATGCATTCGTAGTTTCGTAATTTGTTAATATGCTTTTACACTGTTCATTGTTTTTAACTGCGGGTACTTTACAAGGCATTCATTTGTAGTTTTCGGTATATATATATATATATATATATATATATATAGTAATGAGGAGGATTTGATAATTACATTAATTGATTCATCAAGTCTGATAGAACCCTCAGGAAGCACTGGACGGCCGTTTCGTCCTATATTTGGGACTCATCAGCAGTGCGCATCCACTACCGAGGGAATCGAAACCCCGACAGTTAGGTTGGCAAGCGAACTCTATACTACCTGCTCCGCCGGGCCTCGGTGACGAAGTGATTGCAAATCAGACTCTAAGAAGCGCCGCTCACTCCCACATTCCGTGGTGGAACTCAACTGAAATTCTCTCATTCTCTCTCTCTCTCTCTCTCTCTCTCTCTCTCTCTCTCTCTCTCTCTCTCTCTCTCTCTCTCTCTCTCTCTCTATCTATCTATCTATATATATATATATATAATACTGCCCATCAAAAGTGTAAATTTTAATTATAACAAATGAAATGGAGCCTTGAAGTGGTCTGTTTTTCGTTAAATTAAATTATTCGCTCTGACTTAACATTGAACTCTCAGGATTTCATCCTCCTTGGAATTATCCATACCAAGATTTTCGTTACATAAATATATGCATACATACATACATACATACATACATACATATATATATATATATATATATATATATATATATATATATATATATATATATATATGTATGTATGTATGTATGTATATTGAGAGAGAGAAAGATAAATACATATATAAACACATAGACGTGTAGATGATAAAATAATAACGGCTGATTATTCAATTCCGAACGTATCCGACTTCATATCTATAATCGAGATACTAAATTGGACCACAATCGCAACTGAACAGCATTCGTTTATTTGTTAAATTCTGATATACAGAAGGAAAATGGTCATTTAGAAAAAATGTGACAGTTTTTTTGTTCTATATAGCATTTACAAGCCATACGCGTAGCTTAAGTCTTATCGACGTAAAATGTTGTCAGCGACCCGAGTTCATATTCACTCTTGTACACATGCCATTAAGAAAGGCAAGAGTCCATTTCTTTTCCCTATAATCCGCAATGGAATAAATAACATTGTCGTCTTCGCTCTTTTGCTTTCAGTATCAATCAGTGTAGGTGAAAGTAAAATTTCACTTTCAAAATATAGAGAAGTCAATAGAAAACAACATGTTTTTTCTTCATAACAATTCGTAGTGTTTGAAAGTAAGTTGCTGAGAACCGTTATCGCCTGGGTGCTGGAGGAACCTGTTCACTACAAGGCAAATTAACAATACTATAGCATAGGAGGTTACCTCGTTGAATGTGGTGATATATTAATTGGGAATTCACTCGCAGAGACTGGCAGTACAGATTGACAATCAAATAAAGCCGGATTACCAATAACTGGCGAGATGAGATACCCTTGGACATAGTCAGAGGAACGAACACAATCTAAGTCCTATGCATTAAATTAAAGGTCCAGTTTGAAATTATTTGGAAAATACTGGAATTGACAAAACTCCTGTTGAAACCCGGAGGGCACAATCTTTCTCTCTTTCTCTTCTACACACTCTCTCTCTCTCTATATATATATATATCTGCATATATATAATTATCTGTGTGTGTGTGTGTTAATGAATGAGATAATGATATATTTGTGTATATCAAGTACAATATTGATTGAAAATATATTTATAAAAATGTTTTCGTGTGCTGTGTTTCATCCTTTAGGACCTCGAACCTAATCTGTTATGATGGTGGGCTGCACATGCGCACGAACGCGGGGTGGTGATGATTTTTAATTTAATTTACTTTTTAAAAAAGTTCTAGCCGAATTCATTTAGATTCATTTTTCTTTTGGTTTACATCACTGCTGCTATTAGATATCCCACACTGTAATAATAGAAGTGTTGAAATGTTGTATGAACCAGGGCGTAAATGTATTTTGGATGACCTTGCGATCAAGACACTCTCTAGACATTTACGTTGTAGTGAATTGTTTTCCCTTTTGATCAGAGTAGCATTTTGTATATCAAAATTGTGGTCAGTTTCGTTACGGTAAGAAAACACCATATTTGTTTTGTAAAATGCCCCATTTGCATTTATATGAGTTTTTATTTAAATTCCTTTAGGCTTCCCCTGTGTAATTTTCTGACAATTATTACAAACGATTGTGTAAATTCCTCCTTCAAATTTTAGCTTTTTTTTAGTAATTATTAAGTCTATCTTTTATTGTCGATATGTATTATCAAAGCATTTATTTTGTTTAGATAAATTCTTTTCAATTGATAAAGTTAGTTGGTATATATATATATATATATATATATATATATATATATATATATATATTATTGGATTTGTCAAGAGGGACATTTTTGATAGTCTGGAATATTTTATTAGCTTTTTGTTTCGCATCGAACATAAGATAATTCTGGTGCTGAAGAATCTTGAATGTATTTTCAATATATTTGCTCCTTTTCATGTAAACATTGTGGGCTGCAAATTATAAGTGCTTTTAAGAAGAATGTCAGTATTGTTTTGAAATTACTGCAAAACCCTTTCTCTTGCCCTTTTATAGGCAGAAACATACAAATGTATGCTGGGATTGTTTCCGAGACAATAAAATACATTGGCTCTTGGTTTGACATGACTCAGTCCCGGTCTGTTTTGACTTGAAGTCAAAACGCTACGTTCGCTTGCCCGATCTGGCCTTTGTGTGAACTTTTTGCCATATAACTATTGCGTTGACTTGTTAATTTTAATTTGCTTTGCATATATTGGTTGATTGCCTTATAATATTATTCCCTGTTCTTTTTCTTGTAATTGCTCATTGCAAACTTTGTCAATTCTGTGTGCTGGGCAGTTATTTCTTTAGTATTTGACCATAGCTGCCCTCAACACACCGATTATTATGCCGGATGGGTATGGAAATTCATCAGATAGTTTCTTGGTTGATTTCTGGTCAACACCAGGTTAGAGACAGGGGGAGAGAGACCGAGTGTGTGAGAGAGAGAGAGAGAGAGAGAGAGAGAGAGAAACGTATTTGGAAAGTAGCTAAACCTTAGAGTCTTTACTTTAAATCTTTATTACCTTAAAAGTATATTTTCAATGAGAATCATTGATTTCAACGTCCATTGGCTCTCAAGTGGATTCCATATATGTGTAATCCATCACCAAAGATGCTACAGAAATGTTCAGTTCGTTACACTGCTCCAAAAAGTACTTGATTTCTGATGTCTTGCTCTCTCTCTTTACGTGGAGTATTGCTGCCATATCTGCGTTCGGGCTTCTAAATCCTCTCTTTCAATAGCTGAAAGAGTTTCCAAGTGTCTACGTGACCTTGAGAGTGATTACTTTTTTCAGCCTAAAACCCTTTTGCATCGCAATATACTGGTTACCATATTGACAATTCTATGGAAAAGTTTCTGAGAAGAAACATTCTTTAGTTTCAACAGTTCAGTTACCCATCATGCAATGTGTAAATGGTCGAATGTCTATCATACCCTTAGCATTCCATCGGTAGGAAGAAATTTCCTTTCGGAATCATTCATAAAATTAGCTACTTCAAAGTACGGACTCCCGTGAGAATGCTTCCTCGAATGCTAGATTCTTAACCGCTCCATAAAACCATTATCTACATACAACAAGCTCTTTCAATTACCCTCTACATTTGATTTGATTTCTTTAACAACAGAGATAAAAATTATATTTGAAATAATCGACAGTCTGTGAGGTTGGAAAAAAGATTTTTGTGATACGGGATGCAAGTATATTTAGGCAAAAACATCTCTCCTGGAATATTTATCTCTCAAAAATTAGTGCGGACTCAATGTGAGTCCCATTAAAATATGAATAATGCAGAACAATAAAATAAAAACAAACGACAACAAATTGCATATATTAAAAATAGCTGAAATATACAATTACGATAAAAGAATAAAACATTTAACATTAAAAAGCTTTTAAAATACAATAATGTGCATTTTCGTGTGTGTGAAATTTGTGTACGTGATAGACACGTGTGCATATGTGAGTGTGAGAGAAATAAACGTTGCGATAGACGCATGTGTGAATCAAAAAAAAAAAAAGAGAGAGAAACGCAGGCAAGGCTAGCGGCAGGGTTCAATGTATACGCAACACTACACCTGAAATCCTATGTGGAATAAAGTGAAAAGAGACTAGAGAGAGAAATGCACGAATTTTTATAAGCTTAAGGAGCAGACCCTGGTGACGTCTTTTTTTGTTTTTCAAAGTCAAGCGGGATAACCACATTAAAAGAGAATCTACTCTACACACAGTATATGTGTTATAGTAATTTACTAAGAATAACGCACATTTGGCTGAAGACCGAAAGTATCGAACACCCAGTTACAATCGAACTCACCATTGAATTGTAGTTTATATAGCGAGACATGCTTACTAACCATTAAAACACGTCGATTGCCCGAATTACAAACAGTAGTTTAGATGTGGCATAAAACGAATACCGCACTCTCTACTCAATTCTAATTGGTTTAGCGAGTCAAGCTTGGTAACCATTACATCAAGTCGAACTGCCCTTTTCAGTGTTACATAATTTCCAATCTATTTCAGGAGATGCTATATGACTATATATGTCTAGCGTATGCAAACCAATACATAATATGATTTAGAGCTATATGTTTCTTTTCATGTTTTCAAATGTTTATAGTGATTTTCTAAAAGAATCTTAGATGTCGAACATGGCCGAAAGAATGGATCACAGCTAAAATCGACCTCTCTACACAGTTTTAATGGATTCAGTGAGATAAGCTTGCTTACCATTACACCACGTCAAATTGCCACTGTCATTTAATATATAAATGAAAGTAAAAAAAATTAAAATTGCTCCAGACGATATTATCTTTTTCACTTCTGAACAGTTATATGAAAATGGAAATGATATCATTGTGGTGTGGGCGAAAATGAAAGACAGTTATCAACAACATCACACCACGTCTCCCTGAAACATTAATTCTCACCACACCATTTTCCCTGCCCCAAACATTTGGGAAATCGTATTCACATCTGTTGAAGAAGAAAATTCTTTGTCCTAATACCACTTCGTAGTTGTTTTTTTTCCTTCATATCTACAAATCTATTCATGTCTTTTCGTTCTTTTAATCCTACAGAGTTTTAGATATTTTTATTATTTACTTTCCGGTCGTTCCAGCTTCATCAACACAACTTTGCCGCCATTTTGTTTTACATTTTTATCGTTTCAGTGTCAATGTTTTATTTTTATCTTACGCTGATAGACCATCTTATTCCATTATCGTTTATTGTTAACTCCTGATGCAATCCCAGTCCAATCGAGATTTTTCTTTATATCTTCTTTACTATATATATATATATATATATATATATATATATATATATATATATATATATATATATATATATATGAAATCTTCATATCGGTATTTTTCCATCCATTCTCATCGTTTTATGATTTTCTCTTTTCATTCACTTGCTAAAAGCTTTTTTATCGTTTTCTAGGCATGCTGGAGAAATGGATTGCTGCACGGATTTAGGAATCAAGAATTTGAGTTTGAATTCCAGTTGTGTTCATTACATTCACTCGCTAATGTCCTTGGAAAAGGTGTAAATCTATCTCTTCGGCCCCATCCAAGGGTAAATAACAGGAGAGACTGGGTTCTGTAGCGACAGGTCTAACAGAAGGAAAGCTCTAAATTCAAAACTGTATGTAGCCCAGGCGAAGAACATAGTATCCATATAAGGAAAGTATTTTTCGTAATTATTTGAGGTTTCCGACAATGGCCGGACCCTTTCTATGTATTCTTCGATCAATTTCGCTTCACAAATGTCATGCCTGCTTATGCGAGTGTCTTACATAAACGACACTTTCTTTCTTTTTCATCTTAAATTTGCATTAATTTCTGGATAATGTTTACTTTACTCAGTCAATAATCTTGTTAATTTTTCCATTTAGCATATTTATTGGATCGTTCAAAATATCCCACTTTTTTCCTCCGATTTCTTTTTCTTCATTTTTCTCCCGTTTTTCAAATTCTCATCTCTACCTTATTCATTTACGGTCATATCACACTTAAATGCCTGTTCTCGCCCATCACCGAATATATGCAACATCGAGTCTGTTCAGTATATAGATGAGCGACTGTGTGTGGATAACAGGTATTCTAAGCTTGGATGTACAGTTGGAGGAAAAGATAACGGCTCCAATTTGAAAATCATAGAGCCGAGTTCCAATTCCAGTCAAGTTCTTTATATTCACTTAGGATAGGTATTAATCCACGACTTCACTCACGACTATGGGTTTATTAGTAGTCCTTGTATTAGAAAATCATTATTATATTATAAAAAAATTACGTACTAGACATATTTTCTGTTTCAAATAAGATGATAAGCTGTAAAAAACAAATCGGTCAATATCGTAAATAAAGATGTTTTAACATTATTATTACACTTGTTCTATTTGTAAACAAAATAGAACTATATGAAAGTTTGAATCTTGATGTGGGGATTATACTGAAAATAGTAGGAATTGTCTCAGCAAAATCATTATTATTTTCGAAATATTCTCAGAATTAAAAAAAAATATTTTCTAGCATAAAATACCCATCAAAATATTGATGAGCCATAAAAAAACATATCAATCAATCAGTCTTACCTCACTTTCTTTCTTCGATTTTAAAATAACTCTCGTCTGCATTCTAATTCTTTCCATTATTTTTTTCTCCAACGCTTTGTATCTTCCCCCTTTTATATCTTTCATTCAAATTGAGAAACAATTTATTTTAGCTTTCTTCCATTTCTCCCGCACAACTTTGATATTGACATTTTCTTCAATCCCATTCTTTCAGCAAATGTCGATTTTGCTTTTTAGCCGCTCATACGTACCGTCTGCACTTCATGTTTACCATAAAAGCATACATATTTAGAAACTCAAACGCAGGTATATATACATATTTTACAAGCATAATTCCCAGAGAACAAAATAAACGCAGACGATAAAATTCTATTAACAACACAATCGATTAATGGACAGTAAATAGCGGCCATATTGGGTCGATGAAAATACTGGCGAGAAAAATATTTTTCGCCTCTGAAGGAAATAACTGTTTTTGTCTGGCTGAAGAGATTTGCCATTTGGCGAGTTAATTTTAATCTTTTTTAGCGATACTCATATTTATATTGATATATTTTTTGTTTTGTTTTGTTTTTGTTTTTTTTTTATTTATTGATGTTATCATTAATGTAATATTATATTCATACTATATGTACCGGTTTGTTTTTAGGGGCGGGAGAGATAAGTAACAAATAGAACTCCTCAAACAAGAAGTTCATCCACTGACCCAAAAATCAATATTGAATTTATCTGTGCAGCCACAAACAATCCCCGAATTTCCATTGCTAAATTATCATGTTTTAAATCGAACGCTTCTATACAACCTAAGGAATAATATTTGCCAATGGATTCAATTATTTTACCATTAGTAAACTTTTTGTGAAACATTTCACTCCATTCAAAGTACACAATGCCACTAGGACGCAAGTTGTTACTGGGAGTGAAAGAGAATGAGTAGATTTCAGTTAGATGAGGTCAGTAGTAAGACAATAACAGAACATGATTCAGGGTGACAAATGATAGCAATCGGCGTAAACTTTAAAAATTGTGGAAGCCAGAGAAGTAAGAAATCGTAATAAAATTCCACAGGCAAGAAGTGGGAGAAAAGAAAGTATTAGAATAGAACACGTGCTTGCATGTAGCTAAATCTACAATAAAAAGATGAGACCTAATTGTCAATCTAGTAGCATACGTAATTGATGCAATCGAGGCACCAGTGATGAAAGAGAATCGGAATTATTGACATTAAAATATTTCTAGAAAAGACAGCGAGAAGCCAGTCAGTAAGGAAGTAACTGAATTCTAGATGACATGTCAAGAATCTTTTTTTGAATTATCTAAATTAAGCAGCAACATTGATGCAGTCTTAGCAAAACAAGTAGAGGTGGAACTTTCTTCTTCCGTTTTTCCACGCAATCGAAAGGGAATGGTTCATTATTTACCTAAGGAAATGGCAAGAGTTCAAGTACATGCTACCTAACTTACTAACAAGCAGAATTATCATTTCGCTTGCTGCCTTTTTATGGAGTGTTGCCTCACTCATTATAGCCGTATGCAAGGTCAAAGTTTAACCAAAGCAGCAGATTGATTGTCTACGCAGGGATATACTAGGAGATATTTCAACAAATATGGGAAGGCGGAGACTTTTCAAGTAGAACTGCTGCTGATAACAGAGATCCGATCATGGCGAGAGACATTCGTATCAATGCATATCAATATTGTTGAAGGATCAAATGCTCTTTTCTTGTAAAACAAGTACAGATCCAATTAAATATTCATAAAATTCTTCCGGTGGTTGACACCGCATTTCTCTCTCACAGACGTGCCGTTGCCTTCCTCTGTTTTACAAATACTTTCTCATTAACTGCGCCGATGAGCTGCTTTCGCTGGTTCCAAGACTTCGTGAATTTAAGCGTTCAACTAGACTGACATCTCGCTCTCACCGTTTCTCTGTCGAAATTGTTAAATGTAGCCGTCTCTTCTACTCCAATAGCTTCATGTCTTGCACCTCTAGCCTGTGGAACTCCCTCCCCTTTTCCAGTTTCCCTGATAGCTATAATCTCCAACTATTCAATTGTAATGTCGATCAATGTCTCCAGATTCCTTGATCTATCCCCTATCTTTCTCTTCATCCTTTCCTCTATCACTCCTATTTGTTCTTACTTCAACTTTATGTAAACCCTTGCATGTTAGTGGCTTCCCACCTTGCTTGGGGTTGAATGCTTTAAAAAATAGTCATATGCAGCTGACAATTAAACAGTGAAGAAATATTATTTATGAAATGTTTCAAACATATTTATCAAATAGGTTCACTGAAATTAGGATAAAATGAAATGATATTAATAAGTTCTAGTTACACTTCGAAGACACATTAGAAAAGCAAAAGTTGGCTTCGAAAAGCTAAACAGCATATTAAGTAACAGGAAAACTGCATTAGAAACAAAAAGAGAGAGTTTAAGCTATGTTATATTAGCCCTTGTTTAAGATAGTGAATTCTAAACAGTCTTTTCACAGATCGAGATCAGACTTCAGGTAAGAGGAATGTGTTTCTACAGAATGTTACTAAGAACAGCATACATACATGGGATTAACGCAGTGGTTTTAAGGAAAATTTGAACAAAATTACATCGGGCTAGAATCAGAAAGAGGCAACTGAAATATCTCAAACTCATAATGAGTAACTTGAACTTGGGCATTCGGCAGGCAAGAGGGGAAAAAGGAGACACCTACATAATGTGTTCAAATGAATGGCAGTTCTGGAATCAGTAAATCAAGTATCATGCGTGATACACGCTTAAGCGATCATGTATCTTTCGGTACATGACTAACCAGGCAGACATTTTTTCTCGCAGTATGTTGCCGTTTCTTTCTGAGGTAGACCAGTTGCCATCCAAGGCTATAGAACTCGGTCTGCGCTGCTATTTACCCATAGCTAGCTGGAGAAGATGATTCATACATTTTCCAACAGTATTAGCACGTAATTGAATGTAATGAATTCGACTGGAATTCGAACTCGGCTCTCCGATTCCTCAGTCCGAGTCGCTATTCATTACTCCACCGCGTGGAGAATGAAAGTATAGTTCTAAGAGCGACAAAGAATATCAAATTGTAGAGATAAATAATATCTAACCTCCCAACACTGAAGGAACACAGCCCATTGATAGCGTTAGAAGTATAGCACTAGTTCGTTTTTTTTTGTTTTTTTTTTCAGGAATAGGTGTTGAATTTTGGTGAACAAGCAGATGCGAACCTTATTACAGTTGAAGATATATCGACCTGACGAAATGTTGTTTTTATTTCTGTCTTGTAGCTGAAGCAGAGAATTTTTGCTTACGGCGAGGCAAGTTTTTATCAGCTGAAATCCTTCCTAATTTAGTTTATTTTTCAGCTGGAAGCTATGCGTGAACACTTGTGCACATACATGTTTTTGATCATTTCTCTTTTAGCGATGGAACTTTTAACATCTGTTTTCACGTACTCTGCGCTACACATTCAATTTCGTAGAACCAAGTGCATGGTAATGGGAATAAAGTGACAAGTTCCCTCAACATTCCTGAACCTTTCGTAGTATTGCCTCTATTTTCAGTAATGCATTTTTTGTATCATCCATTCTACTTCAGATTTTCAATTCTTTCAGATTTTAGTTATCGTTCCTTTGCGTTCCAAAACGATGGATGAAAAGGTTGATCCAAAGTCGAGATATTTTCCCAACATCTCTTTTCTTCTTTTTTGTCAATTCTTTTTAGTTATAGTTCTCTCTCTGTAAAAAAATATTTTATCTGACATTCTATAACACTTAATAACCATTTGCGTCTTAGTTGCTTCATCACCTTGCTTGGGATGGAATCATAAAAAA
This sequence comes from Acanthosepion lycidas, assembly GCA_963932145.1. Taxonomy (NCBI): domain Eukaryota; kingdom Metazoa; phylum Mollusca; class Cephalopoda; order Sepiida; family Sepiidae; genus Acanthosepion; species Acanthosepion lycidas. The sequence continues at coordinate 86,503,089 of OZ010583.1, forward strand.
AAATCTTATTATGATAAAGGAAAATGGTCTTCTAATCTAGATATGCTGATCCGTTTTCATCTGGATGTCGCAAATTTAGTTTCTGTTCACTAAGACTGTTATTGTCCCAAGTATATTCAATTGGTTTGTATATTCCTTTCAAATAGTTTTAATTTTCGTATTACTTCTACTCAAAATAACGTTATTCGCTTAATATATATTTTCTCTTTTCCTCTCTCTCTCTCGCTCTCTCCGGCCTTCGGAGGTTGATTTTGCTGTAATCATGCCTAATCGCTATTTTAACTATAAGTACTTGTTTATTACATTGACTGTCTGCACTGTCATGGAGAAGGATGTAATTCTATATTCAGATATCTATGATTATCCTTGAAATAAATATTAATTTTATTTATTGAGAGCAATAGAAAAACGGTGCCCTAAACTCCCCTATAATTGAGAGTATTTTTTGCTCAATACTCCAGGACGCTCCTCAGTATTCGAATAACCTTCGTATATTTATGATTACTTTTTAAAAAAAAATTTGAACGCATAATGTTATTGCAGTTTTGTAGATACTATTTTCGAAGTATGTCTGCTCTTTCCAATAAGGCAGATTTCTGTATCGGTCGCAAAATGTATTTTAGTCTAAGTTAGTCGAAATATATTTAACCTTCAATAGGATGGATTCTCTTACACCAATCCCTACCAAGATGACGTTAATATTTTTTCTCCGTCATTTTCCACAATCTCAACCTCTATTTCAGGTATTTGCTGTTCATTTCTATTTGCTACGCTGCCAGTATATGACACAAGCTTCGTGGAAGTTGAGTGCGTTTAGCTTCGGTATTACGACAGATCTCCTTTCTTTCCTGCAATGAAAGAGGTACTGCCGTGAGCACCTCTCTATAACATTTAGCAGATGCGCTCTGTCAGCTGACAGAGTTGTGTTGCGCTGCGTTCGAAGACAGAGACACAACTGAGAGATCAAATGCAATTCATCCGCGCGAGGACAGATACTACAACTTAGTCGTCTCCAAAAGTCCGAGAAATCATGTCTACCACTATAAAAGTGACATTTTTCAGAAGCACATTATCAAACAACGGAAACCGAGTAATCGACAAAAATTCGATTATGATAAATTAAATAATATAACATCGTCTGCTGAATTATTTTGAAATTATCATTAAAAAAAATCTTCTGTATATCAGCAATCTTATTTCTGTCAAGATTTAATTTTGTAAAAAATTGTCTTTGCGGGTTTTTATGCTTCTTCATATTATCTACGGTAGTTGGAATTTTGCTCCGACAACTTAGGCAAGCTTATCAATAATCTCTGCTCGCGTCTCATTAAATACCTCAAAACTGTCAGGGAAATTACCATATAAATGAATCTATGTTATAAGTCCCATAATTCAATAATAGTACTTGTTCAGATCTTTTGACCTATTTAGTACTTTGATGGAAGATTCTAGAAATGTAAAAATGGTCTTTGACCTAAATATGTAAAAATGGTCTTTACTTATAAAATATATTAAGTAATTAAAAATTATTCGGTAAGGTAAGCAGAATAAGGTGTATTTAGAATAAAAAATCGTATATTCAGTATTTCTTTCCGGATTCCAAGGTGTTTGACAAGGATGAGCTGATAGTGTAATGGATAGGATAGTGGTTCGGGGGTGAGAATTAGAGAACCGGGTTCGAATTCCAGTCGAGTTCGTTAAATTTAATTACGCGCAAATACCCTTCGAACAGTTATGAATTTTCCACTTCTCACTCAAGCTCTGGGTTAAAATGTCGAAAATAATTATAGTGGAGAAATCGTTGTCATCGCCAAATAAAATCTAATATAATATTAACTTGCACAAAAGAATAATTTTATCAATCCTAAATTATGTTTCGCAATGACATAACCTAGAAAGGGACAATAAGCGCTAAATCAAAAACAATTCGATCATCTAATCAGAGTGGTTGGCAGTTTATTTCTCAACCGCAAAATGAAACATGTGACTGAGAAATAGAGGACTCAATGGCTGTTATACCTTTTTTTTCCAAGTATCTTTTCAGGGCGTAGGCGATCTTGGCTCTCCACCTTCCTCTATTCTTTGCAGCTCACAATAGGATTTTTTCCCCCAGACCACGTTTCGCCATCCACTTGCTTAAGGCCGCTAAGTACGTCATGCGTTGTTTTGTCTTCTTTCACTCTATTCTACCCGTGAGCAACAGATTCTCCAGGCCCTCTTTCCGCTTTATGTGACGCAGGAATTTCAGCAGCCTCTTCTTGATGTTAAGTATAAGCCGGCACCTTGTTTGCATCCTCTTTAAGACCAGATCGTTGCTCACACGCTCGGTCCATGATATCCTTAGCATCCTTCTGTAGAACCACATCTCCGTCTCTCCTTCATCTTTGAAGAAATCGTACAACCTTCGCTGCCGTAAATAAGCACATATGTCACGTGACAGCTCAGTATTCTTTTCTTCGTTACCAAAGAAATTCTGTCTTCATTATTTACATTATTCGGACTATTGTCCTCATCTTTGTCGCCATATTTATCACAACGTTTCGTCCGTGGTACGCTCCGGCCTTCTTCAGGTGGTTGGAATTTCCAACTGAACCCTTTATTTCAATCACTGGGGTAGACTGTTCTAGTTCCACGTGCCATGTTTGATGGATGTCAGTTATCAGTTATCTCCTGCTAACTTTCACTCTGAAAGTTCTCCACTGCCTTAACCGGGTATTGAACTCACACTTTTTGGGTCCTGTCACTGGATTTAACCAACGCCTTTATTCATTGTGCCATGTGGACATCTGGGTATGGATTTCTGGGTATTATAAACCTAATGTCTTCAGCAACCATTTTTACCAGTGTTCATATTGCAATATGTGTGTTATCATTTCCAGAACTCATATTGCAACTTTGTTATCATTGTTTATCTCTGGCACTTCTTATTACTGGTTCTCATATTGTATTTATTTCTATGCTTGGTCGGCTCAGGAGATTTTTATGGCCTAGAATATGTGCTGATTCCTTAAGTTTACGAATATCCCAATGGTTTTCCTTGTCTATGATCTCAACTTGATCCCACAGAGGGCGGTATTCTCCCTTCTCTTTCCATATGTGGTCAGCCACGCCTGATTTTTCTACTTCCCATCGTGTTACAGCTTTCTGGTGTTCTTGAAGCCTTACCTTAAGGGGACGGCCTGTCTCTCCTTTATATTCCTTTTCGAAGCTGCACGGGATAGCGTACACACAGTCTTTAGTCATGTTCTCCTCTATGGGGGGGCCTCACTCGAGAGAGATATCTGCGAAGTGTCGTCACGCTTTTGAAGGTTGTCCTGATGTTATATGGACGGCAGATCTTTTGTATTTTCTGCAATATGAGTTCTGGTAAAAACATTGAATGATAACAGCAAAAACTGAAATATGAACACTGGTAAAAATGTAAATAATGTACATAATACCTCATCTCAGAAATACGGACTCCGAAATTCTGTCATGAAATATTCTCCCCAGCTTTTGGAATGCGTCCTTGGCCATCCCAATACGTACACGGATCTCAGTGTTGCATTTACCGTCCTCTATTAGAACGCTTCACAGATATTTAAAATTCTGCGTCTGGATGATTCTAGTGTCCTCAACCTGCAAATCTCACTTCTTCTCCAGCGTTTTAACGATGACATGCATTCTCTTTTCATGTAGTTTATGCTTAGTCACTTCTTCATACTCTACGTCGTTACCTACTTTTCATTTAATCATTATGGAACATTTTCAGGAGAACCGCAAATAAAATTACAAACTATCCACTGTCATACACTCTTATTTCGTTTACAAAAGAAACGCTATTTTAGAACCTCTTTATTCATGATATTGATTTGTTTTTTTTACGGTTTATCAAATTTATATAAATCCAGAAAATATGTTAAGCCTGTACTACTTTTTAGACATAAGTGTTTCCTTTTGCAAGTGGTACTAATTAACCCAAAGCTAGGGTAGAAGAGGCGGATTCATACTCATACCATTGTATTTACGCGTAAGCGAATACAACAACCCCGACTGGAATTAGTACTCGCCTCTACGATTTCCAATTCCAAGTTGTTATACATTATATTACTTACGCATTCAAACTTACAGCAGCTGGTATTTCCAAGCCGTCACCCATCTAGGTACTGACCAGGCCCGACATTTCTTAACTTCATTGATCGGATGAGAACAGGTGTTTAAACTCTATATGACATCGTGCCAGTAAAGTAAGAACTAGAAACTGACAGCACCATAGAAATCTTAATAATAATAATAATGATAATAATAATAATAATAATAATAATAATAATAATAAACGGAACGAAAAAGTGGAATGGGATGAACAAAACAAAAAAAAAAGACACACAAGATGGCGAAAACAATGAAAGAAACATCGTACTAGTATTTCAAACATCGTACGAGTATTATTCGCTATAATTAAATTTGTCCCACTACTCGACAGGATGATGAGTTGGAATTTTAAGGTCCCATTCTGTAGTACAGGAGTTGGAAATATTTTTTTTTATGAAAAAACGCGTCATTGTATTGCGTGTGTAATGTCGGCCACATCTAAATAACAACAGCAATTTCCCAACGACAATATAAATAACAATCATACATGGATATGTTATTTATACATTTATTTAATTATTACATAAATTTTGACAATAGTCTGACCAAATGTATAAAATTAATTTAATATTTAATTCATTTATTACTATTCATTATTTGTATAGCTGAGGGAAATCATTTACAATAAGATCTTCTCGAGAAATCTCGTGAGATGTCTCTAGCGAAGCATAGAAATGGCGTCATATGTTTATCGCCAGTTGGCGTACACACAGGCAACACGATCCTTACTTCAATTTACATGGTTCCGATTATTAGGAATTGACACTGACAGTATGACACGCAGTGACTCAATTGCCTATGTTAGTACATTATGTGGGTGTTGATTTAGTAGGAAGAAAGTATCAAGAAAAGGGGCTAGATTTAAAAAAAAAAAAATATGGCCACAGTCTCTGTCTCTGTTTTGACTTGTTTTGAATAGATTAATATTTAGTAAGACATGTAAACAAAACGAAAGATGCCATTTTTTTTATCCATGGGATATTTAAAGATTAATGCTTATTGTACTTTTAAAGACTGCATAAAACAACCAAGCGGGCTGAATTCGACCTGTGGTCTGCATTTCTGATTGATGAACGTAATTTACCTGTCTACGTTTTAGACAAATCTTTTTGCATATATGATAGGCTTGTTCAGGTTTTCATAAATGTAGAGATTAAGTTTGCTGGTATGACAAAATTAGAAATACTTTCGTGTCGGGTAACTCAGTCCGTTGAGATAATTTTCTCCTTGAGGTTATTCCTAATTTGTTAGATATGACTATATGAGAAGCATTTTTGTCAATGTTAATCACAGTCTGTTAGCTTATATATATATATATGTCTCTCAGAATCAATGGTAAATCCCTAAACAATTGTGACGTCTGGTCTTTCTCTGACTGGTCCAGGTTGATTTTCATGTCATATTTCAGCATATGGAGCACATATCTTTCAACGTATCTACTGTCAAATATTATCTTTTCAGCTTTGTATTCTTTTTGTGCGAATCTTGCACATCCAGACACAAAATGATAAATTGTCCCAACATTTTGTACATTCAATCTAAATACTACACCACATGTTATTATATTTCACAGGTAATTTCTGCTAGTTAAGATCTGGCCCAGTGCAGCCATTATAAATGCCTCCGTCTCTTATTTTAACCCAGCGATGTTCGTTATTATTATTTTATATACCTTTGATTTCTGGTGTGTACACATTTCGTTCGGGTACCGCCCAGAGACTTAAGGTTAGAAATGGCATCATGACATTTTCCACTGAAAAAAAAATATTTTACACAGATTTTTTAAGGCAGTTTCCATGAATCCCTTCAATTATTCTACTGGAATATTCTCCAACCAATCCGAGGGCTCCAACTACAACAGGGATTGTTGATGTCCCCATGTGCCACATTTTTGAGATTTCGATTTCAATGTCCTTGTATTTTGACAGCTTTTTGAAGATCTTCAATGATACATTGCAGTCCGCAGGGACTGCCATATCAATAAGGAGGCACTTTTTTGTTTGTTTTCGGTCTCTAATAATAGCGGTTAGCTTTGAGTGTTCTGTCTGTGTATTATTATTGTTATTATTATTGTTGTTATTATTCTGTTTATTATTATTATTATTATTGTTCTTGTTCTTGTTGCTCATGTTATAACTGTTGTGAATCCTGATATTTCTTTTTATATAGGTACTTCCAAATACTCGCTAAAAAAGAATGTGATAGAAAAAATGTAAAAATATATAATAAACCATTTTGTTGTCAAAATATTTGTATTATTACTTTTTTTGAACATTGTTGATTAGAATATATATATATATATATATATATATATATATATATATATATATATATATATATATATATATATATATTTGTCCTCCCGATGATGGCCATTTTTGGGCCGAAACTAGTTGAGGAATCTAAATGAAATAATAATAATAATAAAAACGACAGAATATTAATCTACCACCCAGTGTGTCTGAAGATTTTAATTTTTTAAATTTTTTTTGTTCTATATATATATATATATATATATATATATATATATATATTTTTTTTTTCTGGCGTCAACACGGAACTATAAATTTGTGCTGGAAATTTATACATTACGTCACCCGTACATCCAAACTTACATCACCCGGTATTAACCAAGACGTCACCTAAGTACTGACCACATATAGTCTTTATTTGTGAAAAAAAATGAATCGGAAATTCTTGTAAATATCAGATAATTATTGGGTTTTAATGGAACTTTCATCACATACTCAGAAATTATTGAAATTATTTTGAAACATTTTTTTTTATGTGTAAATTACGAGAATATTTTTACATCGTTTAATGTTTATGTTATTTATAATGAGAAGTCCTCGGATAATTTCATTATCCATTTTTTTTTTTCAATGAGGAACCCTGCTCTGAATCGTAAAATAAAAAATGCAATAACAGTAAGACATTATTTAATTAGAAACATTTTTAATTGCTATTATAAATTAAATAAACTACGGTCACTATTTTCCTAAGAAAAATATTTTTTGGTGAATACTGAATTTTTACAAGAATTATTTTCATTTATTTTTATTTTAATTCAAATAATTTCTAAAGTTTTAATTTTTTTTCAAATACTTTATTAATTTATAAGGGTCAAATGATATTATTTTAAAAACGCTATATATATTAATGATAAATTGAAAAAAATCACTGCAAGTCAATGATCCCACTATGTTAAAATAAATTTTGAATTGTTTATGTCGGTATAAACGTGTCGATTCTTGTAAATACGGGCGTTCATACACGACATTAACAGGAAATAGGAGTGGTACTAATAGTAAATTTAAAGTATTAGTAATTTTCTTACATTTTCGCAACAAGCATATAAGCAACACTATAAAAGAACATAAAATTTCATAAAATATTAGAATGATTAAATATATATATATATATATATATATATATATATATATATATATATATATATATATATATATATATATATATGAATTACTAAATAGATAAATGGAATATATATTCAAAAAGCATTCACGTTAAATTCATGTAATTTTTTTTGTTATTATACCCCTTAATTAAACTTACCAAACTCTAGGCTCCCAAAACATCAAAAACGTCCAAATTTTAAAAAAATAAATCTAAATAAAATATGTATTAAAATAAATGTATTTAATAAAATAATAAAGTATTAGAAATGTATTTAATAAAATAAAAGTAAGTAATATTTGTTTCAATTCTGATTAACTGAACACTGATTTAGTTATATTTCTTAAATAAAATTTCAGTAAAGTATATATTACATTTGAAAGATTTAAATAAATACAATTATGTCATGATAATACATTTGTCAATATGGACGAATTTATAGATTTAATGACAAGTCATTTGTTTATTGCTAGTATTAAATTTAATCTGTTAGCTTGGAATTAAAACTAAAATGAATGCTTGAAGAAAGCAATATTTTTTATTTTGAGGGGAGGGTACCTAATTTTATATCAGTTAAAATTCATGGCAATATTAGAATCGATTTTAGAATCATAATTTTGTATAGATATGATAATTTTATTTGTATTAATTTTAAATAAAATGGTTAAGTGTTTATTGTAAATATTTAGATTAGAATTTAGATACAAAGTTACTAACAGCAATACCATCATTATATTTTTTGCCTGTCTTTTTATCTCCCTTTTATTTTCCTTCACGTTCGTGACTTTTGTCGCCTTCTTCCATTCCTAGTATTTTTCTTCTACTTCTATTTATTTTTCTTTCATTGTGTTATCGCTTTTTTAATCTGTTCACCCCAACCATGGTGATAATGCTACTAAATCTTCTTGAAATTGCATGAGACACGCTTTATTAAATCTAAGCAAACTACCATTTGTAAGAAGGAGGAAACATTGTTGTGTCTTTATATAATATGTATACGACACGAATAACGCGTAGTATTTTTGGCATATAATTCTAGACGTTGATGGAAGCATTACTGGAACTCCTTTTTTGTGTTAAGGAACAGCTGCCACGTCGCATTCTCTTGGATTTCCTCAGTGTTTTGAAATCTTGTTAAATCGAAGTGGAGTTTTGATTCTTGAAGACGGAAAAATCGCTAGAAGCGAGATCTGGGAAATAATATGATAGTTGTCGAACCTAGGAATTTTTATGCTTTTGCAAAAACAGCTGCGCAAGCCATGGTCAGTGATCAAACCGCTGTCGTGTAGTAAAACGACCACACGCTACACCGCTTCCTTCCAAGCTCTGCTGTAAACAACGGAAGTGAACAAGTATGTTACATTTTAGTGAATTTGGCCGATAGAGTTCACAGTTATTCTGTGCTCAGCGTTTATCATTCCTAGTACGTTAGTTCCGTTACTGTACGAAGTTCGGACAGATTTGATCAGATCTTCGATATGCTCATTTAAAATGTCCGTTTCCAAAGACAAAATATATTTTGAGTATTCCTCACATTATTTAGTCGTACTGTACTTTTTGTACTCGTTTTCACGTTACTAGCATTTTATTCCATTTCTGAGTGATATGTTTTAGTCCAAAGAGAATGAGAAGAGATTAGACGGAAGCGGAAACACAATCCTAAACAGGAAACAAGGAATAAACAGCGTTTATCATTCCTAGTACGTTAGTTCCGTTACTGTACGAAGTTCGGACAGATTTGATCAGATCTTCGATATGCTCATTTAAAATATCCGTTTCCAAAGACAAAATATATTTTGAGTATTCCTCAAATATTATTTATTCGTACTGTACTTTTTGTACTCGTTTTCACGTTACTAGCATTTTATTCCATTTCTGAGTGATATGTTTTAGTCCAAAGAGAATGAGAAGAGATTAGACGGAAGCGGAAACACAATCCTAAACAGGAAACAAGGAATAAACATTTATTCCTGTTCAAATGATTGGGAAGTACTGTGAACTGAATGATAGATTCATTGATTTTTATTTAATTCGATATTTATTTTGTCCTTTTTTTAAAAAGCAATGTAATTTCTTTTTCTCCTCGTTTTATTTTTACTACTAATAACGGATCTCCTTCCATTTCTTGATGTCCTCGGTTATATTTTTGTTCTTTTCTTAAGTTTACTTATTCTTTCTTTTGTTCTTCAAATACGACTGCAACTGTTTTTGCTTACTTTATTTACACCCACCTCTTCTAAAATATTCTTTCATTCTCTTTATCTTGAGTTCTTTTTTCTCTCTACATTATGCTTCTTTCTTTTATCTCTTTACTCTGGTATATTATTTTTATCCTCTTCTCCATCTTACTGTTTTTTTTTTATATATTTTCTCTTTTGTCTTATCCCAGGGAATCTAATCAATCTATTTAATCTTTTAAGGTTTCACCGCCAAAAGATATGACATCACATCAACGTTTTATTTTCCAACAAAACCAACAAAATGTAACTGATTTTTTTCCAATCAGTCTGTTACAAACGTAGTTAAAAATATAACAACATGGTTTTGTTCTTTTAAATATATTGCGAATGCATGACTTTGGCGATCATGGCCCTCAATCTACTTTTCTCTTGTAAATCTGATCAAAGTCTTTTTCTCTATCCTTCCTCTTTGTCTTCGCTCTGCCCTTCATTCACACAAACTCATGAGATAGATTGCACACTCTTTCGCTCCGGTTCTTCTAGCTTTAATGTGTCCTCCGACAGTCATATTCTACAAGCCTTCCGTTGGAGTTATGAGTGTCAGGAGAGGAACTCAACTACACATCTTCCGTGCCCTCAACCACGATGCTACCCGACGCATTAGTGTGGTATATAAATACAGAACGTGGGCGATCAAGGCTCTCTACACATTCTTCCTCCTTGTAATTCCAAAGTATTTAACACTCTACCCTCTATCTTTTTTTCCTCCCAATTGCTGTTGTCCCCAGCTCCAGACTGACCCCTGGTGGTAGCACCTGTTAATGTCCCAGCTATGGTCAAATAGGGAAACTCGAAACAAAACACAATCGAAGTACAATAAACCTTTTTACAGTATAAATTTCAGCAATACATTTTAATATAAAAAAAAAATTAGCAACACTACCTATATATAGTAAAATTAGCAACAATACATTTTTAAAGCAACACGATCAGCGATATATTTTATCTGTAGTTGAAGGCATATACTTGGGTTCAAAATGTATTTAATTGGAGCTATAAAAGTGTTCCCTTTTTTTATTTCGGTATTAAAAAACCGTAGAGGTTGATATGTCCCTAAACAAAATCAATCAACCAAATAACAACATGAAAGAATTTTCATGGCATTAATCCATATATCTTACAATTTGTTAAAGAACTCAAACTGTATCCCAAAAACTACAACATAAAACAAACATATCCCTGTCTCTAATAATTATTCCCACACAAACCTGTATATGCAAAGAAGCTGAATATCATCCACCAGGTATTCAACTAAGAAAGTAAAATAACATCATATTTTTATTACTAAGACGCTCTCAAATAATTTTAGCATTACATGATACATAAATAGTTGAGATACCGTGAAATAAATAAATCATTCAATCTCTATGCTTGTCATTACACTGCTATCGGTTCACGTAAGCTCATTAGGTACGTTACTCATTGATTACATCTACCCGTCCTGTGTTTATTTAGTTTTCCAAACCGTCCCTTGCTCATAATTTGCTCCAAATTATTCAATTGTCTCTTTCTGATTTAAATTCTTCATGTGAAACTTTGCATACGTTTGTAAATAAACCCTGTTATGTGATACCACCTAATACATAATCCGACCTGAACCTCATCTTTTTACCAGAGATCTATTCACAGTTGTCAGCAGAGGATAATCGGCTTACAATTTGAAAATTCTTGAGACCAGGTTTGTTAAATCTAAGCAACATTTCATTGATAAGAAGATGGAAGCGTTGCTGTCTTCGTTAGACGACTTGTAGTGCTGAATCTCGCGTAGTATTTTCAGAATATGATTCTAGGCGTTATGCAGATTACAACATTCATATTACAGTTGAATTGTCGCAGCAAATATGCATTGTAAGACACTACCCACTGACTGTCTATATAGTCTTGTTTTCATCTTGCTGATGTAACCTCCATCTTCTGGTTTTCCCCTTCTACGTTTTGGATAAGAGTCATTGCCTTGTTCAAATATAATTGTAATTTAAATCAAAGGGAAAGATCAGTGGGGTGCATCTCGAGGACCCCCTTTGATCAAAATTAAATACACTCATCCAAATACTCTAGGAACCATTCCTTTTTTCAAATTAAAATTTAATTTATATGAAAGAGAAAAGAAAATCAGTCAGCGGGATGTGCCTAAAGGGGACCTTAAATCAAGATGAAATATACTTATCTAAGTAACCTGGATAATATACTTTCAGAATATATATGGTCATGGGGTTATATCTCCAAAACCCTAGGATAGTTCGATAAACAGACATACAGAGGCTAATTTTTTTTTATATATAGATATATATTTGTCTTCGACTGAGCTCTGAAGAGCAACGAGCGATAACCGTTTACTTTTTGTTCTTGCTCTTTATTCTTATATTTCCTTTCAACTCACCACTTTAGAGAGAGTATGTGTTGTAATTATTCCTTTCCTACCGCTTTCTTTTAATATATATGTAGATAAATAAATTATTTTGTGGGAGAGTGTGACAGAAGGAAAGAGCATGCAACCCCTAACCCTAACCCTAACCCTAAACCGTATACATTATACGAAAAAGTTTTCCGATAAAAAATATCGGGACTCTTGTTTTAAAAATAAAACTACAACGCATATCAGTTCAGCATGTAATCTTCTTCGAAGTACTCCCCTTCTGAACCCATACATTTTATCCAGCGTTTTTTTTTCATTGATGAAAGCATTCTTGTAACTCCGTTTTAGTGATAGGAAGGAACTGCCAACGTTGTATTCTCTTCGATTTCGTCGACGTCTTGAAATATTGTTACTTTCAGACGAAACTTTGATTTTTAAGACGAAATTGTCGCAACAAGGAATACTGGTCTTGGACAAAAACTGCCTCGTAATCCATGGTCACTGATGGAAATTCTGTAGTGTGTTGAGACGACCAAACCCTACACAATTTTCTTCCAAGCCTTGCTATAAACAACGGTAATGAGCAAAAGCGTTATAACTTATGTCTTTACGCGACATAGTACACGGTCGATTTACGTCAATTGCGCATTACTCTGCCTACCTTAGCGCCGTTAACGAACAAACGGTTCCGACAATTTTGATCATTCATCGTATATACATGTTTAAAAATGTCCGTTTTTTTATAGACAGGATATTTTTTACGTGCTCCTCACAGATTATTTAGTCTTAGTGTTCTTTTCATACTTGTTTTCGCTTTACTTCCATTTCATGTAATTTCTGAGAGATATCTTGTGGTCAAAGAGATCCATCCATTGGATTGTTTCTTTTGAAAAATTCTTTGAAATTCCAAAACTTCTTTGCAGATGATTAAGAGCTGTTAATAAATTTACATCATATCCTGTGTCTGCATTTCGAAGTCTGGGTCTATATTTCTTTGGTCGAGTGAACTTGTTGAATTGAATAAGCACTCTAATTGTTTCCATCTTATATTTAGGCTTTAAAGTCAATAATTGTGTTCTTCAAGTATCGATTTCAGATACTAAAGATAATTATAAACGCCTCCAAAACAAAACTGAAATCATTTAATCACCACGGGGAAACTTTTCTGCCTACCATCAAGATGGCTGATGCTTACCTCCAGGAGCGCCACGCTTGACACCTTCTTGATATCACATTTTACACTGACATGAAGTGGAGGGACTATATTGAATTAATTGCTACGCCTGGTTCGAGGAAGGTTGGTTCATAATGTCGTGCTACATTTTTTATCGGCAGAATTCATCTGGTACATTTACAAATATACCATTCATCCGTGTATTGAATACTGTTGCCATATTGGGTCAGGTGCTTCTACTGTGTATCACGAGATTTTTTGACAAAATCCTGAGAAAGTTCTGCAATACAGTCGATCCTGACCAGGTATCTCGTCCCCGGTCACTTACTCACCGACATGATGTAGCTTCTAGAAATATTGCCAGAGCAACTGAAAGGATGAGGTTATTTTCTTGGTGCCAAGACTACATGCTACTAGATTAGCAATTCGGTCTCGCCTTTTTTTTTTCTGTTGATACAAACGCTCGCTATACTCTAACAGTTGTCTCGCATTCCCACTTATGGAAAACTCTTCAGAAATTTAAATGCAACATCAAACGTCGTTTTCTGTTTTCTTGAACCCTGTTCCATTCTTTTCCTTTCTTTAATCTTTCTTGTATTTCCATTTTCAATATACGTATTTTCATTGTTTCACTTTCAATTTATCTCTCTGTAACGTCCTTCAACCTAGTAGCATAGTCGATATTCTTAGGGTGAAGTGAATCAAAAATATATGTATATTGATTCTTTCAACTCTCTTATTTTCCCATGATGCCTTCCGTCTTTTGCTTTCCCTTTCATCTATCGGAGAAACCCTGAAATTAATGGAAATTATTCGTATAAATCAAAGCAGAATGATTACAAGATATATCCGGGCAAATGAATAAATTCATTTTGATGGTGATGTTGCTAATACAATGTTTCATCTAAACCATTTAGCATTTTTATTTAAGGCGTGTAAATCGTGCAAATGTTTATACCTCACAGATTGACTGAAAGATCGAGACAGCGAAAGTAATTCAAGAAATGGTGCCAGTTGTACGAAGAATTCGAATCGTCAAAATCACTTCCCAGAAAAAAATAGAAATAAAAAATTAAATTTATTATTTAATAATGATATAACTTTATCTTTATTAAATTTAAAATATTGAATTCTATAATTATTATTTTATTATTGGGGTCCGTAATATTTAGACACTGTTACGGCTTTCCGCAACTCACCACCCATATCCACACAAAATCTTACACTTAGCGACCCATCACTGTTTCCCATCTCTCTAATAATATAATATGAGAACTCTCCCCGCTCTCTTTTGCTATGTAATAGCAGTCACTGAGCTCAAAGACATTTAGGTCAAATTGAAGTCCATGGCAACAGATGTAAGCCACAGCTAAAAAATAGGTTCTCATACACGTGACGAATCACGTGACCAGAAACGAACGAGTGAGCGGAAAAGATCGACAGAACTCAGTTGCTTGACGAATCTCGAAGAAAACGGGGTTTACATTTACTTCTCATGTGAACTGACTTTCTAAATTAAAGAGAAGGAATGATGGCCCCAGCTCACATGAAAGTCCAACACTGAAATAAACGGAGACGAGTCTTGCGCGGAAATTCCTCTTTTACATGTTACAGTCAAGTAAGAGAGATCACACAACGAGACGAACGCCAAATTAACTTAACACTATGCAGTTTGTGTTGGGGCATAGGTGAATGGCGAAACATGACCGTCGGTTAAGAAACGCATATGTGATATACTTAATTGGAAGAAGGGTCCGAAACATGAATTCTGCATAGTTAAACCTATGATTTACACAGCATCGAATCTTCATAAACATATGAACGCTGTCTGCAGTGTCGAAAATAAATAACCGGATAATGAACGCAAAGGTAAAGTAAGAATAAATCAAAGGACATCGCTACTTGAGTAAACGTACGGGTTTAAAATTTAAAGGGACAAACAGAATCATAAGAGAAAGACAGAGAGAAGGGAAAATAGAAATTCTTCTTTTATTTTCGAAGAAAACCTGAAGCTAAGATTTTGTTTTAACTTTTCATAAAAAGCCGCATTCATGTTTCACGCAGATATGTATAACACATATCTTTCCACGCATTCTCATATTATTTTTTTATGTATTGTCTACTTGAAATTAAATCTTGTTAATTCATATATAGGCGTTTGTCTTTGGTCATCGTTCCAAAATCGTGTCTTTGACGCTACACTGAATACTTCAAGTGTAGATTGATGATACTGGCGTCTTTGAAATGACGACTTGTTTTTTTTATCATTCCGTTTTAAACTTTTTGCTGGCGTAAGTGGCCGTAACAGCACATATAACTCAATAAGTCACCTCAAGTTGACTATTTTATTTAATATCAATATTAAAAATGAAAGGTAACTATCAGCGTGTGGAAATGGTGGTGTAAAATATAGCTGGTATTCGAATTCACCCCGCCAGCTATAGATTAAATAGTAGTTTACATTATTCGGAATATTGTCATCATCTTTATTGCTACATTCACAACGTTTCAGCCGTTGTACTTTGATATTTGTTTGAATTTATTCTTGAAGTTACCATCTACCCTACAAGGAAGCAAGATAATTGAATTCATCTGCCTAGACTGGTTTCCAGCGAAGGCTATAGGACACAGTCTGCCATGTTTTTTAGCCATAGCTGGTAGAAGAGATGGGTTCATATCTTTCGCAAGGGCATTAACCCGGAAGTGAATGTAATAAACCCGATTTGAATTCCAACTCGATTCTTCGAGTGAAAATTTACTATTAAGGCCATTGTATTTACTTTCCTATGTCTCTAGTGAAATGCTATTTTAACTGACCAGTCTCTATACAGTGAATTCATTAAATTACTGAAAATTGTTTTTTGCGAAACTAGCATGAAGGATTATGAATGAAACTATTAAAAAAATGTGCGTATTTTCGAAAGTAATCATAATTTCATTTCATGAGACAAACATCGCATTAACTTCGCAGATCACCCGCCTGGCAAAGAGCATAGTTTCAAAATCTCATGGTAAGAAAAATATTTTGGGGTAGAAGATAATATGTCAACTCCCAGAATTTTTCCACTCTTCCCAACTCTGAATTTCATACATATTACATATTTATTTGTCCTAAGTGTTTTCTCTCAAGGAACAATTTCATTTTAAAAAAAGCATACTTAACGATCTACTCGCTCTCGAATTACTAATACACCTCATTTTAATCTTGTCATCGTCATAACTTGTTTCTTTACGGTTTTGCATTTCGTATAATACTTTAATGTACGAATCTGTTGCTAAAATATGTGTGCCGGTTCTGCACGGATGAAGAGATTAGAAACCATCATTGTTTCTTTTTTGTTTCGTTTTATCATTTTTATTTATGTATTTATTGTTTCTTTGTGTTATAAGCTAAATGTACTGATAGGTTACGTGTCAGACTGATGTCAAAACAAAATGGCGCTGGTAGGCAGCGTTAAAAAAAAAACATAGTACTTATCTTTCTCGATGTGACATGTACTCATTAATCTTTCGTAATCCAGGTAGACTATCCGCTGATAATTCACTGGAGTTTCCACCCCGTATGACGATGATTCATGAGAAGATGTCATTACGTGATTGGAATATAAACCCTCAGTTCAGATTTCATGGCCCTTTTTATAAACCCCATTTTGATGTACAAGTAAAAATATATGGCAAGAAAACAGATGCTCGCAGATAATTTTCTATTAAATAATATAAAATGTTCCTTTCTAAATGGGAATTCAGATGATTTATATGAATTGAATGTTCTTGAAAACCTCTTTTTATTGTTTAGAATGAACATCTTGTTTAAAAATGTGTTCATTTAATCAGTAAACATGGCGGAGATGATTTATAAAAACAAATTCATCAGAAATTCATTCACTTCAAATAATTATATTGTTATGCAGCAAATGGTGCTCATAGAAGACTTTTAACAGCAACAAGATATAAAAATAGATAACCTATGTAACTCAAAGAAAAGGAAGAAATAATCAAGTTGTTGATGTTTCATACTGTAGAGTGGAAATGGGAGGACTCATTAGATAATGGGCGACTTTCACAGGCAGACACTGATGACATAAGTTACCTCTTCTGGTCTTCTATAAACAGCTGAATGGCCTGGGGTCGAGTGTATTTTTTGTACATATATATATATATATATATATATATATATATATATATATATTGTTGGTACGAAAATAAAGTATATATATATATATATATATATATATATATATATATATATATATATATATATATATATATATATATATATCTTATATATAAGTATATATATATAGTTGGTACGAAAATAAAGTAATTCAGAATTACTACTACTGTTGGTGTAGTTATTTTACACATACTAATTCAAATAAAATGTTAGAAAAGAAAATCCTATCATTATTGGAAAGAGCGATAAACAGCTACTAGGCTTGGGAATCTTATCTTCCTGAAAATGTCTTTTCAGAGAAGGATTTTTACAAATTGTTGTGAGGCCGTAACATACCTACAACATGGACTCTTCCAGGACTATATAAAGCATGCGATATAACACTCTACGTGAAGAGGAACAGATATATATATATATATATATATATATATATATATATATATATATATATATATATATATATATATATATATATATATATATATATATATATATATATATATATATATATATATATAATATTAGTGGTAAATATACATATATATGCAAAATCCACAGGTGCATATATACACATGTATATTTTAGAATAAAAAATTTCCGAGAGGATAAAATCCAGGTAGAACTCAATGTCCAGGACAGAGTAAGGATATAATAAAAAGGCTTAAACACTAATATTCCATGGTCATAATTTATTCCATTGGAATCGTAAATACGATCCAATTCATCAGACCTACAAATTCAAAAAGAAAAGTTTCTTTTTGAATTTGTATGTCTGATGAATTGGATCGTATTTACGATTCCAATGGAATAAATTATGACCATGGAATATTAGTGTTTAAGCCTTTTTATTATATATATATATATATATATATATATATATATATATATATATATATATATATAGAGAGAGAGAGAGAGAGAGAGAGAGAGAGAGAGTATATTCTAATACCGTAGAATCAGCCGCGTACGTCTACCAATATTGGATACGAGCACATAGTAAGCTCCGCTTACACTTACACTATCTTTGTAACCTTTTTGTTTAATATATCTTTCTTACCTCTAATCCGTGTTCCGTGTTTTTTTTTTCCGTGGTCTCGACTTTGGGCCCACATCTCAAATTTAGGCCGATATTAATACAAGATTTTGGGCCATCGAATGCCGAATGTTTCCTAATAAGGAAACAGCTAAAAGTATTATTAACGTTATGCTAAACAACATAAAATATTCTTATTTCTTAGCACCTCCTGCATTTGAATTGACGGAAAAAGCAAAACGTAAAAGAGAAATTCAAATACGCACCAGGATAATGAAAGACGCCGTATAGAAACTAAACAAAGAATTAAGATGTAGGAATATTTCGTTACAAAGAGAAAAGTGCTCAAATGCTATGGCACAGTGGATAAAGGCGTTAGTTAGATCCAGTGACAAGACCCAAAGAGTTGTGAGTTCAATAACCGGTTAAGGCAGTGTAGAATTAACAGGAGATAACTGATAACTGACATCTATTAGACTTGGCACGTGGAACTAGAAGAGCGTACCCCAGCGAGCGAAATAAAGGGTTCAGTTCGACATTCCAACTACCTGAAGAAGGCCGGAGCGTACAACGTTATGGCAACAAAGATGAGGGCAATATTCCGAATAATGTAAATAATGTACAACTTGTTTGTGCAAAGGGATGGCCAATCAGGGACACGTAATGATGGTAAAACTCTAAATATTACTAAGATATGTTTAATAATTTCAGCCAAAAAAAATGTGATAAAGCCTGAAAAACGCAAGAGTGAAAGTAACTGAGATTACGTTGAGAGAGAAGGAGAGAGGGAGAAGGGGTGAAAGGGGAGAGAGAGGATATTTAAAGACCCGGATTCAAGGAGAAAGAAAATAACATTACTTCATTTAAACTTTAAAGGATGGGACCAAACAGCCAATTTAGCATTGCGCTTAAATTTACGACTTACCAACGAGGAAAGCCGATCAGAACAGTCACCACGGAAGTATTCACAGAAAAGTCATGGGAAAGCTACGCTCGGGCGGTGGAAACTGACTGAATCTGGGATGCCACGATGGGATCTATGATATTGCAGAGTTTTCTTTGCATATTCTATAATATCTCGACATATCAAAAGCACCAAACCAAATATAGTAGCAAGAATGGATGCTCGGAAAGGAGAATGATTCGTAGAGATCCATAATAGTCTAGGGCCAAATGGAACAAGATATGTGAATGATGATGAGGCTAAGCAGGATGTATGCGGTGTGTGAAAGTTATGGGCGCAGAAATGGGAACGAGGAACCGAGTTCAAGTTCTCTGCAAAGCCTTTACGTTAACTTACCCCAAAATGGCTCGTTTGAAAGAATTTAATGCATTTTCTCTGACGTTTACGGTTTAAATAGCAGCATAGATAGGCCTCTCTCGCATTGGTCAAGGTCATACAAATACAAGGAGAAATTAAGATTCCCACAGTGGACGGGCCAATGGGAATCCAAACAACATGCTTTCCAAAAGATTCTTGACAATTCACAAATAATAAGAGAAAATTATGTTGCAGAGCTGATTCTTAATATCCTAAAATGATATGGCATTAAAAACTGGTTTCATCTTCTGGTCTTAGAATTGTATTGTTTGATTGTAAGAACACATACTATGGACCAAAATCAGAGGTAAATATATATGTTATTTAAAATTATTTTGGAAGGATGACATTGGTTATTCTCTTCAAGCAAAAAAACAAAAATAAACAAAAAGGAACAAAAAACTGTAAAGAAAAAATTTTCGTATCTTTCCTAATAAGTCATAGCAAGTCACATAATAAAAAAAAGAATCTTTGGAGAGATACAACAGAACGAATAGGCATTAAATACCAATATATTATTACGGAAAAGTGACATATCAGACCAAATCAGGGCATGTTGCCAAGCCATCACCGCCCAGCCTTGACAGAATCCAAACGCGAGAAAGCAGCCCGCAAGGTGAGTAATTATTTTCCACTATGCAAACCTTTTTCCACAGAGGAAACGTTACTTGCATTTCGTTATTCTATCGTGATTTCTGTGGCATATGATGTAAGAAGCTACAGTTCTTACATCCAAATGTACATACATTAAACCTACTATGCCACGTAGACGGCGTCACCCTATTTGCATTCCCTTCATATGAGGAGTTCCCACTCATCTTATTTACCAGAAGGGTTACATCAAGTAACAACATGCCGAGATGATGCGTCTCTCTTCACTACAATCTTGACCTCTTTAAGTTAAGTCTAGGTTCAATTGTTATCATTCCTACATACCATCATAATATGTATGTCTGCCTCATCACTTTACAGAACCTAAGCTTTGTATTCTATAAAGAACTGTAGAAAATTAACTGAATCAAAATAAATTAAAAGCATTATGCAGTATTGTGGTTTACATATACACACATCTACAATTACTATGTCAATGCCCATATCCACACAAAAACACACACACTTTGAGAACGGTCCGCAAGCAGAATTTAATTAATCTTTTACTGAAGATGGCGTGTTAAATGTTTTCTAGAAGTAGAAGTGATGCCCAGGTCAACCAGTCACGCATAACTCGTCACCACCGAAAAAGCCATACACTCCTTCGCAGATCCTCACACAGCCAAACTACTATGTAGAAAACAACATATGAAAATCACCATACTAAAACAACACCCTGGATAAAGCTCTCGGAATAGCAACTAGGCCCAATTTTTATATTCTTTAATCACTGTAAAACTTAAAATATTAGAATCCAGTAAAAAACTCAATAGAAGATTAATTTTTAAATTTTTCTTTTTAGGCCCTTCCCAATGAAAAACGCTTGAAAGAAATGTATCTGCCCAATATATATATATATATATATATATATATATATATATATATATATATATATAATGGACTCACCCGTCGGTTTCGACTTATGAGGATCTGCCAGCTTATTGATTCAGTTATGAAAGTTTATGCGATAATCTTAAGTGGCATTTAAGACCCGCTAGTGATTTACAAAGGAGGCCACATATGGAACGGGTGTGAGAATTGTGAGATGAGATCACTGTTAGATTGGCTGACCTTTTAGATCTTGCTCTCGTTTCTTGAAGATGATTCAGACGAGCAGATTGAAAATTGTTGAGTCCACTAAAACACGTTGATCTCCATTCTACCCACTCCAAAGCTAAGCGCTCGAAGGGTGTTATGTGGTATATTGACTTCTGACAAGCTGCTTTTCAGCTTGTTTTTGTATCTTAGCCATGGGCGTCCTACATTCCTGTAGCCCTGATCTAACTGATATATATATATATATATATATATATATATATATATATATATATATATATATATATATATGCATATGCGTGTGTATGAGTGGATATTTCAGCAACATCTTTAAGAAACGCATTTGATATTAAAACACACGCATACACAAACATACACATTTCTCTCAATATGAGACGAAGAAGCCTCTCTGATGAAGGTCAAAAGCCTACTCAGTAAAACATTTTTATATTTTGTCTGATTTATCAAGAGACGATTTCTCTCTGTATATATGTCTATATTTCTCTCTCTCTCTCTATCTCTCTCTCTCTCTCTCTCTCTCTCTATATATATATATATATATATATATATATAGCATGAACATGTTTCATATTTCAACTCAATAAATCACTTATTTAATATTTCAGAAGCGTTTTATTCATTTCCTATAAAGCGTGTCATTTCATGTGTGGTAATTATATAGCTAATAATCGTGTCGGGCGGGATAAAAATCGAAGGGACTAATATGAAACTCCGAAGGTTTATATTGTGTACCCAAATGTTGCGCGAACATATCACGTTAGATTTAACTCCGGCAAGCGAGGAATTCGTTGATACAAATGCATTTAATACAACTGCAATACACAATTGCACACATATGAACATAGTGGTGTACAATGTCTGTAGGTTTGAGTTGGTGCTTTTTTATTGTTTTATTTCGACAAGTTAAAAGAAATGGGATACTGTACTATATTATGGAAGATGCGTATTTGTAAGTCGTCAAATATTAATTATTCGCCAAGTGAGAAGCGTTGATGTTTTCAGGGGATAATCATTTGACGCCATCTTATGACATTCTGTTGGACGTACGTGGAATCTTCACACTAGAAAAGCTACGGCGCAGCGGTGACGCCACGAATTCTGACACAGGAGATATTTCGAGATGAAATAAATAACGTCGCATGTTAACTTTACAAGCATACACAAGGCACAGACACACACACACACACACACACACATAATATATATATATATATATATATACATATATATATATATATATATATATATATATATATATATATATATATATATATATATATATATTATTGTTATACGTTATCTATATAGACACAGATATTTAAGTAAACGCTCTGTTTATAATAACCAGAGAATTTACTTAAGTATTTGTGTCAATATATATTACGTATAGCAGTAAAATATATTAAAATAATTGCCGGACTTTGTCCATTTCGTAATATATATATATATATATATATATATATATATATATATATATATATATATATATATATGTACGTGTGTGTGTGTGTGTGAGTGTGTGTGTTTTGAACAATAAAAAATATTAGAGAATTAAAATTTTCAGACTCACTGTTGTATATTGAAAGTTTTTGTATATATATATATATATATATATATATATATATATATATATATATATATATATAGATATATATATATATATATATACCATTTATTTTAAATGCCATATATATTTTTTAATTAAAATAATATGTAACCCCAGTATAATATATAATTGCGCCACTCGGTGTGTGATATGTATTTTTATTAATAAATATTTAATTTCACTGTAGTATTACACCGAACACTGTTTTATTCAAACTAGCCCTATATGTGCGATATTTTATGCATACATACATACATGCATACACACACACACATATGTATGTATGTATGTATGTATATATATATATATATATATATATATATATATATATATATATATATATATGTGTGTGTGTGTGTATGTGTGTGTGCGTGTATCAGTGATCCCAGAATCGATACATTTCAACTGCTGAGAATTCAATTAATGACTATTTGCATTCTGATTCTACGTCTTAAACATGATTTTGCCAACAAGGCTAAGCCTCGAGGAAAAGGACTGAATCCTAAATTTATAATGGAATTTTGAAAACGCATTCGAAGTGCGGAGTGAGGTCATGAATTTCTTTTCAAATTCAACTTACCATTCCCCAAATAGATATAGTTGTAAATAATGTTTTTAAGACACTTTCTCGAAGATCACAGACATCGACGAGCTCCACAAACGAAGTGAGGACGTAATAAACATATCGCCAGAGGCCAAGACATGTTGTGCTTCAAGCATTTCGACAGATAAGAATATCAAGAGCAAGTGTCGATCGCATATTGAAGATCTGTTATGGTAAAAATTACATTCCAAGAATCGCCGCTCCATGAAGATTATTGGGATAGAAGTATGGAATTAGGAGACTGCGGCTTTGAAAGATGTGGAGAACATGCGCACTTTACCACAAATTAAAGGCGCAGGTGACTGCCGCAGTTTGACTTATTGGGGACTTGAGTAACCGTTTGATGGAAGGACATCATATTAATTTCCTAGGAGTTGCAGCGTAATTGCTTTTATAATCAATGGAAATAATTGACTCATTTTCTTTTCTTTTTTTTTTTTTACAATCATGAGAATAGACTTCTTCATTAGAATTACGGAATTATCCTTTCCAGTCACGAACTGGTAAAAGACACACACACACACACACACACACACACACACACACACATATATATATATATATATATATATATATATATATATATATATATATATATATATATATATAAAGTGAACATACAAGTCAACACTTAGAGGCGACAGTCATTTTCATGCTAGATGCAATCGTCAGGCTGCGAGTGGTGTTATTTTCTCATATATATATATATATATATATATATATATATATATATAACACACACACACACACACATATATATATATATATATATATATGCACTGTAAATTTACATTAAACACTGTTTTGTAAAAATTAAAAATATCAATAATAACACCGCATTATCTTAATATTATTTCTTTTTTTTACTATAATATATATATATAACACATACATACACACACACACACATATATATATATATATATATGTGTGTGTGTGTGTGTATGTGTTATATATATATATATATATATATATATATATATATATATATATATATATATATATGTGTGTGTGTGTGTGTGTGTGTGTATGTGTGTGTGTGTGTGTGTGTTTTACCAATTTGTGCCTGGAAGGAATTATTCCGAGGAGGATATAAGTCTAGAGAGAACACAATGTAGACTACAGAACATTGTAATGATAATAAGAAGACGGAGATTTTAATTATCGATTTCGCTTATAATTTTTGTTTTAATGAACAGTGAGATGTTCAACTCCTCAGAACGAAATCTCTTCCGCATTTGTAGACGAGATTTTCTTCTTAAATAAATAATATTTGTATATAATGTATAATGTATATTAGGTATAGATAAAAACAAAAGAATGTTAGATAAATGAAAGACAACCCATAAATTTAAAAGAGTTTTCCTATTCAAGGGAGTTGCTATTTTGTTTTTCCGTCATCTTCTTTTCAGGTTCTTTTTAGTTGCTTCCACCCAGTATTTCTAGATGTAGTAGTCTAAATTTGTCAGAATGTCATCGATGAAGATTTTATAAAGAGTTTTTTTTCTTTCCTATTATATTTTTAAAATATATTTTATCCTTATTCTACGACCCCTAACGAGGCAGTACACATCGGAATTAATAAATAACCATGCGACACCGATTATTCCTGGGAGGTCTTGTGATTCCATCACCATACGTATATGACTGCGAATGTTTACGCGTAGTTGTTATTGAAATTTAATCTTCATTCTCGTCTTCTCCTCTCTATGACGCCATGTTTATTCATACAAGTGAGTTTTTAATATGTTGGACGCGCGGGTAT
This sequence comes from Acanthosepion lycidas, assembly GCA_963932145.1. NCBI lineage: Eukaryota > Metazoa > Mollusca > Cephalopoda > Sepiida > Sepiidae > Acanthosepion > Acanthosepion lycidas. Next base: position 86,528,635 of record OZ010583.1, read on the forward strand.
TGTAACCTGTATCATCGCAGAAAGTGGAATTGTCAAATTGAATTTAGATTTGAGGCTTGTCTGTAGCGCTCAAATTTACCATAATCTCGTCGTGGAACGTCATGAATGTGTCCTGAAGTGATATAGCACTTAAAATGAAAACTTTAAACTTGGGATATACGTGTGCCGTTCACATTCACAATATTACCATTTGGAAAGGCACCAATCCGTCCCGGCTTTCTAAAGCTCTCGGTTAGTAGACTGGAAATTCTCAACGTGGGTTGTGATCTGTTACAACATATTCTTACATAGGAATAAAGTGTCGCTGTCGACACTTGAGTTTGAACATAGATCGCCAGTGAGCAAACACAGGCGATCCCATTATTGAATTAAGTAGACCAAGTGAGCATAGAGGAAACGCATTACGTCTTGATTGATCTGTATTTTTATTATATCCTCTAGTACTATATGGACCACTAATCTGTACTGTATTCACTATTCAATTTCTATATTCGGATCACTATTCGGTAGTTACTGTTCAAGCGAGTATAATCGAGCTAGTACGAGTGATATTCAAAGTCATCTGAGACCAGTATTGTTCAACGGCGTTACTCCAGTTGTATCTGCGATTGCAAAGACTCTACTTCCACACGTATTACGAAAGTGACAACTAATATGCATTGACATAAAAAAGCAGATTGAAATCTACGAACGCTAAACCGCATAGAAGTCTGTGGGAGTTCACATCATAGCAGGAGCAA
>OZ010583.1:86534374-86544374 GCA_963932145.1 Acanthosepion lycidas
GTGTTATTAAATCTCCCTCTCTCATCTCCCCACCTCTCTCCCCCCTCTCTCTCTCTATACATACATATATATATATATATATATATATATATATATATATATATATATATATATATATATATATATATACGTTTATATATATTGTTGAAACTTGACTAATGCATAGAATAATAATGCAACGCAAAATGTACTTAGAACAAAATGTATTGAAACAAGAAAGTGTACACAATATTTACATATAGTCTTTTGTATATTACTGGGAAGACCGTTCCTGGAATGTGTGTTGACTGAGTCGCAGTCGGGCTGTGTCTCTGGTTGAATCTCTTGATTCCTTCACTCTCTTCCCGGTACCAACCATATTTATATGGTCGGTACTCCACTATACAAATTAGGTGGATCCTACCACAACATATATATATATATATATATATATATATATATATATATATATATATATATATATATATATATATATATATAGTTAGGTAGATGTATTTCTACACACATATGTAGTGACGTACTAAAGTAGATAATATAAAACATGTCTATACACATTTCATATACTATCTTCCTTCATGTCTTAGGCGACCAGGTCTCTCGACATACTACTTTTAATTATTTAACACCTTGTTTGGTATAGTAAATACTGATTCTTGCATTATCCAAGGGTGATAGTGCGAAAGTTGATCCAGCAGACTTACCCAGAATGTGAACTCAGCTTAGTGGTTCGACTTTCCACATCAAATATCTGACCTGTATCTTCTCAGGATAATAAGCATTTGCCAGGTAAGATTTTCGTCGTCCTTGTAAGAACATACCTTGTCTACGAGACATTAAAACAACAGAAATATAAAGATTCCACTATCAAGAATTTAATGTCATCTAATACTGCAATTTATTTAGGTTTCACAGCTATTAATGGCGAGGTATATGAAAGGCAAGAGAGGCAGAGGAAAACAACGCATAACATACAAAACGAATATGAATAAATAAATGGCAACATCGAATTTAGGTGTGATAACAAAAAAAACAAAATTTCTTAAGAGCTACAATGTACAGAAAATTATGACGAACTATTGTCTTCAAAGTCCTGAAGGGACATCACATATAGAAAAAGATTTTTTTCGGAAAACACAGACTGAAATGTTTGGCACAGAAAAAGAAAAGGCCGATTGGAGAATTTGACACTGACAAGACATAATGAAAGCAAGAGGGATAGAGGAGAGCAGAGCATCTACCAAAGGAGATGGTGCGAATGCGTGGCCGAGCTGGGATTGTGATAGGCAGAATAGGACCAGCATTTATTTACTAAGAGCGACAAAGGAAAGGATATTGTCGTGAGCCATGAAGAACAAGGCACAGAGAAGAAGAACAAGAACAAAAACAAGAACAAGAACAAGGAGAACGAGAAGAATAACAAGAAAAGAAGAAGAACAATAAGAACAAGAAGAAAAAAACAAGAAAAGAAGAAGAACAAGAAGAACAAGAACAAGAATAAGAATAAGAACAAGAAGAACAAGAATAAGAACAAGAAGAACAAGAATAAGAATAAGAATAAGAACAAGAAGAACAAGAACAAGAATAAGAATAAGAACAAGAAGAACAAGAATAAGAACAAGAAGAACAAGAATAAGAATAAGAATAAGAACAAGAAGAACAAGAACAAGAATAAGAATAAGAACAAGAAGAACAAGAATAAGAACAAGAATAAGAACAAGAAGAACAAGAATAAGAATAAGAATAAGAACAAGAAGAACAAGAACAAGAAGAACAAAAATAAGAAGAAGAAGAAGAAGAACAACAACAACAACAAGAACAAGAAGAATAATAATAAGAAGAAGAACAAGAACAAAAACAAGAATAAGAATAAGAAGAACAACAAAAATAATAATAATAATAATAATAATAATAATAATAATAAGAAGAAGAAGAAGAAGAAGAAGAAGAAGAAGAAGAAGAACAACAACAACAACGAGAAGAACAAGAAAAAGAACAAGAAGAAGAACAAGAAGAATAAGAAGAACAAGAAGAACAACAACAAAAATAATAAGAAGAAGAACAAGAAGAAGAACAACAAGAATAAGCAGAAGAACAAGAAGAAGAAGAAGAAGAAGAAGAAGAAGTAACTGCGGGTATCATCCTTGCCAAATATGTCTGCTTATATTCTCGCTCGTTAGTGTATATGCAGAGATATCGCGCGGGATATAAAGATATAAACTCAAAGATATTCGAAATAACCAGAGAAAAAACCCTACTCTAATTAAGGGAACAGATATAGAAGAAATAGATATTATTTTTTTTAACATAAATTCAATCCATATCCGAATATTTCCGTAGACTATGTTTTAGGCTGTCCAATCTGTTTTGATTAAAGTATATAAATGACAATATCTTCCGGATGCTTTTAAATTGAATTCTGTATTTATACACATTGATTTATATCTTCCGGAACACAGGCTCTGCTGCATTTCAAATTGATATATATATATATATATATATATATATATATATATATATATATATATATATATATATTGAAAATATATGTATGCGGAAATGTAATATCTTCTTCTTCTTCTTCTTCTTCTTCTTCTTCTTCTTCTTCTTCTTCTTTTTATTTTAACTCTCTGCTATCTCCCCTAAAACATCGGCCATACATTAACCCAAGCTGGCGAGATATGTTATGCACTGTTTTACCCTGTTTCGCTTGCTTTCAATATTTCCTATGAGTGTCAAATTTTCCAAGTCCTATTTCCTCATTATGTTCCCTAGAAACTTCAAATGTCTTCTTTCGTTCTTTTCTATTTTCTTCAGTTCATGCTATTCTTAGCATCGTTCTGTAGAACCAAATTCCTGTTTCTTCAAGTCCCTTTTCCATCCGTGAATAGATTCTCCAGTATTCACTGCTAAATAGGGGGTCAGATATTACATAACAATTCAATACTGTTTTCTTTGTTCGTAACGAAATGTTTATGTCTTGTAATACTTTGCTTATATTTTGGAGACATTAATAATCATAATGAACAGCTTACTTGTTTCCTTAGTGTGTTTATATGATACTAGATTAAGGGATACGGCTACGTGAATCCAATCCAAAATATGTTGGTTTGTTCCTTTTTAATCCTAAATATTAATAATGATAAACCAAAAGATGTTAATGCTTCCTCGACTAAAGCTTCAATCTCTGTCTAATGCCTCTTCTAATACTCTAGAGGTAGCGACTGTAGAATTTTTACAGATTTATTCACTAAGCCAGGATCTTTTACGTGCGGCGTCCATTTCAGCCGTCTTCAGTCATGAAACTCCGAAGAAAAATGAAGTTCAGCATTTAATAAATGCTATTTTTATGTATGGCCTGGCCTATTTTGTCTAGAAAATTATTAGGTTGGTGCAAAAATAATGACGCAATAATGTCGTTTTTTGACGTATTTTTTAACGTCAAAAAACGACATTATTACGTCATTATTTTTGCACCAATCTAATACTAACTCTAAGTTAAATGGAGCAGTGCTAACATCGAATGACGAAAGCTAGTCTAGGTTCAACTCCAATCGTCTTTTAAATTACTGTTTCAGGTTTTTGTTAATATCAACATTTTGGTCAAGGTGGAATCATTTGGAAGAATTATTTTTTTTTCGTTTCTGGAAGGAATTCACTCACATGTAATGCATATTTTTCATTCTTGGTCGAAGTATTTAATATGATATAATTATCCTTTTTTCTTCCTTAGCTTAGCAGGTACATTATACAATGCAATTTACTCAGATAAACAAAGGTCAATTTATGTTTGATTCTGGGTATAGAAGGAAGAAAAAATATATCAACGGAAGTGCTTCGTTGTAGGGAACAAAAAAGAATGAAAGAAAGAAAGGTATGTTAGACGAGGTGATAATACTCTCATATGTCTAACGTATGCTTCAGTGAAATCTTTGTCAATTTTGAAATATTTTCATTTGTACCATCTTAGTTATTTAAATAATAACCCGTACTCATAGTTATAATTTTTATTGCAATATTTTGTTAAAGTTGTTAAGCTCAATTTTTTTTTTTACAGTGGCAATGGGCGTATTTTTTGGTTTGTTTTTGAATCGTGGAACTGAAAGGACTTCATTTCATCGGTTTTTTAATAATTAAGATTCCGTTGAAATTTCCAATAGGAAAACCGTCATATTTTAACTTGCATTTCTAATTATTATTATTTAACTAAGTTATCCTGGAAATAATAAAAAAAAAAAAGGTAAGTTATATTCCAAATTACGGCTTAGCTTGTGACGCACAAATGACTTTGGAAAAAAGCATAAATTTATCTCTTCTATTGGCTGGCTACCGGATAAATAGAAGATTATCCTGGGTTCACAGACTTATTGCTTTGATTGGCAGCCAGTTTAAATGAAGGATAATGCTTAATTCCTAAACGTAGGAAAATATCGGGAAACAATACCACTATGTTTTCCAAGAAAACTTGGCAAATTTAGAGAAAATAAAAAAATATGAATTTCTGAACATATACTATCGCTTACTTCCTGAACGGAACTAGCATTCAAAAATCTATAAATGCATACTCAACTTTTCGCATCCGCTTCTATTTCGTCTAATATTTAATCTTGTTCAGAAGAGTAATCGTAAAAAAGTTTGAACTGCGCAGAAATCGTATAGCAAGCCCCATTTTACTCAATTTATTTTTTACCCATCTCATTAAATTTTGAGGATGGTTTTCTTTATGTCGAACGATAATAAAAATATCAAATATATATTTTTCTTCTTTTTCATCAGGAACTTAATCCTTGCAGTAGGTTGGATGATAAAAACTAACGGTTTCCTTTTATCAGAACTTCAAGAGTGAAAATTAACTTGGCGACAGTTAAAATTCGTCATTTAATTTTTATGTGAATTCAGCTCTTGCATTCTGTTGATGGAGGCCAATATGACATAATTTATCGATTATAGTGCACTGGAAATATTGTGTATATATTGGCCTTTTATATTTCACAACTATGCTCCTGACATCACTATACAATATATATATATATATATATATATATATATATATATATATATATATATATATATAAGGTCTGATCAAAAAGTTGTTATAGTAAGGTAGTTGAAGTATGCAGACATTGAAAATCGTTGCGCATGCCTACTACATTCACTCTCACTTCCGTTGTTTATAGCATTACTTGGAAATTAAGTTTGTCGAGTGTGGTCATCTTACCACATGACTGTGGCTTGTGCAGCAATTCTTGGCCAAGTTACAATATTCCCTATGTCTGCTATATAAGCTCTTGTCAGATATGGGGAATGTTGTAACATGGCCAAAATCTGCTGGCACAAGCTACGGTCATGGATGGAAGCTTTGTAATATGTTGAAATGACCACACTCGACACACTCAATTTCCAACAATCATATTTCCCAGATCTTGACTCTTGTGCTTTTCCTATTCCGAAAAGTAAAATCCCAATTGAAAGGAACAGAATTTCAAGACGTCGAGGAAATACAAGAAAATGCAAAGAGGCAGCTGCTCGCTATCTTCAAAAAGGAGTTCCAGGAATTTCTCCACTAAAAGAAAACAACGCTGGTTAAAGTGTGTGGCTTCCGAAGGCGATCTCTTCGAAGGAAAAGACATGATGAAATATATGTTGTTTTCGTTTTAATAGCAACAAACCCGATAACGTTTGATAAGACATCGTACGTTATGCAAAAGTAGTATTAGACAATCGTCAATCTCTTTCATAAACTAAATCTGTTGAATTCTATCCCTTAGAAGTGCTTCGGAATTTTGAACTAGTGGCGGAAGAGATAAATATATAAAAATTTCAGCGGTATTCTTCAAACGGCGAATGATAAAACAAACCCGAACATCCGTACGCGTTTACTGTTTTCGTGACATCGCCACCTCAAATTGGGGTCATGTATCTATACACATATCAGTGTTAAATACTTGGCGAGCAGGATTGTTTTAGGAACTATATCCTTGCTTGATCTAGCTTCTAATGCTCTGGAGTTAGCGACTTGGTGAAAGAAGACGTTGCTCTTGGGACTCTATCCATTGTGTGATGTATATTTGGATGAGTATCACCAAAGGAATTTAGTGAGTAGCTGCGCTATATTGAATCGAGTTAGTTTCTTCTTTTTCACCGAGGCCCATTGGTCCAGTGGAATGACACATGCGTTGTATTGTAACGGTCCGATTCTCGGTAGTATATTCACACTACTGATGAATCCCAAATAGGACGAAACACCGTGCAGTAATTTTTGCAAACCGTTGAGGATTCATCTAGACTCGATGGATTATTCTGAATAATTATTCAATTCCCCCAAAATTTCTATGATATATATACATACATACATATATATATATATATATATATATATATATATATATATATATATATATATATATGTATATTTGCGTGTGTGTGTATCGACACATACACACACGCACACACACACACACACTCACACACACACACATATATATACAAACAAGCTGTGATATGTAAATTGTCGTCATATTTTATTTTTAATTTTGTGTATGCGCATTGATTGTTTTTGATTTGTCAGTTGCGTCAGTTGGGCACCGTCTGTGAGAAAAATAAAGCACGATGACTCAACTCACAGAACGCCCGGAAGAGCTGCAAGAGATTCCGAAGTTTTCTGGAGGCCGTGAATGAAGCCAATGACAATTTTAATGAAAATATTTCAAGGCCAACTGGAGCAGTTTCTTTTCTCGGATGCCCGCTCCGTGGCACCGACTACCAGGAGGAAGATTTGCCGAACACTAAAATCTTAACCTGCTCAAGTTTAGGCGTAACCACTATATTAATCACATATCCATATAATCTGTGACTCTTACTGTGTAACACTCTATATTGAGTGGCTCCCGATCCTTGTACAGGGTAATAATCATTGTAAAATTTTAAAAAATTAATAAAATTTACCTGTCTGTCATATTCAACGAAACATGTTTTAAAGAATTTTTGCTACCGTGATATATATATATATATATATATATATATATATATATATATATATATATATATATATATATATATATTGTCAGCTCAATATACCACATAACACCCTTGAACGCTTAGACTTGGAGCTGGTGGAATGGAGATCAAGGTGTTTTAGTAGACTCAAAATTGCCAATTCTTTCAATTAGACATGAAAGAATTTTATCCATCCATAACAGAACCCATGCTAGATAACGCCATCAACTTAGCTCAGGAACAAATAATAATAAAAAGAAAAGAAATCGACATCATTAAGCACTCACGTAAATCATTACTATTTCAGAATGAAGAAGCATCAATAAAGAAAGATGGGATATTTGACACTACAATGGGTATCTTTGACGGTGCTTAAGACCTCTGAACTCATAGGTATATACTTATTACAGGAACTAAGCAATATAATAGATAGAAATGGCACAGGACTCTACAGGGACGCCGGTCTCATAATCTTAAGAAACTGTAACAAACTAAACACAAACAACACTAGGAAACTAATAATAAATATTTTCAAAAATAACGTATTCGGCATAGATATAAAAACTAACTTAAACGATGTAGATTTTCTAGATGTTACCTTCAACCTAAGAAAAGGCAAATATAAACCATACAGAAATCTCAATGATAAACCATTCTATATACACACATCTTCCACCCACCAGCCTTCCATAATCAAACAGCTACCAAAATCGATTAGCCGAAGGCTTTCCGACAATTCCTCCAATGAATCCATATTTAACAAAGCTAAGAAAGACTACGAAGCAGGCATAAAAGATAGTGGATTCCCAACAACACTCACCTACTCACCATATAACACAAGAAAGGCCAACAGGAAAAGAAATGCTATATGGTTCAACCCACTGTACAGCAAAAATTAAAAACAAACGTAGGAAAAATATTCTTCAAACTATTACACAAACACTCCCCGAAATACAGCACCCTACACAAAATATTCAACAAAAACACAGTAAAAATTAGCCACAGTTGCACCGAGATCATGGCAAAGATAATAAAAAAGCACAACAGGAAATTTTATCAACAAACCACACGAACAAATTAAATCAACTTTTAACTGCAGAATAAAGAACGAATGTCCCTTAAACGGTAATTGTTTACAAAACAATGTAATATATCAAGTCACGATAAAATCACCTGATAATGAAGAAAAAGTATGCATTGGTGTAACTGAAGATCCCTGGAAACAAAGAAATTATGCACACAAAACATCGTTCACAAATAGTAAATATGCGATCAGCACAATTCTTTCTAAGCATATCTGGGAAAGTAAAACCAAAACGCACATCACACAAAAAATATCTTGGAAAATATGGAAAAGATCATCAGCCTCCAACAACCAATCAAAAACTTGCGAACTTTGCTTGGAGGTAAAAATAGCTCTCATTACCTTCCCAGAACAAAATAAATTATCAAATAAAAGATCCGAGCTCATCTCAAAATGCAGACCTGAAAACAAATTTTACTACGTTACTTAAAAATCAAAAACTGGAAAAAATAAAATAAAATAAATAAACAAAATGACAATAAAATAAGTAAAATAAATTAACCGAGACAATTTACAAAAAAACACTCGTTAGAGTAGACGAAATAGAAGAAAAGTATAAAAAAGAAAATCAATGAAGCCAAATAAATAAAGTAAATAATAAACAAATTAACAAACTATTATGACCAAAATATTAGTTAGACTATAAAAATCAAACCAAAAATCGGACGAAAAACATAGCTATATCTGTTATAGATCGATAAAAAATACTACGTTACTTAAAAATCGAAAATGAGTAAATAAAAATATACAGTATAATAAATAAATAAAAAAACAAATAAAATAAATTAATCTAAATTCATCCAAATAAATAAATAAACTAACAAACCGATGACGATAAATTAACCGTTAAAAAAAAAAAGATAATCAATCCAAATAAATACATGAAATAATAAATGAATTAAAAACTGCTTCCGTCAAAATAATAGTGAGAATAAGCTACAACAACCAACCCCAAAATTGAATAAATAGCTTTAATTATCTACCCAACACAAGACAAAACTATTAAATAAGCGATATAAACAATTTTTCCTACTTTAATAAAAACACCGATTAAAATAAAAAGTAAAAATTAATATATAAGGTAAAAAATGAAAATGAAACATAAAAATAAAAAAATTCAAATTAAAAATAAATAATTACAAGCAAAATAATTTAACCCAAATAAACAAATAAACCACCTCCGCTAATATAACCTCCAAAATAGACTACCCACAATGCACCATTGACCACTATATATAAATAGCCGAGAAATATGACAGCACTCGTGGCCTGACGATTGCGTCTAGCATGAAACAAACAGTCGTGTCTAAGTGTTGACTTAAATGTTCACTTTTATATTACACACTCTCTATCTCTGATATTGAGCACTTTATCCCATTATAGCACACCTTAAGTATATATTTCTTCTTATATATATATAAAAATATATGTGTGTGTGCCTGTGTCTGTGTGTGTGTTTGAGAAAGAGAGAGAGGGGATATAGAAGTGGTTGTATTGGTGTGTATACCGAAAGTTTTTGTAAATGCGACCTGGGTTAAAATTGAGTGTTTGGGGGATAGGATCGAAACTTATTTTCTGGAGATAATCCAAGTAACATTTTTGGCAGACAGTTGAGAGCTTATTAATTTCATGTATATTCCAAAAGAAAGGGACAAAAAATCAGAGGGCCAATAACAAGAGGGAAATTATCAACTGAAGTGAACTGAAATTCTCCGTCCAGTGTCCACCCAGAGAGAACGACTGAAATAGATTTCAATTTTAAACGCTCACATGGCGCGTTGGGCAACGAAGAAGATAATTATTGCTTAATGTTGCTCCAGTAAAGAAACGGCCCACGAGCAAATATCATTTCATGAATCTAGAGCAGAGGACACTAGAGGCAGAAGAATTTTAAGCAAAAAAAGAAACAACACTAACTTCATA
>OZ010583.1:86549374-86571874 GCA_963932145.1 Acanthosepion lycidas
TGAATGTAAAAATAAAGGAAAAAGTGTGCAAGACAATAAGAAACACTACCTGCCAAAAAAAAGTGAAGTTTTGTTGAAATTGGTTGAAAAATGTAGGAAATCCGATCCCACATATAAACGAACACACACAAACAATCTCGGTTTTATAATAAGTATAACTCGATATGAGTTGTCCCCCTTTCATTCTGCCGACGGAATTGTGTTTTCAAATTGATTTCATGCAAAAACAATTGTGTTTTTCCAATTGGTGGCGCTGTCAGAACCACCGCAAGTTAATTTTACGCAGTTCTGTGAAGTTTTGTGGAAATCGGTTGAAAAATGTAGGAAATCCGATCCAATATATAAACGTACAGACACAGACACACACACACACAAAATCTGCGTTTTATAATAAGTAAGATGTAAAGAAAAAGTATGCTTATACTTAGCATCAAAATGAGACAGATGTAATATTTTCGTCATATAATGAGGAAAAATGTATAGAAAATTTGACACTCACAGAGCATAGCGATGGGAAAAGGATAAATTCATTGTGTTGGTTATGACAACCAACACAATGAATTTGTGTAAAGGAATGGTAGAACAAGATCAGGGACAGATATATAAAATACGATTTTTTTCTGAGACCAGGACAGGACATCGTGAAGAAGAACAAGTAGAAGAAAAAAAAAAAAGGAATATATATATATATGTGTGTGTGTGTGTGTGTGTGTGTGTGTGTGTGTGTGTGTGTGTGTGCATTCATACAGATAAAAAAAAACATTTATTCACTACAAAGATTCAACTTAATTCTGGCGCAAATATACTGCACTGAGACTGGTGTTAGTTCTCACCAGTCGACGTGCAATTAAATGCACCGAAACGAAGCTGCATCTTTGTAGTGAATAAATTGTTTTTGGCTGTATGAAAAAATATAATAAATTATTATTGCTTTAATATCTGCATTGAGACTCTTTTGAATTAATGCTGTGAACGCTAGAATTTGTAATTTTCGTGCTCATTACATTCGGATATATATATATATATATATATATATATATATATATATATATATATATATATATATATACAATTCATTATATTTATGAAAATCGACCCACAGAATAAAATTCAGTGAAGAAAACTACTAAGATATATTACTCTATTAATTGGAATATACTTTTAGTCCATGTAACATTAACTGAAAAATACATACAACAAAAACATTCGTGGATTTACTACATTATAAATTTAAAAAAAAAATTCTCTTTTGAATTGTTTAAACTAGAACTCTATTTTTGCGACATTATATTAACCGTCAATAAAAAACGTATTTTCTTAAAACCTCTTTTGGTCTACAAAAAAATTATTTCGTTTAGGAGGAAATAATTGTATTGTAGTGTAGTAACAGTCTCGAAGAAACCTCAACAGAATTTCCCTTTCTCAAAGGAATGTGGCTCTGGGGAGCACATATATGTGAACGAGCGGCTCAATATCGAGTCTAATGCGTTACATCTACGTCACGGAGGCCAGTTGTTACAGTTGGTATGCCTTACATTGTAACTGTCAGTGTTTCAATTCTAGGTAGTGTATACGCACTGCTGATGAGTCCCAAATATAGGATGAAACGGCCGTCGAGCGCTTTCTGCATTCTGTTGAGATTTCTTCTAGACTCGATGAATTACTTAATTTTATATATATATATATATATATATATATATATATATATATATATATATATATAAAGATATTACCCCGAAAATATGTAAACATAGCTACAAAGTAGTGTCTCAATGCATCTCATCAAGCGATTGTGAATCACTGGCGCGTGAACGAATTATTTAGATTTAAAAACCAAATACAATCTCTTTTTACGAAAAAAATGGTGGTATATATGGTTTGTAGGCTTCACTCTGATCAACCAATCAAATATGACTACTTCAAATTTATACTAAGTGAAGTAGCAAAAATTAAAAAGATAAATTATAAATGTGTTATAACCAAGAGATTAGCTGCTAACAGCAAAAAGAAATATACTAAATCGGATACGTATATTTATATAAATTATACAAACCAGACAATGCAGTTTCCTAAGAAATAAAATTGGGGTAGAGAGGTATATGGTAAATTAGTTATATGCTAAAAAAAATGCTTAACAAGTTATATGCTTTATGAATTTCCTACATAAATAATATTGTTCTACTCTGTTTTGAGCACGATTTTAAATTTAATGTTAGGAACCTTGGAATTGTACTCTATTCGTTCTCATCGTACCTGAATTTTTTGCTCCCCTAGGGTTGAGTACATTTACATTTATCTGATACTCTAACACGGAAAAGATCGATTTGGGAATTTCTTTAGAAAAAACATTCCCATGACTAAGAAACGGGAATATATCGAACTCCTTTTAAAGACAGGGGATCTGATTAGACGAATAAGATGGAAAGACCACTTCTTTCTTCTTGATCGAATGTTTCTTGTTTCGAATATATCAGACCCTTACGTGTTTAAAAGTCTGAAAACTGCACCTCTCATTAAACGCTTACACTTCTTTGAAACTGATCTTACTAAACATTATAAATGGCAACATAAAAATATGAATCTTTTTCAGACACATTTAGATTGTATAGTTAAGGATATTAATGAATCCAATCAAATATTTGTTAAATAAAACATTTCTAATTTTTACTAATTTAAACAGAAGGCATTAATAAAAAAACAGTTTGACTAAGAATTATAAGAAGAGAACAATATTGTGTTGATGAATCTAGCATTGCTTCTAAAAATATTATCGATAAACTTAAAATTAAAAATAGGATTAGTACTATAGAATCATATATCTTATTTAAAGATCATAAGCCAACCTTTCAGACCAAATCTCCTATTTTTATAAATGGATCTAAACTAGATCGAAAATGGGAAGAATAAAGAAAGTTATTCTGAATCGCGTCAACAAACAAATCAAACGACGCATTGGATTTATACCTTAGATTGGTACCGCATAAGTCATTAATTGGTTTAGAGGTATTAGTGACAGAAGTAGCTGCTATTTCCTCCAGTTTGATATTGTGGATTTTTACCTTCAATCTCCAAGGATATTTTTACCATGGCTATGGAATTTGCCAATGAATATTCTAACATCTCCACTGAAGAGAAATATATAATAATGAACTGTAAAAGATCAGATTTCATCCACAATAAAGAACAGTGGGTTAGGAAATCTGATGAATACTTTGATATTTCAATGGGATCATTAGATTTTGCAGAGTCTTCTGATCTCTTGGGTTTATTTATTTTATATAACCTTACTGCCCATGAAGGTGCCAAAGTTGATAATATAAGGTTTTATAGAGATGATGGTCTTATGGCAGTTCAACATTCCTCTAAAATTAAGGTACATAAATTAAGAAAAAATGATTCATAGAGATCTAAAAATGTAAATATGATGGTTGATATAAGTACTACTGTTAAACAAGTATATTTTTTGGATGTTACGTTAGATCTGGTTAATGCTATATGTTGCGAACTTTGAATAGTACTCTGTTCGTTTTCAGCGTACCTGTATGTATATATATATATATATATATATATATATATATATATATATATATATATATATATATATATATATAGATATATATATATATATATATATATATATAGAGAGAGAGAGAGAGAGGGGAAGAGAGATAGAGAGGCTTGTAGAAGACATATGCCACAAAACAAAAGAAAACATAATTTTTAATATAAAGTTTTATATAAACGACAATGTATTTTCAGGAGTAATATCTTTGTGATTCTGAACTCTAACAAAATCTTTCGCATTGGCTTAAAGCACTAATGAAGAGGGATACAGAGCTGAACGCATCCTGATACTGAAAATATGGCACCCAAAGTTTACGAGCCACTTGACATTCCTCATTTTAATCATCTCCCCAGATTACGATACGCATGTTGTTTTCTCATGGTAAATGTTCAAAATCAGACTGCATAATGTATCCAGCCGTCATCTTGTCTTTTCAGAGTTGTTGATTTAAGTTTCAAGATGGAAACAGTGTGTTTTGGAGAAGATGTTGAAATATCGCAAACAAGCGTGGAAATGAATTCGACAAGGACCATGGTATATCAACTCATGTTGTTTAAGTTAAAAGAAAAAAAAAACACGTTGACGCTGGGAACACTCCGGGTATGAAAATAAACAGACATTCGAAATTGATTAATTTTAACAAAAAAAATTACCCCCACCGACACACACACACATACACACACACAACTCACTCTCTCTCTCTCTCTCTCTCTCTCTCTCTCTCTCTCTCTCTCTCTATATATATATATATATATATATATATATATATATATATATATATATATATATATATATATATTGTAAGTAGTATTTGAAATTTCTTAGACGGAAAGTTCGCTGTGGCTGAATGGTTCGAATCTTGTTGGAGGACGCCTTTTTTACGAAATTTCTCGAACATTAAGGCAGGTAAATGTAATTAATTCTGTTGAATTAAAACCGTGCATTTACACACATAAGATGTACCCATAAAAATACCATATATACATACAATATATTATAATCTTAGTCGAATTGAATCTATTTCATCTGATATATTACATTTTGACGTATAAGACAAAAAATTCGATTTTTTTTAATTTTCTCAAATTTTTCTAATTGGTTGATGAAGGAAGTGTAAAAATTGTCTGTTTTTCTATTGTCCGAAGTGCTTTCGGCCACTTCTTTAACCATTAGGGTTGGTGTAGAATAGACACTACGGCCAATTTTTATAGTCTCTTCCCGGAAACAAACGGAAAAAAAATTAAAGAATAATAAACAAGCTCAACAAAAAATCAGCAAATATTCTTTACTTGTCATATTCAACAAAATATGTTTGAAATAAAGTTTTCTTCACAGATATACATTATTTCCACCCCTCACATATATACACATTTCTATGTATGATGACAGACTTTTCTGAGGATCCCACAAACTCATTCAGTTTTTATGTTTATGTTGTATGTGACATATCAGGATATCTACCAAGCGACACAAGGTCGAATTTAATGTGGGTTATCCGAGCCCGTAACCCCGACAAAAAATTACCCGGAGACTACTGTATAAACTGAGTCGGGTAACTGTTTCCCGAGACGAGATTCTGCCTTTCAGTTTTTATGTTTGTTTTGTATGTGACATATCAGTATATCTGTCAAGCGACACAAGACCGAATTTAATGTGGGGTATCCGAGCCCGTACACCCGACCAAAAATTACCCGGAGACTACTGTATAAACTGAGTCGGGTAGCTGTTTCCCGAGACGAAATTCTGCCTTTCGACATAGCCTTGTATGGGGTTCCTCTCTGTCAGAGAATTTGACCAGCACGAATCTCCAACTGTAACATTTCAGTCCCGCTAATGACCTGCATAAAAATTGTGCAACAGTGCGGATCTCGGGTCATAGCCACATTTACTGATGCTTTTCACCGTTGTCTTTCGTCTCTTAGCCGGTCAGTACAACTGATTTCGAAATTTATGATATCACACTGGCACAAATATCACCACTTATTTCTATCCGGAGCAACAGGCTCGAAGTTAGTATGAGTCAAATTGAGAGATGAAAGGTTACACTTTAGCATGTCTTTATAGCTGAGCACGGCCGTTCAACAGTCCCTTGTCCAACAGCTCTTTGTCCAACATTCCTGTTTCCACTGTTAAGCTGGCTATGCATCATGACTTTAGTTATTCTGTCGTCACCCATACTTGCAACATGACTATCTCAGCGAAGATGTGACTGCATCAGAAAAGTCTCATTTCCACGAATGTTGCATTGTTCGAGAAAATATATATTACCGAAAATACTGATCCAATTTGATGTGACACTATTTAGCGGTCGCGTGAAAATTAAAAGCGAGAAATAATTAAGGTGATAAAAAGCTATCACGAAAAGACATACTGAGCGATGTTATTTTTTTTTTAACAAAAGAAAAGTGGTAAAGATTTTAATATCATTTGCGAAGGAAAGTATTTTTTTTTTTCGCAGAAGATAGGAAATTCTCGGATCTGTCGGAATTAATTTATGCTACGAGGCGGCGAATAAAAGATAGCCATCTGCCCATGGCAATAACGAAAATTTCAAATTAGTCAAGTGGCCTACAAAACAGAATTCTGGAAGATAATCGTAATCAGGTCAGGTACTGACCGAGAAAGGCATCAGCTGAGGCCACCCCCCTCCAAAAAAAAGGGGGTGGAGAATAAACCATTAACTATCTTTTGGAGATATCATTTGGTTTTGGAGAGAGACCACCAGTTTATGTTCAGACCCTGGACATGATAACAGTTTGTTACCGGGACAGATAATTGGCGACAGGGTGCGAAGACGTCCAGTTGACCACCCATTTGACGCTTGACGAAAATATCGTTGATAATTTCCGGATGACATTCGGTTAAAATAGAGATTAAAGACCACACTAGGAGTCGTTAGGGTCTGGCGGAGGAAAAAAAAGAGAAGAAAAGAAAAAAACAAGAAGATAATTTTTTTTTCTTTTGAGTGATATTTGTAAACCACCGCGCTGCCGAGCGTCATTGGCTGGGTGGTGGCGTGAGCGGTGGGCCATGGTAAACATATGAGAAGGAGGGGCGGCCTGTTGACGCCTCTGATGGGATTGGTGTGAGATACCAATATGAGAAAGGAGGAATTTGGGAGGACGTATCCCTTAAGAACCCCACTGGAGCAGAAAGTAATGTACTTCCAAAAATTGAAAGTGATAAATTTTCCTGTCCGAAAACAAAGAAAATCCTTATTGTGGATTTAGAATTATCGAGGAACCCAAACCACGACAAGCCCACACCCGGTTTTGTTCGGCGTCTGTATAAACGGAGCAGACAGCAGACAATGGCAGTTGGAGAGTTGCAGTTAGAGAGTTGAAGAGATGGAGAGTTCGGCAGAGTTCCGAGGAGACGCAGACAGAGTGGAGCTGTGAGCTCTGAGACTAGCCTCGCAGGAAGCTGACTGAAGATCCATGCTTTCCGACTTCGACTTCAAACCAAGAACAATTTATTTTTGAAGAACGACTTAGACTCACAACACCAAAACAAGTTTTACGAATATCATCGGAAGATAAAAAAAAACAGTTATCGAAAAACTATTTAAGATATTAATATTCCCCTAACAAACACAAAGTGTCACGAATCCATAGAAGCGGTTTGGGAGAAAGATGCAGTCCTGTATTCAGTAACCAGATATAAAAATACTTGTTATTCTTTTTTTTTAACACATTTGAACTTTTCGAGTTGTTACTTTATTTTCTTTTACATATACTTGTGCGATGTCACCTTTGTTCGAATTCGGCTTGCATTACGGCCCGGCGACTGATTGATTTCTTCTACCTAAGATCAAATCACAACGTGGGTAGGTTAGACTAGAAATCAAAGCAGTTACTTCGGTAACCAGATAGGAACGACAAAGCTGATACTGAATCTAACCAGATTCCCATCTGAATCAGCCAAGGGTTAGAACGTCACATTTAGTGCCGTGACAACAGGATCACGTCACATTTGGTGCCGCGACAATACCAAGTCACATTGGTCGTCATGGGATAGCACGGGGGTAGAGAGGCCGGGGGTGACGTCACATTGACAAGAATGATGTAATTAGACAAAAGTGATTAGTCACATACACACATACAAACATATACACACATACATATACACATATATATATATCGACATTAACGATATCACACTGGTATCTAAATGATTACCTCAACAATCATGCAACCACACACACACACACACGCACACACACACACACACACACGTTCACCAATATAGATACACTGTCCAACAAAAGATATGAACCACTTCGATGCAAATTTCTTAATCTTTATTCAGAAGAACTAAATATTAAACTGATCTTTCATGAGTTGTATCTGCTGATTTCAGATAAAATTTGTCGTTTTCTTGGTAACACGATATAGAAACGAACTGGTTCTGCAATTAAGGTATGCATAACTGATGTGGGGCCAAAGTCTTTGAATTAAAACACGGAACACGGATTAGATGTAAAAAAAGTTATATTAACAAAAGTTTACAGAGATAGTGTAAACGGAGCTTACTATATGTTAGTGTCAAATACTGGTAGTCGGACGCGGCTCTCACTATCTCTCTATCTCTCTCTCTCTCTCTAGAGTTGTGTCGCATACTTAATATAGACATGGAAGAGTCTATTGTGTAGTTAGTTCCGGTTTCACAATACCCCACTTCCAAGAGTTTTCTTTTTGAATAAGAGAGAAAAAATAAAACGGTTAATACTTTTACCTCTTGGGATTTACGTCGAGCGGTTAAGTAAATTTCCTTTTCCTTGCTGAGCGTGGCACTTCAGGAGAGATTTGGGGCATGTCTAGATCGAAGTGATCGAAAATTACATCGATCGGCTCTTCACAGCTATTTTGTAGTGATTCCTCCGATTCCTTCAAACGGCATTTTCTGAGCTCATTCCAATGGCGTTTGTGAGTGTTTTTGGTCATTGGACAATATAGACCAGTTCGCCATTTCTTTGTTTTATGGTGCCTACTTCCCAGAATGTTATGTTGTTTTTGTAAGACTTGAAAAAGACTTTATCCCCAGGATTGAAATATTTCTTATGTGGCGATACGGTTTTTTTTAACTTTGCTTGCCGTGTAATAAGTTTGTCGAAGACAGACTTGATTTTCCTTGCGAACATTGTTTCTGCAGGCGAGCTTCCCATAAGCGTGTTCGATTTAGGGGTTATCCGATACACCTGCAGAAACTGTTGCAATGCTCTATCTGTCGGTGTGCCTAGTGCCTTTTTAAAAACCCTTTGTAATGTGGTCCACCTGATATGACTTGCAGAAGTCTCTAAATTCACTTGATGTGAATTGAGTGCCATTATCTGTAACTACACAATCAACCACGCCAAAACGCGCGAATACCTCGTGTAGAAATCAGATCGTGCAGTTTGTGGTTGGTCTTTTGCATTGTAGGACCTCAGGCCATTTTGAGTGGCTATCCACAACAATGAGGTAGTACATGTTGTCTATAGGCTCTGCAAAATCGATATGAATTCTTTGCCATGGATGGTCTGTGTTTGGCCATGGTTTGCACGTCGTGGTTGGAGCTTTTGCTGCAAGCGCGCATCCTTTGCATGATTCTATCATGTCTGCTATGTTCTTGTCCATGTTTGGCCAATAAACATAGCAGCGCATGAGGCTTTTCGTACGGTTCTTCCCCGGATGTCCCATGTGAAAATCCCTGAGGATTTTTCTTTGTAGGCTGTTTGGAATCACTGCGCGGTCATTGTATAGTAGGACATCGTCGCAGAGGGAGAAAACTTCAGGCACATTGGGGTGTTTGTTGGGAATTTTGCTTTTTATGGATTGAATGAATTCATCCTCCCGAGACTCTTTTTATGTCGGCCAAAGTAACTGGGAGCTCTCTTATGGTACTCGCGATCATGATTTTGATTTCACAATTTGTCCTTAGAGTAGCAATGATGGAGTCTTCAAAGACTTCTGTATTTTTTGGAATGAGTCGCGATAAACTGTCTGAATGGCAAATATTTTTGCATGTTAGGAACTCTATCTTGAAATTATTGTTTAAGAGAATCGTTCCCCAACAAAGTAGTCTATTTTCAGTATAGACTGGCAGACCTTTTTTAGACCCAAAAATTGTAATTGGAGGTTTATGGTCTGTCTGCAGTATGAACCGTCTACAATGTAGATATCTGTGAAACTTTGCCACAGCGAATATTAACCCTAGAGCCTCTTTTTCTATTTGGGAATATTGTTTCTCAGCTGGAAGTAGAGATCTTGATGCGTGAGCCACAGCTTTTCGCGAACCAACTGGCAGTTTATGTAAAATGCAAGCACCAATGCCGTACGAGCTTGCATCACTTGCGACTTTGATGTCGAGACTAGGATCGTAATGGGTGAGTGAGAGGTCTGAAGTAAGAGTTTCTTGATCTTCTCGAATGCGTCTTGGCATTCCGGGGTCCATGACCATGGTTTGTCCTTTTGTAACAGTTGGTTGAGAGGCCATCTCAAATTTTGCATGTTCTTAATAACCCTTGGTAAAAGTTAGCTAGGCCGAGAAAGCTTTGTAACGCTTGAACGTTATCTGGGGCCGGCATGTTTCTGATCGCGTTGGCTCTTTCTGGATCCGGCCGACGACCATCTTTATTTATAATGTGACCTAAGTATTTAATTTCTGGTAAGAAAAAGTCACACTTTGCCTCCTTAACCTAAAATCCCTATTCTTGTATCTTTTCCAATACGTTTATTATATGGTTCCAGTGCTCTGCCGTAGTTTTACTAGTAACCAGTATATCATTCAAATAGGCTGTTGCGTAGTTAAGATCGCCCAGCATGGCGTCCATGACCTGCTGGAAAATTGCAGGTGCAACCTTTACTCCAAAAGCCAGCCTGTTGTATTTGTACAACCCTCTATGGGTGTTTATGCAGAGCAATTTGGAAATTTCTTCTTCCACGTCTATCTGAAGGTATGTGTCCAAGAGGTCGATTTTAGAAAAAAAATTTCCACCATTGAGTTTATTGAAAATTTCTTCAGGGCTTGAGAGAGGATAGTGGTGATCTTGCAACGCATCGTTTAACCCTGTGGAAAAATCTGCGCATACTCGTATTTGATTGAACTTCTTTTTTACTTAGACCGTAGGTGCTGCCCACTCGCTGAAATCTGTTTTTGACAGAATACCTGCTTGTTCGAGTCTATCTAACTCTTTATTGATTTGCTCTAGAGCAGCGAAAGGGACATTCTGTTTCTTTTTTAATAGCGGTTGTGCACCGTCCTTCACCTAGAACTTAGCTTTCATTTTAGTACATTTCCCAAGGTTGCCAGAAAAAAACCTGGGGAAATTGTTGTTTGAGTTTCTTTTTTAGATTTACCAAATTGGACGTTGTACTTTGTATCTTGCGACAAAATGTACTCATTGGGCAATCCCAAAGATTGAATTTTTCTATCCAAGCAGTTCCAAATAAGTTGTCTGAAGTTTTTAATACGTAGGCTTTGAGCTTTTTGGTAACTCCATTTAGTGTTACTGTAAGTATTACCTCGCCTAAAATGTTAATCTTTTCGCCAGTTACGGATTTTGCTGTTTTATCCGTTTTTAATAAGGTCGGCTTGTTCAGTTTTCGCCAAGTACGCCAGTTAATGGTTGAAAGATCGGAACCGAAGTCAAACTGGAATTTAATGGACTTGTTGAAAATATCCACAGTTACCCATTTTACTTAAATTCCTATCGACAATATTGTCAGATTGAGCTTGCCTAATTTTATTTTTGGGTTTTCTCGCTCTGTTGGCGTACCAGCACGGAGTTAAAGTATGCCCACTTTTATTGCAATTTTTAAAATATATTTTGTTCTTAACTGGACAGAATTTCATCCAATGCCATTTACCACAATGGTAACATAGTCCGGCCGGTTTCTTTAACCTATTTGGGTTTTGGTATGCGTAATTTAGGACATGAGATTTGCCTTTTGTCTTTCTGAGGGGAATAGGAGGTAGACTTACTTCTGATTTTATTAATCTGAGCTACATCTGATTCCTCAATAGTGTTTGAGTCACGCTTTACAGATATTACTCTTTGACAGTCCTCTGCCAGTTTTTGGAGAGTCAATCCTTGTTCGTTCTCAAGCTTGGTAAGTACCCGTCGTCTGACTTCGGCGTCTTCTGCTGATACTAGACCTTGTGCATAAATTAAGCACTTAGAATCATCGGCAGTCAGTTCGGCTAGTTTAAAATCATTACAGAGTTTGTTTACCGATGCTGCAAACGTTAGAAAATCTTGCTGGTTGTCAATGACTGTCTTCAGGCATTTCCAACGTTTGCAGACCAAAGTTGTGTTGGGCCCGAATAGTTCCGAAAGGAGCTTAATAGTCTCTGAAAAATCCAAGTCAGTGGTTTTCTTGGGTAGTATGAAGTCTACGAATCTACTATGTTCTGTAGTTCCTAGTTTTCTCAATAGTAGACATACTTTTTTTTTACTGTGCGATTGTTAACAGTCTACGTTGAAAATATCTTCGTAGCGCCTGTAAAAAAGCTCGAACGTTTTGTCGTTCTCTGGAACGTATTCAAAAATTTCCATTGAATTGTAGATTGTACTCTGGGAGAATATTGTATCTTTTTCAGAGTTTGAGCCTTTTAATGCATTTACGAGTAATTCTTTAAGTTGTTCAGCATTCTGAAGCGTAATTTTTTGAAATTCCATTTGTTGTTTATGTAAATCCAAAAATAGTTGTTGTCTTTCTTCTGATTTTTGTTGCTGATCCTAATTTACTTAGCATTTGGGCAATTACTTTTTGAAAATCTTCCATATTTGGACAAACAAAAATAACAGTGATTTTTTTTGTTGTTTGAAACCCGTGTAGCAAAGGGAGGTACACAAAACATCTTGATATTTTTTTTTTCTTTTACAAAAAAATAATATGGATAGACAATTAGTTAAACTAAACTAGTTATATGTTTAGCTTTTCTGTAGTTCCGTTAATTTTAACGTAATTGTATACATTTTCACCACACTTATGTATTTTTTTATAGAGGTATAAAAAAGAGAAAACTCACCTCAGTGAATTTGAGGGGAGAATAATTTTATGCCCGAGTTCAACTCAGTTACATAAAAAAAACTTTTAGATAGTCTTTTTCGAAAACTTGAGTACAATGGTAGTACTTCTGCTCTTGTGTTGTCAGTTTGTTTTACGAACAAACTGTTTTATTTTTCGTGTGTGGGTGTGTAAGAAATCGTTCTCGTATTGTTATTTGGACAGACTTTAATATTCCGTAGATGTCGAATCGCTAGTTCGTCACTGATGTTTGGTATTGGAATATATATTTTTATATATATGTAGACGCTGGGTGTTGCGTTTAAATCGCTAATGTACTAATACCAGCTTAATTTCTCGTTCAACACTACTGTGGGAACGCGTGGAGTTTGTGTATTTTTCGAGTATTCTGTCGT
Organism: Acanthosepion lycidas; assembly: GCA_963932145.1. NCBI lineage: Eukaryota > Metazoa > Mollusca > Cephalopoda > Sepiida > Sepiidae > Acanthosepion > Acanthosepion lycidas. The sequence goes on from OZ010583.1 coordinate 86,562,346, forward strand.
TATTGATATGGTGAGAACGAAATTCTCGAATCTTTCTGTCGACACTGATGTGGGACTGGCAAGATATTGAGGTTTTCGACGTGAATGCGTTTCTCGAATTCTTCGTCGACACAGATGTGGAACTGGTAAGGTATTGAGTTTTCGCCGTGAGTGCATTTCTTGAATCCTCGTCGCCATTGATGTGGGGCCAAATTCGGTACCACAGAAGGAAAACACGGAACATGGATTAGATGTATGAAAGATATATTAACAACAGGTTACAGAGATAGTGTAAGTGGAGCTTACTATATGTTAGTGTCAAATACTGGTAGTCGTACGCGGCTCTCACTGTCTCTCTATCTCCCACTCTAGAGTGTTGTGTCGCATACTTAATATAGACCTGGAAGAGTCTATTGTGTAGGTAGTTCCGGTCTCACAATAATAAGTTTTGAGCCACCAGAGGAAACATAGAATCTGCGACTATTATTCGGAAAAGGAAACCTAGAAATACATTAAAAGTTTTAATATATTTTATTATTATACGTTATTTATATAGACTCAAATATTTAAGTAAATCTTTCATGATTACGCTCAAACTTTCCTATCTGCTCGAAGCGTATCCAGTGGTTGCTTATATTGTTTATTATAAACATATCATTTGCTTAAATATTTGTGTTTATATAAATAACGTATAACAATAAAATATATTAAAATAATGGTCGGACTTTGTCCATTTCATAGAGTATTACGTCATTTGTTTACGCTTAGATACGCGTCGAGCAAATATGAACGCTTAAACGAAGTCATGGAGAATTGTAGTCTAAAACAGTAAAATCGAACTTGCTAACCAGACGCTCTTATTTAGCAAAACTAGTATAGTACGTCAGATTATATGAAGGTTCCGTATAGGATACAGGTTTAATTCCTGTCGAAGGACGCATATATTCTATGAAAATTTCTCGGGCGTTCAGGCCGGTAAATACTGTTAATACTGTTTATTATGAACAGAACATTTACTTAAATATTTGTGTCTATATAAATAACGTATAACAATAAAATATCGTCGGATTTTGCCCACTTAGTAGTGTGTAACATTAATTACTATTTGGTGGATCTCACCAATTTCTAAGACCTATCACTGTCTTCATTTTATATTTTAGAGTGATTCACTTACCATTTATTCTTCGAACATCCTCAATTAGAATTCGGTTATATTATATTATATTATATATATATATATATATATATATATATACACACACATACAAGCATACATATATATACACACGCATATATATATATATATATATATATATATATATATATATATATATATATATATATATATATATATATGAAATAAAAGGACACTAGCTTCAAAATAAAAGTTTAGAAAAATCGTCTTGATAATGGCAAAAAAAATAGCCAAAAAGGGCTAAGATATGCGAAACATTTAGACAGGTTTGACACACTTTTTGTCCAGAAAAGAACGGATTATTCGAAGTACCTTGTCAATCTTCCTTAAAGGAACTTATATGACAGAAGTTTTGCTGCCCAAACACTCAATATCTCTATATCTATCTATCTATCTATCTATCTATATATATATATATATATATATATATATATATATATCACGTTTGCCAGATTTTCTTTTGTCTAAGATAATTATGTATTCATTGTTTTAATGCTATTTTTTCTGATGCAATGTATCAATTTCGATAATCTTAAGTAGGATCCTTCTTAATGTTCATCCATTATTTGATGATCAGTTAATTTCCGGTTCACTTGATTTTTTTTAACGATATTTCTAATTTCGAAGATCTATTACTCTTTGTCCTATCTATAACACTTCCAAAACCAGCATATATTTTCTTGGCAACTTGGAAAAGGTCTTTAGCAATTTCCTAATAACAAGTCCTTTTTTTTGTAACATATCGGAAATTTCCATCGTGATACTTTATTCAAGTGTATTATGAAAATGCTTGTGTGATGGATAGCGATTCCGGATGAGAAATCGAAGAGCCGATTTCAGGATTCCAGTCATGTTTGAAATATTCATTTACGCGAAATCACGCTTGAGTATAAATAATTTTCACCGTCCACCAGTTGGTTTAAAATTATGTTTATATGGAAAAATCATTGGTATTCTCCAAAATTGTTGTTGTAACCTAGGGAAGATTATCGAATAGAATAGTCAAACGAAGGTTGGTAATGAACGATAATACTTAGAACGAGAACAACACATATAAGATTGGCCATCGGCACGTAGAAAAAGTAAACTGATAGAAGTGACCCAAGTGAATTCCACACTGAATCTCTAACTGCAGGGTATCTACCAACCACCCAACACGGAGATGCGGCACAAGGTTGAATTTAATATGGGGTATCTGAGCCCGTAGGCTCAGCAAAAAATTCCCCGTAGACGAGGTCGTATAGCTGTTTCCCGAGACTAGACTCTGCCCCTCGACATAGCCTTGTCTGGGGATCCTCTCTAACCAGAGGTAGAGAGTGTGACCAGCACAGCTGGAGACGAATCCAACTGCAGGCCAAAATACAGTATTTACTTCTGTATTTATTGAACGGGGACATACCCAGTATCGTCCGTAGGTATGCTCTAATAATTGTTAAAGCCTGATTCACCCGAAAAACTTCTTACAACCCAAAATATCGTTTTGGGTTGAAATAAAACTGAAAGATTTGGAAAGCCGTAAATAAAATCAGTCAACAATAAGAGTAATATTTGAAGGTGCCAAACCATATGTAACCGGCGTTTAATCATTTGATATGATAAATTTGCATGCGTATCATAAACTTCGATGATGTTAATCTTGAATGGTGTAAAGTGATACGGAAGATTTGCTCACTGAATTTTTAGTCTCCCTTATCAGGGTTTATGTCCACATGTGCGTAAAGACAAATTGGATTTTTGTCCTTAATAAACACCGACACTTACCTTAATGTATAAGAAAGTAAATTAATTATTTACCTATGTGTCTGATTTCCTTCGCATCCTAATGTATAACTGAGTATGTCTACTACATAGGGAAGTGATTCCTTAGTAGAATTAGTTTGCCGTTGTGCTATACACATAAGATACGGTATTTCCATTGTCTCTAACACACAGGCATAAACATACATACCCCCAACATATATATGGATGCAATATATATATATATATAGTTGTTGCAAAAATAATGTCGTTTTCTCACATATGTTACTATGTAAGAAAACGACATTATTTTTGCACCAACCTAATATATACATATATATATATATGTGTGTGTATGTCTGTGTGTGTGTGTATTATTCGGACTATTGTCCTCATCCTCATCTTTGTCAAGGACACATGGCACAGTGGATAAAGGCGTCGGTTAGATCCAGTGACAGGACCCAAAGAGTGGGAGTTCAATACCCGGTTAAGGCAGTGGAGAACTTTCAGAGGGAAAATTAGCAGGAGATAACTGATAACTGATATCCATCATGCATTGCGCGTAGAACTAGAACATCGCTCACTGGGGTAGATGTTCTACGCGCAGTGAGCGAAATAAAGGGTTCAGTTCGACATTCCAACAACGCGAAGAAGGCTGTAGCGTACAACGACGAAACGTTGTGATAAATATGGCGACAAAGATGAGGTCAATACTCCGAATAATGTAAATAATGTACATAATACCTCATCTCAGAAATATAGACAGATATATATATATATATATATATATATTTATATATATATATATATATATATATATATATATATATATATATATATGTATATATATATATATATATATATATATATATATATATATATATATGTGTGTGTGTGTGTGTGTGTGTGTGTATGTGTGTGTTTATGTGCGCGTCTAAATATGATATAACTCATATATACATAAACATGTGTAATATGCTCTGGAAAGTTGTTGTTGAACCCCACTTTCGTCTACTAAAAAGGATGGGACATTGGGCTAGCCTATGCCTGCTTGAATAAAATGGTCGTAATGTGGAAATGTGTCCTACCAGACAGCGTCAAGCCGTGTTTCTTTCGGCACATTGCGGAAGCGCTGTTGATGCATGGACATAAACTGATACACTAGATTCTAAGCTTGATGGAACCTTCACCCAGGCACCGGAGACAACAAGCTAATAAATCACAGCTCTGTTGAACCATCATTGGTATTTATACAAGCTTACGCGAAAAAAGTATTCGTATTGCAGGACACTTCTGGCGATCAAAACAAGAACTCATGAGTGTTCAGAACACCTGGACATAGAGCAAAACGGTTTAGTTGCCCATCAACCACCTACATTATTCAGCTATGTTTTAAGACAGAATGTCCCCCTAACAACCTCCAGATCTTGATGGAGGACCGTGATGGTTGGCATGATAAACACAATAATGTCCGAGCTATAGCTCGACCGAAAAAAAAATACGTAAACATACAAAGTTTTTAGCAAATAATATATATTGTTCCCTTATATTGTCTGTCTCTGAATTACTCGGACATTACACACATACATTCAGACACGTCTTTGTGTATGTGTGTGAGGGGATACTCGTTTTCTGAAAAAGACGGTTGCTAGTGTTCCTAGCCAAACTTTTTTTTGCAGACCCCACGTGTGATTTCCACTGAAAATAGAATTAGAATTTCTTGTAGAGAGCGCATAACTTCATATGATCAACAGTTTGCACAATCCAAGTACGATCAATGATGATATGTGACGTCGTGCTACCAGAGACTCGAGAGTTTCACGCACAGGACTTAATTTAACACAGTGCTTTGTTTTTTCAGGCAACAAGTGACTACCATATCTAGATTTTCGAAATCGGATCTCGGCATCAGAAAGCTAACTCGCCCACAGAAATACATGCTTACACACAGAGACACAAACACAGTCACACACACACACACAGACACACACACACACATATATATATATATATATATATATATATATATATATATATATATATATATATATATGCATGCAAAGGAAAACGTATGTGAAAAGCGAAGAAAACAATCTTCTAACACAGCTCTGAAAATTTTAATAATGTCATTATTCCTTATAAAAATAATCTATGTTTCCTTTTAAGCTGAAAGAAATAAGTTATATATTTTTTCGGAGAAAGTTTCGTACGAAAAATATTTTCTTTTTCTTTTTACAAAAAAATAAATAAATAAATGAATTGTGCTAGTACATGATAAAAATATTGTTAATTCTTAATGTAAAAATTCACGTTTTACGTTCTATTATAAATGTCTGTAATAGAATTTCGATTGCCAGTATTATTACTGTTAATACTATTATGCATGCTTATATATCTCCCCCGGGTATTTTTCTGAAGATAAACTTTGCTAAATTATTTATGAAAATCTGTAAAAGATACAATTAATTTACAAAAAATGTAACTTACTTCTCAATGAATGAATTTGAATATACAACAATTTTAGAATTCAGTATCACATACAATGCCCCGGTCGAAGTATACTAAATTTACGCAATTTATAGGAAAAAATGAGATCATAGGAAGGTAAAAGATTTACTAAACTCGATATATATATATATATATATATATATATATATACAGAGAGAGAGAGAGAGAGACAGAGAGAGCAAATTTTTCGATTTCGATTCTTAGGAAGGAAAATACTGTAATCAATTTCTAGGTGCAATCCTTCAATTTTTTGTAGCAAACGATAACAAATGTTATCTTCTTTTTGAAGGGCGTTTGAGACAACGGCACTGATTAGCGAATAAATGCTAATATTGGAATTTGAATTTGAAGTTCGTGTGATCATGTTTGTATTAGGTTGGTGCAAACATAATTTCGGTTTTGACGTTAAAAAACACGTCAAAAACGTCATTATTTTTTCATCAACCTAATACATCTATATCTATCTATCTATCTATCTATATATATATATATATATATATATATATATATATATATATATAGATAGATAGATAGATAGATAGATAGATAGATATATAAGATTGAAAGAGATATGTTTGCACAGAATGTACGCACTATTTATATATCATTTCAGATAACCATTTACTCATTTACGTCTAATATGAATGTAAAAATTTACATATGGACAATTCAGTGGCTATTGACACTCAATCGAACATTAGTCATATTAAATTATGTTTGTACATATATTAAGGAGTTAAAATGTAAGCATGTTTAAAAATTAACACAACCCTCGGAAAGCAAACGTTAAACGGCAATTTCCAAAATCGAAACTATCAAATAAAACACTTTTTCTTCCTCATAAAAGAAAGAACGAATCATGTTAAGTAACGAGAATGCCAAAGATGGTTTGGTTATCGATCAAAAAAAAAATCCATGGCATCAATACACTAATAGAAATAAGATGAAATTGGGAAAGAATGTAGCAACTTTAACGTAATGAAAATGGCGTATATCAAAAAGAAATAAAAAAACAAGGTTTCTTCTAAATAGACTGTATCTCAAAATGGTAATCAGTTTGACAAGTACACAATAATTTCCTATGAACCGTAACAAAGAAGAAATCAACAAGAAAATACAAATTCTTCACCGCTCCTTTTATTTATTCTGTAACGTTTTTTGCTGTTTTTGTCCCTGGCTTCGAATGTATCTGTGTTCTCAACATCTTTTTCAATTTCAAAGCCAAAAATGCGCGCCAAATGATATCAATAAAAAAAAAGTCGCCCGGGTCTTTTAGTGCAGAAAAATTAGATAAGTTATTATCACGAGAAGTCTGTCTTGTGATACGTTCTGCAGGGTTGTACACGATCATTACAGCAACCTTTAATTTGAATCAACTTGCCAGAGAATCTTTGTAGCCATTGACTTTAAAATAAACATAGACTGGAAACGGTAGTTTTTTTTTTTACGGATATCTTTCAAGACAGACTTTTTCGTCTCTCATTTCTTATATTGTTTTTTTTATATAGATCTTCTCTATATGTAATATATGCTAAAAAGAGTTCGATCGTTTATCGTCCTGCTTGTTAACGAACTAGTATATTTCTATTCTCAATCCTACTTATAGTTTATGAGAAAGGAATCAATTATTTGGCACAAACATAAGATCATTTAATAGCACATTAAATCAAATCCACATAAGCAGTTAATATTTCTATAATTCGGGTAACACTATCCCGAATTAATGACCATTAACATTCATCTGTGCTCACATGCGTATTATTTATATTGAATAGATCAAAATACATGTCTATATTCCTATAACTTACATTATAGTTCACAATATAATTTGCAATACATCCTCTGCTATATATATTCAATATATTCCTTTAAATAAATAACTTGTCATGGATATCTTAATAACATTAGTTAGTGTTGATTTATTCATCTAGTTGATTTTACGACATACCAAAACTTATTATTTATTTGTTTGGTTATTTTTTTAGGAGGTTTTGTTTTACTATAAGCATTGAAATGGTTCTGACACTTAAATATTAGTCGTTTGTAGTTGACTCTGATATATATATATATATATATATATATATATATATATATATATATATATATATTGCTAGTAATATAACAAAATCTCTTACATTGAAAAATTCAAGTTAACTCTTTAGGGGATTTAGGATTCTAGGATTCACCTCTTTAAAAGTTTTAAATTAACTGAAGGAAGATGGCCGCTTGAGAATAACGTAAAGGGAGACAACTAGAACTACGGATTAGGAATAAAATTCGAGTATTAAATACTGAATATTACACTGTTAGTCAATCATTTTGGAGCAAGTATCGGCATTCATTCTGTATTTGGGATTCAGTGCAATCAACACAAGGACAGTTTTCTATTGTACATTTATTAATATATTTTAAATTCATTCTTCGTAGACCCAATGTAGATCATATTAGTATTAGGACTCGCAATGGACGAGATCGTACATTGGTATACCACAGATTTGACGCAGCATTTATTTTCCAATGGGCAGTCTTATGGGTTTCTACAATCGCATAATTTTTCACTGTTTTTGTCTAATTTAAGTGTAGGGTTTTAATTAATACTATTCAGGGATGGGGGTTTTTTCAGGATTTTATTATTGTGTTTTTTTTATTATACTTTCTAGATTTTCAGTGCAGCTATAACTAAATTTTAGGGTGTTCTTATTAAATATTTTACTAAGTCTGCTATTGCTAGACTATTTATTTATTTATTGGTAGACTATTTATTTACTAAGTCTACTATTGGTAGATTATTTAGGCTCTACTTTTGTATCGAGCACTATTTGTTAAAAATAATAACAAAAATACTAAAGAACTTTGGATTATTTGCCTAACGAGTTCTTTCCTATTTTCTATATATTTTCATATATATATATATATATATATATATATATATATATATATATATATATATATACATTTTTCGACACCGGTAGCAAAACTCTGAGTTTCATGCACAATGCCATCGTCATGTGCTGATTGATTGTTTTTAATCAGTACCTGACGAATTGTTGTACAGGTGTGTCAAAAAAGTATATATATTATCAATATAATTTTTTGATCCGCTATTATATATCTTTCTCTTTTTTATTAGCACCAGCACTAAATAGGAAATATTTTATATTCATATATACATATGTGTGTGTGCGTACAATCATTTCTCCTATTCTCTGCATGTGCAATCCAAAAATACCTATGAATCATTTTTTCTGTAAAATGAACTTCATGTTTTATACGAATAATTTTCTGCGTCACCTCTAAGAAAGATTACCGCTCTTTTAAAACAATCAAATTTAAAATTATCCAAAGATATAAAAATCAATTTATCATCAATCCTTACTCATTTCTTACTAAGTAAATATTATAAAAGGTGACACGAGATGAGTTCCCTTGTTGACTTAAATTATTGCCTTCTGTAATATTAGCACCTGTATATTTTATTCGCGGATAGTGATTCAGTTTCACAACATACAGATATATAAAATTGTTTTCTCTTATAGAATATATGTATATATATATTGCTAGGAATATAACAAAATCTTTTACATTACAAAATTCAAGGTAACTCTTTAGGGGATTTAGGATTCACCACTTTAAAAGTTTAAATAAACTGAAGGAAGATGGCCGCTTGAGAGTAACGTAAAGGGAGACAACTAGAACTACGGATTAGGAATAAAATTCGAGTATTAAATACTGATTATTACACTGTTAATCAATCATTTTGGAGCAAGTATCGGCATTCATACTGTATTTGGGATTCAGTGCAATCAACACAAGGACAGTTTTCTATTGTACATGTATTAATACATTTCATCGAAACTTTCATATACATGGCGCCAAACACGTATGCAACCGGTTTCACTGATAAATGTTAATCATTGATCAAATTTCTTCGAACGACTGAAGATTGTGGGTCTCAGAGAAGATTATTCTTCTGAGAACCACCAGGACTCGCGCAACAGAATGTCAAATAAACTGTAGTGAATAAGTGACATCACCAAATTTAAAAACTTCCAAAAACTGCAACAATGAAAATTGATATCACATGAAACTTCAAAAGAAAATAAGGACGTA
>OZ010583.1:86576874-86619374 GCA_963932145.1 Acanthosepion lycidas
GTGTCTTATCCACAAACAGACTGTTTAGCTGTATCACAGCTCATCACTGCGACTAGATATCCAATTGCCTCAATCCAGGATCGGAACCAAACTCATTTGGCACCAGTCGGGGATTTTTTCGCCTGAGAGGAAGCTGAATTTTCACGTATTTATTCTTAGAAAAAACACGCCAGTACCTCGGGATGTTCAATTCATAGAAGAGCTTTTGCATGAGCAGTAGCAGTCACTGTTTACAAATTCGCGCATTTCCGTCTAATACTTTAACTAAATAACCTCTCTATCTACCGATATTTCACTAAATACCCCTCTGTCTCTCACTTCTCACTCTCTCTCTCTCTCTCTCTCTATATATATATATATATATATATATATATATATACATATATATGTATATATATATATATATATATAAGTACCTTTCTGCTTCTTTCTCTCTCTATATAATATATATATATACCCTCTCTTTCTCTCTCTCTCTCTATATATACATATATATATATATATATATGTATATATATATATTCCCCCTAAATATATCTAAATGCCCTCTCTCTCTATCTATATTTCTTAACCTCTTACTCTCTTTATATATATATATATATATATATATATATATATATATACCTCTCTCTCCCTCTCCCTCTTCTCTGTATATATATATATATATATATATATATATATATATATATATATATATTTCCCTCTAAATATATCTAAATAAACTCTCTCCCTATCTTTATTTTCTCTAAATACCATCTCTATCTTTTTCTCTCTCCCTCACTATATACATATATACCTCTATCTCTCCATATATATATATATATATATATATATATATATATATATATATATATATATATATATATATCCTCTCTCTATATATATTTCCCTCTAAATATATATATATATATATATATATATATATATATATATATATATATAAAACTACCCTTCCTCTCTCCCTCTCTCTCTGTCTCTTGATACATATACGACGTTGCTTAACTTCGATGATCGTATGGTTACTTCAGTATATTGTAGAGAGCTCTTATTGCCAAAGTACTGAACGGACACGGTATATAGAAGAAGAAGGGGGAGGAGGAGGAGGAAGAGGTGGAGGTGTTTGGGATGCGCTTACTCTTCTTTTTTATACTATGCTCTTTTTTACTTACTTTTTAATCTTACAACGTAACTGACAATGTTGCTGAAATGTTCAACTCCCCACTCTTACATTTCTCCACTCATCATTTAAAACAGAATTCATATTTTCTAAATATTTCAAAACATCTGGGGTAATCTTTTAAGTTTTAAATATCAAAGTCATTAACACCGTAGACGTCATTCCTAAATCCGAAAGCCTAACATGTCTTTCCTAATTCACTGATAGATTCATCTTCACCAGGTGAATGCCAATATCGAGATGAGATTCTTTGCAGTGTGCAATGGTAATACCACATATTCTTTTAAAACGAAATGTCTACGTAAGAAAATGCGGTATTGTCTTTTAGAGATTTTAGAACAACGAAAGATGTATTCATTCTATTTCTACAGGACTTTGGATCTTACTGATGAGATGATAAGATATCTAATATTTAGTTTATTTTCAATTTTTGTTGGATTTTTACATTGCATTTTCAACTGAAATTTACATGATTCGTTTCGTTTTATTTAGATACAAAAATTATGTAAATTGTATTTTGACATTTTTTTCCATAACAAAAATAAACAAGAAAGAGAAATAAATTGTATGTTTTTAAATATTACAGCAATGTTTTGACATGAACTAGAATAGTTTTCAGGACATTGACGATCATTTCTTTAAATTTTTATCAAATTGTAGAATGATTTCCCCTTGATCTCTATGTGCGTGAATTCATAAGTGTTATCCTCGCTTGGCAGACACCGAAGGCTAAAGTCTACTTTGTTACTTACCTAAGAGCTTTTGAGAGAAGAAAGGATTTATTCTTTTCCCTAGGACATCACTATCAAAATGAATGTATCAAACTAGTACGGCTTTGAACTTAGCTCTTCGATTTCACTTTGTGTTCCAGTATACTGACCGCATATCTTATAACAATATTTATTCACAAGAATAAAACCAAGAACAAGATCGTTGCATTGCATACATGATTAAAATATATCGTCTGATCTCTTATGTAAGCAACCGAGAATTGATTAAATCCTTAGAAATAGTTATATTATAAGATTAATTAATTTCATGAGGGAATTGAGACCACATGATTTATTATATTGATGCTTTTAAACACAACGTTCAAAGTCGAACAGACTTTATAAAAAAATGCGTTAAAGTCTGCAGCATGGAAGCACAGTTAATAATATATAATCTGCAGAGATCGATTTCGCAAGTTCGAAATTGAAATTAAAATAATAAAAATAAGTATTTCGTCATATTTACGTATGTACATTTATTAATATACTGCATTTTATTTGTAAATTAGAATATAATTTATACATGTGTCAAATTTAGCAGACGTTTAAATTACAGTATGTTTTTTAAAAACAAATTGGTGGGAAATGGAAAGAAACAACAACTTATTTTTTTACTTCTCCCATATGATTTTTTCATGACTCGTTTGGACTTATCCAGGTTTTAGAGCTACACATAAGGATGAATCCGTGGCTTTTCGGGAGTTTTCGGCAGTATGCTTTGGAAGCGTGCCTAATAGGCAGAAAGGGAGCGACGTCATTATCCCTTCCTCCTTCAACAGAATGATAACTCAAGTAGCAAAAGAGCGGACCTCGTCAGGACAACTCAGCTTCGACATAAAACGAAACAGTGGCCAGTTCAAGATGTCTGTAATCCCAAAACAGCTTTTATCGTCCAGGGTTTGGTTTGCCGAATATTATAATGGGTTAAATCAAATTTATAACCCGTTTTTAAGACCGCTGTTGTAAAATGTTAACTGTTAAAAATAAGATGAAAATACCTGAGTAATCCTTTCCTTTTCTTATCCACTGCTTGTAATGCAAGTACAAAAATCACCTCTTTATGTAGTTTATGTTAAATGGCTGGGAAACTTCTCATAGCACTAAAAGAACATTACTAGTGCATTTTCTTTTTATTCTTTTTAGTGTTTTTTTTGGGGAGGGGGAAATAAAGATTCTCTTTTTAATTTCCATGGTCTTCAAGCGTTGTTCTTTGTTTTCTACGCTGTCTTGTTTGTATTAAATTTAAACCGTAATATGTGACTTATTGTCACTTGTTTCCGAAAGTCTCGTAAAGTTTCGCGATCGCAAGCGGTCAACTTTTAAATTATTTTTCCGATAAACATCATATATGTCAAGCGATCGTCTTAGATGAACGAAGCCTTAACCAATTCTGGTACCTAATGAGTATGACGTATTATGTGTAGGGGGTATGATGTAAATTTTGTCCTCTATTTTCAAATTTGGTGTGTACCCATTTCTTTTTTAAGATTTCTATAATACTAAGCAGGATCCTAAGAAGAAAATGATTTCAGGCTATTTTTTTACGAATTACTTCCCTCAAAACTGAACATGATTATTTTGCACTATTAATTCTGGTGAAAATCTGAATATTTGATAGTCTGAGACATCTTATGTGTCAGTCATTAGGACTCATATATTTTTACTGTGGTGTAATAATTGTGATAAACAGCACAACTGTATACGACTAAAGATTGTGGTTGTTCATCAATTCACTCCAGAAAAACTGCCAAAAAAGTGTCCAAAATAAGCATTTTCCGTGTCAAAACACCAAAATTATAGTAACTTGATAACCGTTTAGGAAACCATTTGAGCAAATGCTAAATTAAAATCATTGTTAAATGCATCCGACTACTGAAGAATGATATTCATTATGCTAAAGAATTTGGGGCAAGATCTTATTTCAGACCAATATACAATCAAAAACAAAATAGAATAAGTACTGAAAACTCACGGACAATAAAAATCCATGACCAATTCCATTTGTGTATGACGTATTAGCCAGAACGTATCATCGCACCGAAACGCCAAAGACTCAAATACTACTTGAAGGTGTAACATGTGGCCATTATGAACAAGATAAAACTGAAAATAAAAATTTAAGCAAACTTGGTCACATCACAAAGATGAATTCCTATTTTAAGAAAGCCACTACTCGTTTCTTTATGTACAAATTATTTCTCAGTGTGTATTTCGTTCCTTGGAAACGACCCACTCGCCATCAAAATCATACAAAACAATGGATTCAGCCTTCAAGTTGTTTCTGCCTGTTTTGCAGTTATTTTCGTTTCAAATGAGATTTGTGAAGTCTATGAAGGTATTCCATTGTGTATGTGCCATCAGAAATTTTCTTAATGCAAGCTGCTAAGTAATATGTGTCCACATCCCCCTCAGTAACCAAGGTGATATAATTCATCCCAACCACAATATTGTTCTTGTCATCCTCAGTGGAAAAACTGGTTTGGAATGAAGAAAGAAACTGTTCTGTATCATTGTTAGATAGCAATGTAACATATTCGGACATGGCATTATTTCCTGAAAGTGGTGAACATAAATTCAGCAACTGTTTATCATGGCTAATATTGTTGATCCTGAACAAATCTGAGTGTTGAAGAAGATCTGACTCGTGATTATTGCAGTGATTTGACAACTCGATTTGCCTTTAGAATATCATAAATCTCTACAACATTGGTTGCTAGCCCATTCCAAATTTTGCAAAATGGAAGACATGTTTGATTGTACTTTGATTGTTTATTTCCTTTCTCAATTTTCACTTTGTTGTTTTTTTTTTGTTTCTTTGTTTGTTTGTTTTTTGTTACTTTTTTTGTTTTTTTTTTTTGTTTTATTTTTCAATTCGTGGATTTCTTTCTGGTCAGTTACCCACTCAGTTTCCATGTTGTTCAAAAGATTAACAATTGAAATTAAGCCTTTGGTTGGTTCGTTGTGGAATGTCTGAGATCGGTTACTTTATTATGGATTCCTTTGTGTGCCAATTTCTTGACACGATACTTGGCTATACGTGCTCATTTCCTAAACACAGAGAGAGATGACGTTCTGAGTGAATGTTATTTGTTAGAAAAACATATCTCTCTTCTTTTGTCAGGAGATGTAATTGAAGTGCACAAGTAGGTTTTTCTGTGTGATCACCAAAGTCATATTCCCTTCCTGCTTGTCTTCCCAGCACTTCAGCAGCATCAACACACATCGTTTTTAAAATTTGATGCACTATTTGACATGAGGGTAATTAATAACGTAATCTTTGAGAGTATCTATTTTCCTATCTTTGAGATTCTTTTACAGAAGAAAATGCATATGAATGAGTCGTTGCTTTGAGTTAACTTCCACAAAACAAAGAAAATACAAAGTGACAGCATGTGCGAAACATTCTCAATTCATTATGTCTGTTGCTTGATTGGGATTCATCCAAAAGTTCGTCCTGGGTAAGCCGATAAACTACATCGGCATCGTGGGTAAGACGATAAACTACGTCCAGATGCAAGGCATCTGATCAGAAGGGTTTGTGGGTCTTGGAACCACCTCTTAATTGCTGATGTTCCCAGGTCCACCCTGACCCGGAGTGGTAGCATCTGTTAGGGTCCCAGCTATCGGCGAATTGTTAACCTCTGAACTGGAGTAAAAACACTATGAAAGTGTAAAAATAGGTTTTAATACCAGAAATATTAGGTTGGTGCAAAAATAATGACGTAATAATGTCGTTTTGTGACGTTGCGAAAATACGTCAAAAAACGACATTATTACGTCATTATTTTTGCACCAACCTAATATTTTATAATAAATTATTACCAGCAATATATTTTTTTTTAAATATTACCAGCAAAACCATTTTTGAAAAAAATATTACCAGCTATGCATTTTTGAAGGAAAAATATTACTAGAAATTGATTTTTGACAGAACAAAATATTACCAGCAATAAAAGTTTTGTCGGCATTAAATGACCCATTGAGGTTGATATGCCGTAAATCAAACCAAAATCATCCAAAAAAGGTAACGACTGGAGGGTTCAAGCAGCGGAATTTCCTACTTTTAGTAAACCTGCGCTTATAGTAAGTGGCAATATGTTCAACTTGACCGTCTCGCGACAGGATATGGTCAAACAGGTCAGCTTGTTTGGTACTATTTGCACATTTGCATGAAAAGTAATTAACAGTAAGCAAAATAACACACAATGATACACATCTTCAGAAATGATAACAAATCCAATCTAATTACTGATTCCCATTCAATACAATCTTCCAACTTCCTGTTTTCACTAAATTTTTCAAAACTTTCCCGTTAGGATGTACCATGCTCCTGAAATTTTTCGTGTTTCAATGCCTTCAATGTTGGCCTCCAAAATGTGACATATCAAATTTTAATTCTGACAAATCAGAAAGATGAATTGGGAGTAGCATTCCCCTTATCCTGAAGTGGTTATGTCCTTGATTTACACACTATGTGACCTAAATATTGTTTAAGAAACTAACACTTGGCACTATTTCACATGCTACCGCAAAGAAACTTTGTTCTCTGTGTCAGTACAGAAGGTTTTTCTCGCTTTCAGATCTACAAATCTACCATTCATCCTTGCATTGAATACTGTTGCCATATATGGTCTGGTGTCCCCACTGTTCATCTCGAGGTCCTAGACAAAATCCAGAGACAAATATGCAATATTACAGGTCCTGATCTAGCATCTCGTCTACAGTCACTTTCTTACAGACATGAAGTATCTTTCCTCTGTAAATATTTTGATAGAAACTGCTCTGAGGAGCTACTTTCACTTGTATCCCAACTGCATGAATTTAAGCGGGCTACTAGGTTGGCATATCGGTCCCACCCTATCACTGTCGATACAGTTAAATGTAACCACCTCTCCTACTCCAACAGTTCCTTTTCTCGCACTTCCCGTCTGTGGAACTTCCTTCCTCTTACTTGCTGTCTCGCTGAGAGCTATAATCTTCAATTATTTAAATGCAGTGTCAATCGACATCTTCTGATGCCCTGATCCTGATCTCTGTCCTTCTCTTTATCCTTTCCTCAAAATCCTCTCCTTCCTCTAGCTTTCGATCTCTGTAACCCCTTGCGTACATGTGACACTTTCGCTTTGCTCGAGGCAAAATGCTTTTAAAAAAAAAGTTATATTCAATAAAAGGAGCAAACACTGTCATTAACGCCTGGATTAAGTATGAATCATTATCAAATTTTCCTGTTGTAAGACCAACAATTTACTTACATTTAAAAGCAATTATTTTCTTGTATCACTATTTTCTGTTATTAGTGAGGACCCAAATTAATTTTCTCAGTTGTTAGGGTATCAATCGTCAAAAATGCATCAGATTGAATTTTTTTTTTTTCAGATTGTGAATTCTTTTAGTAATATGTTTGAAAAAGTGGGTATGTGTAGAATTTGAACATAGAACCTCATACCCCTACACCTCGACATATATCTATCACCAATTCTCAATTTCTTCTTTTTCAGTTTGTTACGCTATATAGGGTAACTAACATATGTTATCTGAAATTGTTTGTAAGCTGAAATTAGGTTTATGTTATTTAATAAATAATAATCTTCTAAACTGTTAAAAAGAAAAATAAACTAAGCTTTAAACGAAGGCAATGCTCTAGAATTGTCAAAGAATTTGTAAACCATAATTTCTCGGAATTATACTTCAGTACCTATTCCAGCAGCCATCCGTCGACAACAAACGCCTTTCTTACGTTTTCTTCAAAAAGAACTGATCAGCCCAGGATGCCAGCCCAGAAAACAATGAAGCCGAACGGAAAACAAACAACACGCAAAAAGCCA
The DNA here is from genome assembly GCA_963932145.1 of Acanthosepion lycidas. Taxonomy (NCBI): domain Eukaryota; kingdom Metazoa; phylum Mollusca; class Cephalopoda; order Sepiida; family Sepiidae; genus Acanthosepion; species Acanthosepion lycidas. Next base: position 86,584,647 of record OZ010583.1, read on the forward strand.
CATGGTGCGTGATGAATGGGAAAACGTAAACATTATTGGGTCGTGCGCCATTTGCTGCTGTTTTCAACAAAACGAAATTGATCGCTCCTGCCGCGACAGGAGTAGAATATATGAAATTAGTAAACTCGGCTTAAAGTCTCCATTATAGAAGTTATATAAGGAATATTTTGTTATGAATTATTAGTGTATGCTTCAGATTAAAATTGGTAATCTCCTGAAATTCCAAGAACTCTGTTTCTAATCTTGTCGAATTTAATGATTTTGAATGCTTTCAATTTTTAAATAAGATTGCTTGACCTTTCTTCACGATCATATAAAAATGACTATTGTAAATAATCCTATTGTAAATGATGTAAATTATATTAAGATTGAATAAGTACGAGACAGAAGCACACGTCTCGTTTCTCTCATATCATCTTGAGCATACAATGAGGAAAAAGAGCTTAGAAAATGTGACCCACACAGAAAATATTGAAGGCAAGATAAATAAAAGAAAACATTGGATAATGTACCTAACAAGACCGTACAATTGCTTGGCAGGACAGAGATAAGGGGTTATTTATTGACAATATTTTATTTCTTATCAATAAATTCAAGACAATATCAATACAACGTATATGGCTTCTGTAAATAAAGCAATCGAAAATAAGGCTGAATAAATATATTCTTCGTCAATGGGTCGTGTACATTCAGTACGTGAGCGATCATGGTTCTCATAATATCCTGTTCATTGTAATTCTTAGTAGATTTCGACTTTTCGCTATCTTTCCTAATCCATCAAGCTGCGTACAATTTGTTCAACCTAGTTAATTAGGTTATGCCGTGTAGGTTATTCTTTCAATATGCAATGTGTGTGTCAAATGTTATAAACACTTTATCCTCATTAGGTGTTTTAAGAATATCAAACGTCTATACGAGGAGTAAGCCAGAATTAAAGAGTGCTGCTGCCCCCAGAAATGATAAAGATTTAAATTTTCAAACCAGTAGAAAATTTTTCAAAGAATTCAAACACGAATTCCTTTGAACTAAGGGAATCCATTATCATTCTTACGAAAAAAAAGTCTGTCAAAAAAGTTGGATATATTTCCGGGCGCAGGTTACAGGAAGTGTTAATCCTCACATACAAAAACTTCACTACAATCTCCAAAAGAGGTAGTTGTTCCTTGGTTCCAGCAGAGAAGCAACAACATTATTATATTTTCCTTTTCTTCCCAGTGATCATAGACATTAGTGATATTACTTTTTTCTTTCTCTAGCATTTTTAACTACAAATTTTTCATTTATTTTGTTCGCCACAGGTTTATATATATATATATATATATATATATATATATATATATATATATATATATATATATATATATATATATTTGCTGGCCGGCTGAGATACGCACGTGCTAGAGACGGTCGCATATCGGGAGACAGTACAGTGCGTACACGCACGAACACAGACACATGCACGCACACACGCACGCACGCACACGCGCACACACAACACCCATATATATATATATATATATATATATATATATATATATATATATATATATATATATATATATATATATGTATTTATTTATTTATTTATATTTATATACACACACTTTTCACAGACAAACACACACACACACATATATATGTGTGTGTGTGTGTGTGTGTGTCTGTGTCTCTGTGTGTGTGCGAAAAGTGTGTGTGTATATATATATATATATATATATATATATATATATATATATATATATATATATATATTTATATAGGACGCTAGCAAAAGCGTGAAACCCAAACTCACATCAATGCAACCAAATATATATATATATAAAAATTCAGCATCCTCTCAGGCGAAAATGAGTTTGGTTTCGATCCTGGATTGAGGCAATCGGATATCTAGTCGCATTGATGAGCTGTGATGCAGCTAAACAGTCTGTCTGTGGATAACACGCGCGCGCGCAAACACACACACGCGCACGCGCAAACACACACACGCGCAAACACACACACGCGCGAGGGCAAACACACATACATACACGCACGCAAACACATACACACACGCACACATACACACACACGCATATATAAGTAAGGCTATATCTAAATAGCTTACATCCATATCATCTTGAAACACAGATTCTGGGAAGATGACCGAAGTTAAGCAAGAAAAGTGCGTTCAGTATCTAGATGGGTGACCGGTTGGGAATACCAGGTGCCGTTAGCTTGGATACGTGGATGGTGTGATGGATAATGGTTCGGAATTGAAAAATCCATCCCAGTTCTGTTCGTTATTTTCTCTTAAACACAAATACCTTTATCAAAATATGAACTCGGCTCTTCTTAACCCACAAAAGCTATGGGATATTTAGGTAGGACTTATATAAGTAAATCGCTATTATCCCTTAAAACATCTCATAATCTAAAGATGTTCTCTTGCTTAAAATAACCGTAAAAGCAGATCATTCAGTTATCAATCAATATATATATATATATATATATATAGTTGGATAGATGTGAGCTTGTGACCCTGGGTTTCACGTTTGTCTGACGATCGCTAAAGCGTGAAACCCAGGGTCACAAACTCACATCTATCCAACCATATACGTTAGCTCTATCTCTGATATTGAGCGCTTTCTAATAAGTACCGCGCATATAATATATAAATAATTATACACATATATATATATTTATTTATATTTATATACACACACTTTTCATATATATATATATATATATATATATATATATATATATATATATATATATATATATATATATATATATATATATATATATATATATATATATATATATATATACAATTTCGCGCGAAAGTTTAAAAACACTTATAAAACATTACTTATCTCCCATATTTAACATGCCTCTATATATTTCTTTAATATTATCCGTCATATGCGCCATGCGTGAAATACGCCTAGGGGATCATGTATATTTAGATACATGTTTTTTTGTCTGCAATAGGTAGCCCTTTCTTTCTGCGGTAGACCAGTTGTTATCAGAGGCTATAGAACCCGGTCTAACGTGCTATTTTCCCATAACTTAGGAAGGAGAAGATTTATACCTTTCACTAGGGTATTAGAATGTAAGTGAATGTAATGGATTCGATTGAAATTCGAACTCGGCTCTCTAATTCTTCAAGCGAGCCTCTCTCCATTACTCCATCATGCCTCCAGTACTATTATAGTATTTCATAATTGACTTTCATGTCCTTTTTAAAGGCCTGACTATTGCTTTAAGGCCGACAAATAAATAACGCGTTCACATGAAACATTTAGTAGCGGGAAAGCGGAGAAATGTTTATATTTTATTCTGTTACGCAAACAAAAATCCTTTTATATTAATGATTTACCTTATTAATTGTAAGAGTATCGTTTCCCTTTAGCTCCAGGAAAGTGATCAGATGCGCCATCTTTGGTTGACGTTATCGGCTGACAGTAAGTTTGGTTCAATGTGTCGTTTGAGACGGTTTTTCTCTTTAGAGCCTATGTCACATATCTTTACGTCAACCATTCGTTCATGCTTAGAACTTTACTGCCACATATGTTTCTGTGCTCCTGTTATCTATCTAGAGCTCCTTGAAAATTCCAAAAATGACTCAGCAATATTATTGGTTCTGACTTGGCATCTTGGCTTCAGAGACTTTCACACCGCCGTAAGGTTTCCTCCCTTGTTTTTTCTATAAATACACTAACTGTAATTGTTTGGATGTGCACTTCGCTAGGATACTGAGTCTCTTCGACTTTAACCACAATACTAGTCTGCATGGTTTCACCAATTTACAGCTGAGCTGGCTAGATGTAACCGTTAATTCTATACTAACGCTTTCTTTTCTCGCACGTCTCGCTTATGGAAATCTCTTCCGGTTTCATGCTTTCCAGCAAATTTTAATCTGCAAAAACTTTAAATGAAATGTCAATCGCTATCTGTTGTTCTCCTGTTACTCTTCCTCTGTTCTAGCTTCGTAGTAATGTTCCTGTTTCTAACTCTTCCACACCCAGCAACCTTTTGCGTCTCTGTGCATTGATTGCCTTGCTTGGGGTAAACTCGATTAAAAAAATCAATCTCCGATCAAGTGAAAACGTTTACGCACATTGTGAAAAGATGTTAGAAAATAAATATTTCCGGAAAATATATATTTTTATATTTGTAATCTTATCGTAATATTACTCCGTTGGATATTTCCCAGGAACTAATAAAATCTATTTTCTTTTTTCGATTATGCTACCGGTTACTATATTCAAGTTATAAAAGATATTGCTGAAAATCAACTGTACAAAATGGCAGGGAATTTTACAAGGTGTTTCATAATTGTTGAAACAAAGTAGCCGTCTCTAAGACGGCGGGGGGTAGGGAGCTCAAGGAGCGTGTGAACCTTGATGTGGAGGAGCATTGTTTCCAGAAGGATGGTGCTCCTCCTGTCACGGCTAATGTTGCCATGACATGGCTCTGTGAAAAGTTTAGTGAATGTTTCCTCAGCCGCAAATCTTAATGTAGAATAGGCACCTCACTCACCTGATCTGAAAACCCCTGGGGCTTCCTCAAGTACAACATCTACCAGGGCAACCCTCATACCATTTCTGCATTGAAGGCAGCTATCACTGAGAAGATTCAAGCGATCAACCCGGAGAAAAGTGCACACGTTATCAATAACTTTCCATTCAACAGAGCTTTCAACTAAACGACGGGCATATGGAGAATATACTCTAAGGCTTTTCTTGACATTCTTGGTTCATGTTTGAGACTATTTGCAGATCCTAAAATGTTGGCATTTTACCTTCCAATAAATGTAATTTACATTGCTCCATCGTTTGTTCTCCTTTGTGCGTACGAGATCAATTTGTTTCAAACATTGTCAAACACCCTGTATATGTGAATTCCAATTATTTCTAGTGAATGTATTTATTGTTGTCCATAGGCGAAATGTAGACCATATTAAAGTCATGTCCACGACTAATTATCCTAATTTGACTAGGTTTGCTTAAGAAGCGGGGTAAATGCGAGACAACACCCAAAATAGTCGTTCAAGTGCTTTTAGACATAACAGATTGTGTTTGTTTGTTTGGGTTTTATGGCATATCAACCACTGTAGGTTATTTAATGCCAAATCCAGTTTATATGAATTTTAAATGCCTATTTTGTCCTGGCAACATTGTTTCCAAAAAACATATAGCTGTCAACATTTTTTCAAAAAGGTATAGCTGGCAACATTATTGTTTCCAAAAAACATATAGCTGGCAACATTATTCTTCTGAAGGACGTAGTTTATCGTCATACCCCGGATGTGGGTAAGATCTGGAAAAACTAGGAGTTCACTATTTGCCCATAGCTGGGACCCTAACAGGTGCTACCACCCCGGGTCAAGGTGGACCTGGGAACACCAGCAATTAAGAGGTGGTTCCACGCTCCTCAAAACCTCCTGATCAGAGGCCTTGCTGCTGGATGTAGTTTATCGTCTTACCCAGGACGCGTATGTAGTTTAACGTCTTACCCAGGACGCAAAACAGATTGTGTGTTTTGAAACAGAAAAATGACTGTATTAAAATGTATTATATAATAATGATTTCACGAAGTTAATGCATATTGTTACTATTTTGTGTGGGCTCCTGTAGCTTGAATAATTGTTTCAACTCACCTGAGAGGGATGCGTATAAATCATTAACCATCTTCACAGATACTAGACACCATTCCCTGTGGTTAAGCTCCAACAACTCAAGATCTCATAGATTCTTCTGCGAAACTCTAATCATTAGTCCTGTCAGAATTTAATTCAGGGCTTTAATCTGGCCAATCTTTCACTGCGGTGACACATTGATCAATCTCTATCTGGTGTGTTGCAGGCAATTTGTGATAAGGACCTCCGTATTGTAAAAAAATTAAACAACACACGCCTTCTTCCAAATCAGGTATCAAGTGTTCATTCAGTAAAGGAATTTATTAAGCACTATACATGCTACCGTCAATTATAACTAATTTTCTTGAACCGCTATTTTATGCAGGCCTAGAGCATTAGAATATCAGCCCAGAAAATCTCACATTTTCCGTTATTTAACATATACCATATTACTTTCAATTGATACCGTGGAAACAGGAAACATTTTTGGCAAGATGAACAATAGTGATCTGTAAAGAAACATCTTCTATGAATATATTCTTTAACTGAAGAGTTCATGATTTTGTCTGAACAGCTTAATCACCTTATGCAAGAGCTTGCATCAAATATCCGCATTCATTTGGACGCTACCATCAACACCGAAACGACTTAGGATTTCTGCTGCCCAAATATATTTACTCAAATTTGTACTGATAAATCTTCAGTTACCTCCCCTTAAGATCTAGAAGGTATGAAAAGGACGCCGTTGAGTAGTCAGAGTAAAGCGCAATAAAGGTTTGGTATGATTTATTCACTGGTTCTGTTTTTACAACAAATATTATCTTAGAAATGGTTCATCTTTTTCAATGTGGGACCAACCCTGCTCGACACAGACATCAGCTCCATGTTGATAACTAAATATATTGTTAACATATCATTTTTCAATTTGTTCGCCCAGCTGTCACATTGTCGCTTTGTGATGTTCATTTAAATGGAATATTCTGCTAGCTTTCATCTCTTAGTATTCCGCTCCTGTTTGGACAAATCATTTCAAAATATTGTGTCAACCTCATTCTGTTTCTTCTTATATTTATATTTTTTTTTTAAAATTATTTTTGCGACATTCGTAAAGAAAGTTTTATCTTGATTTTTTCTTGCCAATAATTACAATTGGTTTTGTGGTTGTTCTGGGATCTCTGTTTAACATATTGTCATTTTACAATTCCGTTTTAACATTACTGAGTCACTTGGCAATATATGGTTTCTCTTTTTGAAATATATCTTTATTAAGACACATCGCCGAGTTTATATACCTGAAATTCAAATAATAAGTAACAAAAGCTATCTGCTTCTATATACAATGTCCCTTCAGGACTTTAATGATTATGGCTCTCGACAACACCACATCTTTCGTAAATTTCAGTAAGTTCTGTCTTTAAAATATCACTCCTCTCCGATTCCTTTTCACGTCTACTTCAACTCTATGCTTCTAACGTCTCCACCTGAACACTGAACTGTTTTTTCACTAATTTCGTTTTTCCACTCTCATTAGAAGTAGATAGGTTCGCCTGTAGCCTGGTTAATACAACTTCCCGATTTATGAACATGATTAGAAGTTTAACACTTGTTTCCTGTTTAGTATTGTGTTACCGGTTCCTTCAACGCTGTAATTCTGACGTCTCTAACTGAAATCTGAAATTTTATTCAGTTATTATTTTTCCTCTCCCAATAGAAGTAGATATGTTTGGTTAGCGTGCGATTCATTCACTCCTATCTTTGATCAGCAATAGAGGTTCATGGCTAGTTTCCTGTTTAGAAACGGATTTCCGGTTGCTTTTTATTGGTCTGCTTCAACTCTGTACATCTAATGTCTCTGTTTGAACGGTGTAATTTTATTCGCTAACTAAATTTCCATGTCTAGAATTAGCTGTCTATTTTTTCTGTTATCTTGACCTTACTTAGGCTAATACAACTCCACACAGTAACCATCTATCTTGATTGGCACTTGGGCTTTGTATTGGGTGAACATTAATATAAAAAAGTCTGCTCATCATTTACAGTTGCTAGCTAGGTTATTCACTACCTTCCTCTCAACTTTGACTATATCACATGAAAGTCAAATTTTCTAAGCCATATTCCCTCATTTTGCGCCCTAGAAGTCTCAACTGTTTTTTTTATTATTATTTTAAGTAGAACTATGCTATTTTATTTCCATTTTTCTTAAGATAGCATGTAATTTTTAATATGTATGATATTTAAAATTAGTTATATTCATAGGGGAAGATATCCATGATAGAGCGGTTATAAATATAGCCAGTCTTGACATAATCAAAAATACTTGTTGACTCTCATTTGCACAATCACCAGACTGATGATCGCATTTAGGCTTGAAACTTACAGTACTCACGCGATATTGATTTCAGTGTTCACACTTTCTATATATATATAAAAATATATAATGTACAATTTCATATGGTATTTTTATAGAATTCTATCTCTAATACAAATATTAGTGACTAGTTCCTTTACATGAATAGATAAGTCGATATTCTGTCGCCATAACGTCCAGTTATTCTATAATTAAAGCAGAGCATTTAATTATGTCTCAAGAAATAATTAATAAGATTTTGATAATTGATTTATGCCCAATTTTGCTTCAAAGGGTGATTAACTTTCCGGAGGTGTGAAACCCTGTCTGGTTTCCATTACTAGTTTCTTCCAGGTTGGGAGTCAACAATCTATGCTTTAATGAATATAAGTCACTTTTGAAATGAAACAAATGCCAGACGGCTTGAAAGTAAAAAAATAAAATAAAAAATACAGATTGGACATATGATTAAGTTAGCGGCGTGAAAATGAAAGCAAACCATTAGCAAAGGAAAAAAAATTAATGAACTTTGCCGAAAAAGAAATAAAATATGAAAAATGAGGGACGGGGTCGTGACTTTAACAACCTGCTTCAAAATGTGCAAAAAATAAAATAACGAAAGCGTTATATGGGGTCTGTGAGAAAAAGTACCCAGGGTGCTGGAGATTTGTTGTCCCTTAATAATCAGGTGTAACGACAACGTACCGTGTCAAAATATGCAAATAACTTAATCTATTATTAATGACAAGCGTCGATATTTTTTCGACCCAAATGATATTTAATGGGCACATGTTTCTGGTATATTTTGTCACGCTGAATCTGAAAATGAAATCTACTTTTTCTATCACATCATGTTTTCTGAGTATATATAATTTCTTTTTTTTAAATAAGTTTTATGGGGTCCACCCCTTTTTCATATAAGTGGACTCTACCAAGTGTACCTTGACTGCTGCCGTTAAATACTCAGATTTACAGTCAGTGAGGTTAGTCGGTAGTCTGTAGTAGTCGGTAGTCGGATGTCAGACGACCGGCTGAACGGTTGAACTCTCTTCCTTCGGGCGGGGAGGAACCCGAAAGAGGCTACGCCGAAGGGCGGATTCTCTTTCTGGGAGGTAAACCGACCCTGAACCCGTTTATATGGGTTCAATGGGCATATTTTTGGCCGAGCCCACGGGCTCGGAGATCCCACGGGCTCGGAGATCCCACGTTAAACCGGCCTTGTGCCACATGATACTTTCGTGGGCGGGTGACTAAATACTAGTCGGTAGTCTGTAGTCGGGAGTTGGTAGTCGGAGTGTGAAAGAATATACGAACAGAGATATTGTGAGGTAACATCTTGTAGAAGTCAGTTACAAGCACGTAGACTCTAAGGAACGCCTACTTCGAGACTGTATATATCTATCTGTATTTGTTACTAACCACGTTCCTGGACTTACTAACAGTATTACTCTTTGTATGATTGTGTAAATACATTTTATTTCTTATATTTTATTATTGCGTTTGTCATTCCTTGGAGACCGAATTCATCTCGGAATTCACAACAATAAGTCAAAATATCCATTGAACAGTGATAAACCAGGCCAAGTAGAACCGGCCTACACATGTTTTCAGGTTAGAATATAATAAAAGAAAAAGTATTCCAATAACATGAAGAATGCGTTTTCAGCATTTTTAGTTCAGAAATATGAAAAAAAAAACTTCAGAAAATTTCATACAAGCAAACATGCCAATTCAATTTTTGAATCAAAGCAGAAAGAAGATACAAAAGAATGAAAAAATACAGTCATTTTTTTTCATCCTAATTTATAAATCTTCTCTTCTTGGAAAATCTTCGGTGCTTTTGAAAAGGTTGATCTCTTTTGAGGCACCAGCAGAATCAGCCCTCTTGTTAATATCCCATCTGCAAAGTGCCTAGTTGACAATGCTTATCTACTTTTGGCGTCTATTTTAAGCGCTAATGAAGAAAAAATTAATCTTGATAACCTCAAATACACTCGCCTAACACCCTAACAACAACAACATAAACTGTCAAAATACTTTGTATCGTGACCTCGGAAACGTAATTTCAGCGTATCTATTAAAAGGTGATATTTGCTACTTTATAAGATAAACTGTCAAAATACTTTGTATCGTGACCTCGGAAACGTAATTTCAGCGTATCTATTAAAAGGTGATGTTTGCTACTTTATAAGATAAACTCACAATTCTTTGTATCTTGCCTAGGAAATGTAATATCCGCATATCTCTTAAAAGGTGATGCTGGCTACTTTATAAGATAAACTGTCACAATTCTTTGTATCTTGCCTAGGTAACGTAATTTCAGCGTATCTATTAAAAGGTGATGTTTGCTACCTTAGAAGATAAACTCTCACAATAATTTGTATCATCATACATTCTAATGAGAGTTAGGAAGTTTTCTCTAAGGTGGGTAAAAGAGAACAGTTTTGTTTTTGAGGCATTATTATTTAATAGAAAAATGACTGCTATCTTTTAGCTTTCAAAAACGAAATTTCAGTTTATTCGTTTAAAATTTGAAGGATCCTAGTCGAGTTGTTTCCCTTGCAGTTTATTTCGTCTAAATACCGATCTTTGCGTCGTAGTGTTATGGTTAAGAGCTGGCAATGAAACGAAACCCATACCAATGGATAAATGTCAAATCCATCAAAATTTTAAAAAGTGCGTTCCTCTCTATCCAGTTTCGAATATTTCTTTATGGGATGGTGGGAAATACATTTCTTTTACCTGGATAAATGTTGAATCGGCAGTTTTATTTTGGGACGGTACGAGAATTGCTTGAGGGCTTTCGGAGAAAGCGTGCGAAAATGTGGAGAAGTTTTGATTGAGTCATTCACAACGACAAATCTCTTGTTTATATTGCCTTGAGCGTTTGAATGTTGAAAAATATTTAAGAAAATGAGCGTCATAAAAAAAAAATGAAACCATCCAGACGAAAAGATTAAAATCGACAAGAAACCTGCTTCTTATGGAATTGCGAGTTAAGTTGATGTCCGTAGATCATCAGTCAAAAATGGTCGGATGTAGATGTATGAAAGAAATATAATACCAGAGGGAAGCTATGAGAGGAGGTTTAAAAAAAAGTAGATATGGTTGAAAAGAGAAAACTAATAAATAGAATAAAAGGAAGAGTGAAAATGTGTGGTAAAAGCAAAAAGAAGAAGACGCAGGAGACGCAGAAGAAGAAAACTGGGGGAGGATAAAAGAGGGGAACGTAGAGAATGAAGATAAGCAGGAGAGCGATAATAATAATAATAATAATAATAATAATAATAATAATAAGAAGAAGAAGAAGAAGAAGAAGAAGAAGAAGAAGAAGAATGATGTGGAGGAAAAGACGAACATGAAATAATTGATTTCGTCAACGAGGAAGTGGAAGAGCATGAAAAGAAGAATTCGAAGAAATTGAATAATTTTCAATATGTAAAGAATGTACAAATATAAAAAGATTAAAAATAAATTGAAAGCGAACAATGAATGAAGGACACTCTGTTGTGAACATCAGATTAAAGGTAGCGCGCATGTAAAATCGGAAATATGAAAAGAAGCAGAATAATAATAATAATAATAATAATAATAATAATAATAATAATAATAATCAAAATACAAGGACCTTGAAATAGAAATTCAAAATACAAGGACCTTGAAATAGAAATCTCGAAAATATGGCATATGGGAACATCAACAATCCCTGTTGTAGTTGGAGCCCTAGGAATGGTTGGAAAAGATTGCAGTAGACTAATTGCAGGGATTCCTGGAAGCCCATGCCTCAAGGAGATACAAAAAATTGTTCTGACAAGTACAGCCCACACTTTACGAAGGGCTTTATCTATGTAATTTTTATTTTATTTTATTTTATTTATTTATTTATTTTTTTTTGTCAGTGAAAAGTGTCATGATGCCATTTCTAACCTTAGGTCCCTGGGTGGGACCCGGAAAGAAATGTGTAAACGCCAGAAAGCAAAGAAAATGAAAATAATAATAATAATGAGAAGAAGAAGAAGAAGGGGAAAAATAATAAGAAGGAGAAGATAAATGGGGATAATAATAAATAATAATAATAATAATAATAATAATAATAATAAGAAGAAGAAGAAGAAGAAGAAGAAGAAGACGAGGAGGAGGACGAAGAAGAAGAAGAAGGGAAGAATGAGAGCAGCACAAACAACAACAATATAAATAAGAATGTGTAACGAAGAAAAGAAGCGGACTTGAATATTTAAGTCTGTAATGAAAGCATGATAATATGAAAAAAAATGGTGTAGAATTTTGAAAAACAATCAATAAAGGGAATAAAGAAATATATTAAGTTTAAAAAAGACCGAAAAATACAAATAAAAAAAAGAAACGAAGCTCTGTATACTTAGTGTTCAGTAGAGTAAAGCCATTGTTAATAAACAATGAACAAATAGAACTAACAGAAAGCAACTTATCAAATCGCTGAAATCAACAGGTGGTTTCAAATAATATGGGTTTCAAGATCTACGTAAGATAAAGTTGAACGTTAATTGAGGGAACATTCCGTAGAGAATACGTTAAAGCTTTTATAATTAACCAGCCAAAGTCAAAAAGAATATTTAACAAACCTAATACATACTTGTCTGAATTTAAAGAGGGAATTATTCAGTGGAGGATAATATATTTGTAGCTTTGGTCATGACTTCTCCAGGTTTGATCATTGAGTGTCAAACCGAACTAGTTTTAATGAACTGCAAAAATCTGTGTTAAAATTTCGTGTTCCCGCTATATACATTATTAAGGACCTGCAGCACCCAATATTTATCTAAAGAAGAAACATACATAGAAAACACGTTCAAAAACCTACAATATATATATATATATATATATATATATATATATATATATATATATATATATATATGTGTGTGTGTGTGTGTGTGTGTGTGTGTGTGTGTGTGTGTGTATTATTTAAAAATACACAGGAATTACTATGTTAAGATGTTGACATGGTAATTCTTGTGTAGCGGTGGAATATTTTGTTATAAAATAAATATAATCTAGGCTCTACTTGTTGTGTCGGGCACTGTTTTTAAAAAATAAAAACAAAGCAATAAAGAACTTCGGATCATCAATCTAACTGTTCTTTCCTATTATATCAATATATCTGCACATACACATACATACACGCGCGCATATATATATATATATATATATATATATATATATATATATATATATATATATATATATATATATATAGAGAGAGAGAGAGAGAGAGAGAGAGATAGGACAGCGAGGCAGAAATATAAAGAGACGCAGAGACACACAGATAGAGACAGAGATACAGAGAGATAATTGAAACTGAGGTCTACTTTGAGTGGCGATTTGACCCTAATACTGAGCCCTTATAATCATATATATATATATATATATATATATATATATATATATATATATATATATATATATATATATATATATATATTACAGGTAATCGATCCGTTGGTAGATAATCCGGGTGGAGCCTAGAAATATTAGTTGTTAAAACTGATCCACAGAGGGCACGATGTATTTATTGTAACAGAGCATATGTATTTTTTTTACTGCAAAATTCCGAAAATTACGTCTACATAGATGATAGTGTCTTTCAAGAAGGACTGACATTGAAAATAAATTTAAAACAATCCTCCGAGTCAGACAATTATGGACTGATGATAGCCGCTGACAGAACAGCCTGAAATAGACTTTCCACTATATTGAGGTAATTCTTGTTTTTTTGTTTTTTTTTTTTTTTTGCTGCATCCGAATGTGTAAATGTAGGTAGATATACGAGCGAGCGAGCGAATCCAAATACATATAAATACTCAATAGTATAAGAAATGTCAGTGCCCAATGTTAAGTAACCGAGCTATTTAATATATATATATATATATATATATATATATATATATATATATATATATATATATGCATTTCATTTTTGATTTCGGAGGTGGCACTGAAAGTCTGTTGTCAAATCACTGTTGTCGATGCCCTGTGACGTTGATCGCTAGCAACGGTGAGCTTCCGACGTCCTGTATCCTCGAAGGTCACATCAGCATCAGTCTACCCCAGTGAGTGAAATAAAGGGTTCAGTTCCACATTCCAACAACCTGAAGAAGGCCGGAGCGTACAACGGCCGAAACGTTGTAATAAATATGGGATGAGGACAATAGTCCGAATAATGTAAATAATGTGATATGCTTTTAATCAGAGCTATTCTGATCGCAAACCCTACGTCATGAATCCAGGTTTTCCTTTCCAGAAGAAGGTGTATCCACCTCTTTCTTCTCTTAGTGAACCTTTATCTGCAAGCTAAATTTCGCTGAGTTCAGCAATGTCTATTCAGTATCGCTGGAGTTCTTTTTGTGACGACAGGTGTTCTTCTTTCTGGTCTCGACGTACTGTCTCTATCCAAGAGTGTTCCTACGTTCCAAACTCTTAAAATGAGCTCCTTCTGATTTTTCTTTTGCATTGTTCGACCGCATTTGGATGAGTCTGTCATTCGTGGTAAAATCACCAGTCTAAAAAAAAAAGGCAATCATTTGTTTATGGCACCTTTTCTAGCCTGCTCCCCGATGTGAGGGTGATCAGTGCTGTCCTAAGGAGACTGCCCAGTTGCCCATGGTTGTTGCCGGACCCTCCTGTTGCCCTCGGATTCAGGAAACGATCACTGTTAAGTGCTCAATGTTAACTAACCTATCTATTCAATATATATATATATATATATATATATATATATATATATATATATATATATATATATATATATATATATATATATATATATATATTAAGAAGTATACATAATATCTGAGTTAATTGTACAACTGCCAGTTTTATGCCGAAGCAACTTTCATGTGTTGGAAATATTATATTTATTTATATTTATATTTTGGATTGACACTGTTTTTATTTTTAATTTTATGGTCCTCATGAGATATATTATTGATGGTGTGATATATTATTGGAGAAAAAATATTTAAATTGATTGTAGTTTAATTTTAAATTTGAATTTAAACTCAGATTAACATTTAAATTTTAAAATGAGGTTTACAATAAGAAATATAAATTTAAAATTTACGAGATGTTGCTTTTGAAAACGTAAGTAAACAAAAAATGGACGTTGGGAAATCAAGAGGGACAACTCTATTTTTTAGCAAAAATCAAAAGAGTAATTGATTATTACTAAAGAAACTAAATCTAATGATACCAAGAAGAAAGTATGTCGTGACAATATAATATAAAATAATACAATAGAAAACAAAATAAAATAAATTACTACTACTACTACTACTACTACTGCTACTGCTACTACTACTACTACTACTAATAATAATAATAATGTATATGAATGGAAAATGATTTAAAATAAAATAAAAATAAAGTAAAATGAAATAAGAGCCTTATATAGGAACGTATAAATATGTAAATAAAAACGTTAAAATGTGTAAATGAATTATAGCTGCTTTTGGATTTGATGTTCGGCCATTATAATCATTTAAGTTTGGAAATAAGAAATATAAATTCTAATTTAGAGGGACGCTGGTTTAAAATGGTGTTATAAAGGGGGGTGGGTAACTCTAAATTTCCTCGGGCAATCAATAGAGTAATTCTTAATATTATTAATATTGCTAAAATATCAAGACTAAAAACAATGAAATCAATAATAATAAAATATGCCGAGATAAAGTACGATAACATAAATTAAAATAAAATGAAAAGCCATATTTTGGAACTTGGATATATACAAATAAGTAAATAAAGAAAGCAAATAATTAAATAAAAAACAATGAATGCAAATAGATGAGTGAATAAACACGTTTCTGATAGTAAGATCAAAGGTGAAAGAAAGAGACAACGAAACAAAGCCAAAAATATAATTAATAAATGAAAAAAACGGAATGACTATAATGTCATATATATATATATATATATATATATATATATATATATATATATATATAATTGAGAGAATAGAAAAGTTCAGAGCAGTTAACATTAGAAAGATTTTAGAGTCCCATGAAAATAAGTGGATACAACGTCTGAAAACACAATATCCAGCCGGGCAAAACCATAAATTTAACAATATAGATAGTACTAATATATAACTCAACAAATCCACACCTATCCACACCTACCCACATTTCTCACCCACACAAGACAGATATAATTACGGAGGTGTGAGGCCTCACACTTATACACACATCCACACGAATATACACACTTACACACATCATACTAACTCACTCCCTAATGAGCCAAATGATAACACACACTCACAGCAATACACACGCTTACACATATCATACTCACTCACTCCCTAACAACCAAATAACACACACACAGACTTAACAGAGACACATCCCCTCTCCAGGAACCAATAAAACTGTCAAACTTACCAGGGGAATTCAGAGAAGCATAGATCCATGCAGCTCTTATCTCAAATAACAACTTAAAAGAGACTGTTTGACCAACACAAGTAATGTTAAAAGATTCATGTTAAAAAGATTAAAAAAAAAGAAAAAATGAAAACTAGAGACAAAAGTTAATTTTCTCCATCCAGACATTCATTTCTGTAGTTTACTGCTACCAGCAAGCAGAAATATTTCTTCTCCCGATGATGGCCATATTGGCCAAAACTAGTCGAGGAATCTAAATGAAATAATAATAAAAAAAATGAAAGAATATTAATCTACAACCCAGTGTGTCTGAAGATTTTAATTTTTAATTTTTTAATATTTTTTATTGTTCAATATATATATATATATATATATATATATATATATATATATATATATATATGGCTGTTACTTGAAGACTGACGCCAGAAAACCTTTTCCCACAAAAAAATCTTGAAAATTAGTGTTGTCCAAACTGCTGATATGGCCATTCATTCACGGATTGCACAAAGTAATGTTGTTTCATAACACTACACAACTGGTCCAATGATAAGAAACAGGGCAAAATGACTGGAGACTGCGCGTCTGACAAAGGACTAGAGTAGTCTGCTGACAAGAAAATTACCATGATGGTAAAGTCCAAATCACATCACGATGTTAATATCTCTGCAATAATCAAAACATATAATAATTATAAAGATTCATTATTTATATATTTCCTGTATATTTATATATTTCCTGTCCCATCTGTAGATGGAAGGGATGGTGGGAAATCAATATAAGTTATTAAATTTTTGAGTGTGCAGTTCTCTTGGTCGATTTAATAATGGATACAAATAGAATATTTATCTGTGTTTAGACACAAATGGTTTCCTAGCAAAATAAACCGTTTAATTTCATGTAATTCACTCTGATACATTTTATCATTTTAGTCATCATCATTAAATAAACTGTTTAATTATACAGTTCCTTTACTTATTTGTCTGACATAAGCGTGAGAATTACCTGTAATTTCATGTAAGCAACTCTGTTATCTTTGTCAATTAAATGTTCTCCTTGGTCAACGTAGGCTTCAAATGGCTTTTGGCATGGCTGCCTTTGCCGTTGTGTTACTAATACTTTTATTCGTATTGATATTTCTGTTATATGAAGACACATAATTTTTATCATGAAAAGATGTTGAACAAAAATCGATTTACATAACACCACGAGCAATTAATTTGACCATAAGTACGATTGAACGTTTAAAGCATATAAAGGGAACGGATTAAGTAAACGTTTTAGTCCACTCTATTTTGTCATGGTTTATTTATCGACGCTTTCACTACTAAAACTTTCTAATTGTCGCCTACACCATTATATATATATATATATATATATATATATATATATATATATATATATATATATATATATATATATATATATATATATATATTAAATAGAAGAGAGACAACGGTTGTAATGGTTGGATTTTTTAAATATACATTAAAATTTATTTTCGATATTTTTGCTATACGGTTCCGATTTCGCGACCTTTATCAGGCAAAGAGAGGTTATTTCCACATATTATTAAAACGAATTGATTTAGCTTATTTTTTTGCGACGTTTAAGCGTTGTCCTTTGTGTGTATTAGTAACCTAAAGTTTTGAGGATATGCGGCGAAAGTATTCTTCTGCTTAAGGAGTAATAAAACAATTAGTACTGGTCATAGAAAGGGGGAAGGAAGGAGGTATACTTTCTTATCTGTTTAAAAAAGACAATGCTTAAACATCAGAAAGCACAGAGAAAATTATTTTGTTATTATTTTGTGGAATATATATATATATATATATATATATATATATATATATATATATATATATACACGTATATTTACATCATCATCTATGTATCACCCAGTAAGGATTGAACACATTATATAATCTGGAAACGCTGACTTTCAAGGCATTAGTCATCCTCGATAGATAGATAGATAGATAGATAGATGAAGTATATATATATATATATATATATATATATATATATATATATAGATAGATAGATAGATAGATAGATAGGTAGATGAAGTATTAGTAACACTACGGCATCTTTCATAAACTATATATATATATATATATATATATATATATATATATATATATATATATATATATATATATATATATATATAGTTTAAGAAAAACTAGGTAATCCGTATGGGTAAGCCTAAGGAGGATATAATCCAGAGAGCTCAATGTAAATTCAGAGCAAATAATTTAAATAAAAACTTTAAGGTTCCATCTAATAAATTATTTCACCACAGCCTTTTTAAAAGCACTGCGAATATTCAGACTTTATTTCCAAACAAAAAATGAACTTATATATATATATATATATATATATATATATATATATATATATATATATATATATATATATATATATATATATATGTGTGTGTCTGTGTGTGTGTGTGTGTGTGGGTGTGTGTGTAGGACAAAAATTGCAATAACCAAAAACACTATTCATAGACGTGTGCTCAATACAGTGTAGAGCAAATAGTATTTATTCAAATATTATAGCATAAACATATTATAACATCGCCAGAAATGTAGATATTTTGTTTCAAAATTTCTGGTGTATTATAAAGTGATGGCGTTGATTGCAGAATAACGAATTTTAAAAAGTTCAAAACCAACCAAACTCACGTCAATGGGGGAAACACGATTACGTAAGCTAAAATGACCAATAAAAATACACGTAAATAGTAATTCAAAAAACTTGACAACGATCCTTTGATACAATGTCTTAATGTCAATGTCAGACTAAATTAGAAATCATTCTGATTAATTTTTAATTTGCTATAAAGTTAAAAAATAAGAATAACAAATTTTAAATTCAGCCTTGAATTAATTTTAAAATAACAAAAAAGTTATTCGAAGAAGAAACGGCGGAAAATATACAATATATTTTTTAATTTATTTATTGTTTTAATCGAAAAGCCATATTTTCAGTAAGAGAAAACGCGAATTTAAGGAGATATATATTAGCTTGGTGCAAAAATAATGACGTAATAATGTGGTTTTTTGACGTATTTTTTAACGTCAAAAAACGACATTATTACGTCATTATTTTTTGGACCAACCTAATAGATATATAAAATAAAATATTTAAAAAAAATATCCTTATCATAAAAAATTGCATCTTTTCTCTCTTTAATATATTATATGGTTCCTCGTTGGTAGCACATTTCATGCACAATGAAATCCATAGGTACAAATTACGCTAAACAGTGTATTGCGCTGGCTGATAAAAATAATACTTTACCCTACATGAATATTCACTATAATAACGTTTGAAATATTATACATGTATGAATGTGTGCTTATTTTTATGACTAATTTATAACGTTTAATTCTAGCCTTTGAGTAAAAAATCATATCACAGACACACATATACATGCAATCATATGCATATTCTCAAATATATACATATATATATATGCATATACTCATATATATATATATATATATATATATATATATATATATATATATATATAATATAAATATAAATATGTAATGAAAAACAAACCACTTTAATGTACCATTACGATAATTTATTTCACCTAAATCCTTTTTTAAGGATTCAGGATCATCAGGTAAATCTTCCAACAACGAAGTGAGAAAAAAATAGATTTACCAATTCGGTTTATCAAGTTCCTTATAACTTAACTATATATATATATATATATATATATATATATATATATATATATATATATATATATATATATATATATATATAAATTCATGAATCATTCATACAAAAAACAAATATAGAGGTTAATGATTTAAATGACGAGAATACTTCGTCGCAAACAATATAAATGATACATCAACCCCAAACCTGCATATGAATGATATGATCCCCGTTTATAAATTCCAGTTGCATAACGTCTTTTTTAATTTTTTACAAGCTTTCGTCTTTTCCTAAAGACATCATCAGGTATAGAAGTAGATTTTGTTCTTGTTTTTACTTGTCAGTAATCAGAGGACAACGAAAATAGAGATGTAATCCGAAAAAATGCTATGAGAAATAAGTTATTGTTATAAAACGTGGGGTCGCAACGCTGAGTTTGAATTTAAATTTTAATGTTAAATTTAGTTTTTTGTATGAATGATTCATGAATTTATAAATTATAATTGCACCTTTTAATTGAAATATACATATATATATATATATATATATATATATATATATATATATATATATATATATGTATATATATATATATATATAGAGAGAGAGAGAGAAAGAGAGAGAGATAGAGAGAGAGAGAGCGAGATAGAGAACATGTGTATATGCATATAAATATGTGTATATGTGTGTTTGTGGTAGGTCTATATGCTTAAAATCTGGAATAAGACATCTATATTGATAATTACCTTAAAATCATCATAACAAAACACGCACATACACACAGACACACAAACACCCATATATATATATATATATATATATATATATATATATATATATATATATATATGAATGTATGTATGTGTGTACGCGTGTATGTGTCCTGTATGCTTACACTAAATCTTTTCTGTTCTTCATTTGATAAATCCTTTTGCATGCCTAATGTATTTACATACTCTCTTGCTCTTGTTCAATTTCCGGTTTGTTAATCCTTTCCCGAATAATTTTAGAAAAGTGCAGATAAGCACACCGAAGCCATACAATCGTATAAGGATCTGTTTAAGTATCTCTCTTCCCGCTTCAATAGATACAACATATCTTTATTAAGTTTGAGATGAAGGCCCACTTCGATTGTACGGTCGGATCACACATTCTGTTGCACCGACCAGGTTATAAACCGCCGCCTGTCTGTTCGATGCCAAATATTTCAAAGTAACTCATTGCATGCTTACTGAATCATGCATCGATATATGAATAGGTTCGATTCTGTAACCTTTTTCTTTCAGCTCCATTTAACTCGTTATATAGAAATCGTTTGACCTCTCGGCTTTATCATCTGACCGGAGGCTATTCTGGCTTTAAACACCAGATGGTATTCCCATTTTATGAAAAACTTCAAACGTTAATCCTGCCAGTAATATCACGTAGTTTGTCACGAAATTGCCTATTTATTTTAATAAAATATATTGGATAGTATAATTACTTATTTTATATCGTTCCCTATATATTGGCAGCAAATTATTGATTTGGTTCCTCGTGTAAACTTTATTCTAAAAAGCTGTTACGGTCATTGAAGCCATTTTATTTTCGGATATCTCTTGACAGAAAATATGTTTTGTCTGAGGGGGAAATAGGCCAGAGGCGTAAGTAAAATATTTGCATTTGCTTAGTCTCCCCGGAAGAGATCGACTTTCTACTTCTATGTCCCTCGTCCCTTTAAAACGTGGGCGATCATGACTCTCCACAACATCTCCTTGCTATCTCTTACTATATTTTTATATACACACCTCTTCAGTAATTGTTCAGCCATCTTTTTCACTCTGTCCGTCTTGACTTCAATTAGTTAAGTGAACGTCAAATACACCATACCCTATATATTGATTATGTTGTAACACCGGTGATCACACAAGATAAGCAACGTCAAGCTTGGTCATTACCTCGATGGGTGACCCTTTACGAATAGCAGGTGTTGTACATTTGGATGTGTAGGTGATGTAATGGATACTGGCTCTGAATTTTTAATGGTAGAGTCGTATTTATTTCCGCCTAAATACAGAAAATTATGTTCAAGTCCATAAATAGGGAATTGGGAAAAGGACGGCTATCTTCTGTCTTAACTTTAAACTTAGCTAGCCACAAACACTGACCCTAAATGTAGCACAATATTCCTAACACCAAAAAAACGAATTCTTACTTATCTTTCTTACTACATCCACCATAATACCTCATTGTCTCTATGAAAAACCTAACTCGTCCCCATATGTATAATTCGTTGTCTGAATGCGGGGGGGGGGATAAAACAACAATTTAAAAACTAGCCCCATTGAGTATTTACAATATGAGGAAAAATCTATTTACAAGAAACTAAACAAAATAATGTTAGTAATGTTGTTAATGGAAGAGCCGAGTTCCAATTCCAGTTAGGTTCTTTATATTCAAATGCGCGAAAATACGTTTGGATATTTCATGAATCACCTTCTTTCGTCCCCGTCTATGTGTAAATAAGCAAGACTTGTATCAATAAACCGTTATTATCTTTCAAAAAATTATTAAAATTTAAAACGTATTTTCTGGCTTTAAATAAAATGCAACGGGTGGTTAAACCGTAAAAAATGAATGAATCAATTAATCAATGTAATCATTATGTGTCCTTGAAATGTCAGTTGTATCTTTCTGTATGCTTTTTTCTATTTCTGTTTGCTTTAAAATTTCCTTTTTACTCACATACTCATTCCATGGTATTCTCAGCATCCTCCTGTATAACTGCATTTCATTTGCCTTAAATCCATTCTTTACTTATAGAATGAGATTATCAAGTCCGATGCGGATATGTAATATAATTGGCGCTGATCTGGCATCTTGTCTACAGTTGCTCTCTCACAGACACGCCGTCGCCTCTCTCTGTCTATTTTTTACAAATACTTTCATGGTAATTGCTCTGATAAGCTGCTTTCACTGGTTCCCAGACTTCATAGAATTCAAGCGCCCTACGAGGCTGACATCACGCTCTCACCTTTTCACTGTAGAAACTTTTAAATGTAGCCGTCTCTTCTACTCCAATAGCTTCATACCTCGCACCTCTCGCCTGTGGAACACCCTTCCCTATTACTGTTTCCCTGAGAGCTATAATCTCCAACTATTCAAATGTAATGTCAATCGACATCTTCATTTACTTTGATCTATCCACTAGACTTCTCCTCATCCTTTCTTCTATCAGTCCTATCTGCTCTCGCTCTAAATCCTCTGTACCCCCCCCTGCATCCTAGTTGCTTCACGCCTTGCTCGGGGTGTAATGCTTTAAAAAAATCGTTTTCATATTGGAGGAATGTTATTACATAAGACTTCAGTACATATTGTTTCTAACACTATGTTTCTCTTTCTTAAGACACAGTTATGCAATGCAAGTATCTTTCGCTAACCCTGCGTGTTTTCCAATTTTCTTGTCACATTTTCATCCCTCTGATATAAAAACAAACTTCACAGATATTTAGATTTTCCTGCATGCTTTATTTCTGCATTCCCAAATTTGTAATTGCCAACTTGCGGTTTTTGATTTGTTAACAACCATACCTACGTCTTCTAACGACATTTGTTTAGTCCTTTCTTTTCCCGAGATTTACCGTAACCCCCCGCCACATACGCTGAGTCTGGTTACGACACAAGGTCGGTTTTTTGGCGTGGCGACACGAGTGTTTCCACTCGAACCGCTGGTCTAAGCTGGTCAAAGCTTGTTTTGTCTAGGATGGTCTAAGCTTGTCTAAGCTAGACATAGACGGTAATACCACGCTAAGTAACAGATGTTACGCAATGGTGGGGGAGGAAACTCCAGGAAGGGGAGAAAGCCTCTGGCACGGAACAGATACTATAACCGCAGTATCTACTCTGACGGGAAAAACCCTTCCCCTCCTCTCCCAATCCTTCCGTAGGAATCCAGAAGGGAAGCCCCAAATCTGTTTTTCTCGCGAGATTTGCTTAACCCCACACTGATTTAGGTTTTGATACAATGTCGGCTTTTAGCGTGGAAACCCGTCAGCTTCCTCCCCAACCGCTGGTCTAAGCTAGTCATGGCTTGTGTACGCTGACCAAAGCTTGTGTAAGCTGGTCATAGCTTGTCTAAGCTGGTCAAAGCTAGTCGTAGCCGGTCATACCATCACTTCGTAACAGATGTCACGCAATGGTCGGAAAAACGCCACGGAAAAATGAAGGCCTCCGGCGCGGAACCGATACTGCAACCGCAACATCTACTCCGACGGATAAACAAAAACCTTCTCTTCCTCTGCTATTGCTTTAAAAAGAATCCGGAAGGAAAGCCCTAAGTGCTTTCTTCTCCATTTCCTTTACTACCTTTATTAGGAGTTCTTGTAATTACCTTTCTCTGTCTGCTATCAGCACTGTGTCATTTGCATATCTTTTTTTGTTACGTATGCGTTGGACAATACTAAATCTTGTTAAGGCTTCTAGTCCTCTCAGGATGACCTTGCCGTAAAGGTTGAATAAGTCAGGTGGAATAGGTATTTAATAATACCGGAAATATAACGCATCTCGGGTAATGAGGTCTTTGTTCTCTGTGAGAACTCATGGATTTATCTTAGCGTCATTTCAACCTTTCGTTAAAATTCTATTACAGCAACGTTTTCGGCTAGTCCCAGCTATAGGTTAAATAGCAGGACAGGCTGGATTCTTTAGCCTTAGTAACCAGTCTATCGCAGAAAGAACTGACAGCCTACTGCAGGAAAAATCTTCTACCACGTCAGTCATGTATCGAAAGAGGCATGATCGCCGAAATTTGTATCTCGTATGACACTTAACTGATCCGGTTACCAAGTTCTGTTATGCTTAATCTTACCTACCGCGCTGCTATGACGCTTTTATTTGTTGAAAAATATGTCTACGTGTCACATTTGGGTAGTAAGCAGAGGCTTGTATAATTTGACGATGCCATGTTCTGTACCTGCCTTGAAGAAAATTCAGGATACTTGTCCAGAAGAATTTACCTACCCCAAAGTACAAATGTTTGCGAAATATAGCTATACAAATACCTCAGAAGCATATATCTAGCGCGCGGTGGGTAAAGTCCAGTTTTGATTGGTTAACAAGTAGCCTCATTGTCGAGAAAAACGCGTAGTTTTTGTCGACTCATCAAATCAAATCAGTTTGGATTTCGGGTGATAATGTTTGGCGTTTTATATTTATTCCAGGGACGCATGCATAAATCCACTTATGTCCACAGCTAAATACAGGGTACCCAGTAAATAAAGGAGCGGTAAATTTATTATCATTGTGTTATCATTCAGGAAAAATTGACCTTGAATAAATCTCTTGAATATTCTTGCTCTTGAATAATCATTCCACTCTTGCGTAATTACTTAACTTAATTGGTTCTTTTATGATTGATTAATTGCTGCTTGATCTTGTGACTCGCCATTTGAAGTTTATTTACAGACACCTAACTTCTTTCATTCTTCTCTTTTCGTATGGCTAATAAACTCGCTGATTTTTAAGCGTCAAGTTATCGTCCTTTTCAAGGAAGAACATCCGACGTGGGGATTTGCTGAATTGTGCAGTCGTTAACATTTTTCAGTGGTGGTATCACGTCTTTCTAAATTTACTGTATTTAAAGTAAAGCAGATAATTCAACTACAGAAAATCATACGCGTAAGAAATTGATGTTTTTATTTGGAGACAATTTTTTTTTCTAAAATGTTAAAACTGAAAAATTCGTATAATAAAAATACCGCAAATTTATTATCACTGTTTTATCGTTCAGGGATATTTGACCTTGAATAAAATTCTTTAATATTAATAACCTTGAATAATTATTCGACACTCGCGTAATTACTTAATCCTGATTGGTTCTTTTATGATTGATTAATTGCTGCTCGATCTTGTGACTCGTCATTTAAAGTTTATTTACAGACACCTAACTTCATTCATTCTGCTCTTTTCATATGGCTAAACAACTCACTGATTTTTAAGTGTCAAATTATCGTCCTGTTCAAAGCAGAACATCCGACGTGGGGATTGACGAAATGTGAAGAAATTCTTCCTGAATTTTTCAGTCACCTCCGTCGTTACCAGTTGTCTCATATCTTTCTGAATTTACCGCTTGTTTTACCGGGCATCTTGTAGCAGGGCAGTTGTAACCTTTCCATCGTGTAACGATATATTTTTGGCGACGGTTAAATACTCGTTTGAGTGGGTCGAGTGGAAATGATTTTAGATAACCCACGTGGTAACAACCAGCCGACTTATCAAAGATTAGATGCGATATACCTATGCATGAAACGATCGCGTATCTATATTTTATTTTGTGTAAGTTTAAAACTGTCTCACATATAAGAGAGTGGGTCGTAATGGGTTGCTATATTTTTATAAACATATGAAGATTTGTTGGATTATTAATGTAGCAGTTAGTTTTATATTATTCCTGAATCCATATGCAATCATTGGTCAAGTTCAGCGGCCAGCACAGGAGGGGTGACACAATGTCACCCCCAACAAAATTTTTCAACCAGGCTAAGGTGCTAAAAATAGTCTGAAAACAGTGGTGGAGACACAGGTTTTCGGAGGCGGGCATATGACCCCACAGAAATAATTTATTACCCCACCACCAATTTTGTACCCCCGTCAGAAATTTTCTAATAAATTGTCGGGAAATTTGTGAGTAGGAAAAATAGCAAAGTTTTCAGCTTTCATTCTAAGACCATAGTATCGAATGTCACTCTTTTGTGTATTGCCGTGTTTTGTATTTAGTTGTTCTGAAAGTGAACAGTTGCATTTTAAAAATCTTTTGATTTGAACTGGTTATTTTGTGGTATTGGATTTTGTTTTGGATCATACATGTAAACAGTAACGTACCGGTCAGTAGAGTAAAGTAGAGGTAGAGCATGTGCGAAAATTTAGCTACAGCTAACCATTCAGCAAAGGGTGAATCAGGGTCATTGGGGTGACATTTGAGCGGACCGCCCCGGGTGACGTTTACTCTAGCTACGCCACTGGTCAAGTTTTATTCCAGAGATAAACATTGATGCTATTTATATTGAATTCCATTGGTTGTGTTTAGAGCCCATACATATTTTTCACGTGTACCCTTGAACACAGAGCTCAAAATTTGGCAATATTTATACTTGAGTCAGTAAGTGATGATCGATCATGCTTATTGTGACGTCCCCCGGTGTCGCTGCGCTGCGCCAAATGTGACGTCTGCCTGGCCGCGTCCGTCGTGCTATCCTGTCCTGTGACGACCAACCGGCTTGGTATTGGTCGCGGCACTAAATGTGACGTTCTAACCTTTTGCTGATTCGGATGGGAATCTGGTTAGATTCGGTATCAGCATTGTCGTTCCCAGCTCGCCTCCAACGTCTGGTTACCGAAGTAACTGTTTTGATTTCTAGTCTAACCTACCCACGTTGTGATTTGATCTTAGGTAGACGAAATCAATCAGTCGCCAGGCTGTAATGCAAGCTGAGTCCGAACAAGAGTAACGCCGCACAAGTATACGTAAAAGAAAATAAAGTAATAACTCGAAAAGTTCAAATGTGTTAAAAAAAAGACAATATTTTATATCTGGTTGCTGAATACAGGACTGCGTCTTTCTACCAACGAGCTTATATGGATTCGTGACACTTTGTGTTTGTTAGGCGAGTCTTAAAATTGTGATTTGTTCTTTTAAGAAACTGGTTTTGGTGTATCTTCAGGCTATATTCGTAAAACTTGTTCTTCAAAAATAAATTGTTCTTGGTTAGAAGTTGAGGTCAAGAATTGCGTGGAATCTTTGTCAGCTTTCTGCGAGGCTATTAACTCTGTAACTGTCTCTGACAATTGCCAACTCCAACTCAACTGCCGTCCACTCGCTGCGATTCTGCTTATATGGACGCCGACAAAAGCCGGGGTGGGCTTGTCGGGGTTTGAGGTTCCTTGATAATTCTAAATCCGCATTAAGAATTTTCTTTGTTTTTGGTCAGGAAAATTTATTAATTTCCATTTTTTGAAGTCTTTCGTCCTCCCACCTTCTGTTCTCATATTGGTATCTCACCATACCCTCAGAGGGTGTCAACGGGTTTCCCCTCTCTCTCACAGTGGCATCTCATACCGAACCCTTCAGTGGGTGTCAACAGGCCTCCCCTCCTACTTCACATGATTACCTTCGCCTAACGCTCACGCCAGCATTCAGCCAATGGGCGCCCAGCAGTGTGAGTGCGGCCAGACTAGCCTCGGTTTAAAAAATCTTGCTCAAAAAAAAAAAATATATCTTCCTTTTTTTTTTTTTTTCTTTCTTTTCTTCGAGAAGACCTCACACCTTAGACTCTCATCTTAACCGAATCACCTGGAGTTCGTCAATCAGATTTTCG
Source organism: Acanthosepion lycidas (assembly GCA_963932145.1). Lineage (NCBI taxonomy): Eukaryota > Metazoa > Mollusca > Cephalopoda > Sepiida > Sepiidae > Acanthosepion > Acanthosepion lycidas. The sequence goes on from OZ010583.1 coordinate 86,613,069, forward strand.
CCAGCATCAAGTGGGTGGTTTAACTGGACGTATTGCGCTACAGCCAATTATTCGTTTCGATAAAATAATTTTCTTATCATAGCCAGCTCCGACTCAAAACAGATGCTCTTTTCTTTCAAATGATGTGGGGGTGGTCCAATGGGCATTTTGGTTTCGGTCAGTGCGTGCTTAATTAGTATTATCCTTAGCACCCTGCGGGAAGTCCAGAGGACATTTTCTTTCGCGACCCAATTCATTTTTATGCCTTACTTTCTGCGCTAATGATAATAAAATCTTTACCACTTCCCTTTTTTTGTAAAAAAAAATAACACCGCTTAGTGTCCTTTTCGTGATGGCTTCTTATCACCTAAATTTAATTCTCGCCTTTTTCTTTTTTTTTTCTTCTTCTTTCTTTCTAGCAACCTAAATAGTGTCACATTATACTTGAGTCAATATGAAAACATTAGTCGCGTTTATTCTTGGGTTGGCAAGGATTTATCTGGACCTGTCCATGTTTCTAAGATGAGCGACTTACACTATTTACGTTGTTCGGATTATTGCGCCGAAGGACACAGGGAGAAGCGCTGGTAATACTTGATCCAAAATGTTGTGAGTTCAATACCTGACCACAGCAGAGATGAACAAAAACTTGCAGAGTCCAGTTACTAAAGGTAAATAACTGACATTGAGATATACAAAAACGCATGGCACGTGGAACTAGAACAATCGGTAGACGAAATAAAGGGTTATGTTCGAAATTCCAACGTATATCACCTGAAGAAGTCCGGAGCGTACACTGGTCGAAACCTCGTTAATATGATAACAAGGATGAGGACAATAGCCCGAAATATAAAGAATGTAAATATTCATCAGGAGGCAGGTCGTTTTGAACACGGTTGAAATAGATGTCATGCACGGCGCTAAATCTGTTCCGGACATATCTCAACTCTCATGTACAAAGGCTTTCTAAGGTTCAAATGAATTTGTATGAAATCTGAATGCGTTCGCAAAGCCCAACTTTCTTTGAGCATTTGGACTGACGTTTTAGAAACACACAAAGAAAATGTTCCAAAGAAGAGAAAATACATCACTTGAGATTTATGAAAAGAAGCAACCGATAAAGTGGATAGCGTATATAATATGGTCAAGATGTTGACATTCCACACTATTTCTAATAGAAGTTTACGAAGGAGTCACCCATCAGTGTTTGGAAAAAGGTAATAAAGGCAATTGGGCTTAAGAAACCAAATTTCATGAAAAATGTTTTAAGATAAAGATTTTACAAATGGTCAATCAGTGAAAGTTAAATGTTTCGTTGTAAGGAAAGTCTAATTACCATTACCTTTAAATCGTATGCCTAAGATTGATTTTGTGTGTATAAATACGTTTACTAGTTCTAGGGCTTGCAAATGTTTTCTGCGGACATTATCGAAATCTTGAGAAGGAATAAGCACTAAATATTTATTTTTAATTGTGTATTTGCACACACATAATATTCGTATATAAGTACGTACACACACATAATAATAATAATAATAATAATAATAATAATAATAATAATAATAATAATAATAATAATAATAGTAATAATAATAATAGCTGGCCACTCGTATTCGAGGATACCGGTCTATTAGGATGGCTAGCCAATCCCTATTGCAAAAGCTTGCTCAGGCACATTTGTGTTTACGTAACACACACAGAGCCCACCTGTGGTTTATATTGCAACTATGCTGAGCAGGCCTTAGTTACAGTTTCTCAGAGAGAGCGTGTTATCTAGCGTAATCAACAGTACGTTCAAGCCATCGGCCACGATAACTTGTGGCTTTGTGTTATCTCTTAAGAGTTCCGTCTACCCAATTTCACACACAAGGCCTGCGTCAACACGTGGGATGATTTTCAGGCACTTTCGAAAGGTGCCACTTGTGTGTGTGTGTGTGTGTGTGTGTGTGTGTGTGTGTGTGTGTGTGTGTGTGTGTGTGTGTGTGTGTGCACGATGTCTGATAAAAAAAAACTATTCGGATTGGCGGTATAAAAAGAAAAATAAACGATATATCAAATACCGTATATATCGCCACTTAATCTCCTTCGATGTAGTCCCCTTCTGAAGTCGCACACTTTATGCAACGCCGTTTCCATTGATGAAATCATTCGTGGATCTTCTTTTTTTTGAGGTGGGGGGTGGGCACGGAGGGCAACTGCCACGTCGCAGTTCCTTGGATTTTCTCGATAACTGAAATAATCTTCCTTCCAAGTGAGACTTGATTTTTGTAAAGGAAAAAAGTCCAAAGTCGGGCGATCCTGAGAATATGATGGCTGTCTGAACTGGGAAATATTTTGCATGGTAAAAAATTACTTCAGAAGCTATGGTCACTAATGGAACCTCTGTGATATTGTGAGACGGCCATCTTCTACACACTTTCATTTAAAGGAGCGCTATAAACAACGGAAGACAGTGTGTATGCTCGTCTGAGTTCAAGACCAATCTGTGCAAGGCGGCTTCACTCTGCATACTATATTTCCGTTACGATATATATTAACAATCATAATATACATTATCACAATTATAACACATATATTTTTAAAATCGTTAATAAATATCATTATTATCATTATTATTATTACTATTATTATTATTATTATGCTCTACTCAGTATCGAGCAATTTTTAAAAATATAATATTTAGACACTTGTATTAATCTACATTACATTTATATATATATATATATATACATATATATATACATATATATATATATATATAATTAAGTAATTCACCGAGTCTGATAGAAACCTCAACAGAATGCAGAAAGCACTGGACGGCCGTTTCGTCTTATATTTGGGTCTCATCACCAGTGCGCATCCACTACCGAGAATTGAAACGCGGACACTTACGTTATCAGGAAAACGTCATACCAACGGGCCTCCGTGACGAAGAGAAAGTGAATTAGACCCGATATAGCGCCGCTCGATCACATATTCCATGGTGGAACTCAACGCACGCACACACGCACACACACACACACACACACACACACACACATATATATATATATATATATATATACTGTATAAATTGAGAGAAGATAAATGGAATATAGACAAGTTTATTCGATCCATAGACAGGAACAGGAATATTTAGCTAGGCAGATGCTAAACGAAATAATTTTCGTTTAAAATAATTAAAATCTTCTCCTTCACATTTTTAGAGAATATTTTTTTTCTTTTTTACCATTATTTGTAAATATCTACTTAAGAATATTTGACGTAGAATCCATAAATCCCTTTTCTAAATTCTTCTCAGCTCATCTGCTTTATTTTTCCCAAAGAATGCAAAATCGTTATTCCAAGGAATGTTTTCCTGCATTTCCTGCTTTTCTTTTATCTTCATAATCACCAAGCAACAGGAAGAAATTATTGAAAGCGTTAAATTATGCAATAATATTACTCAAAATTTAATAATAAATTTCAATTATGTTTAACCTTATAGTAAATATATAAATATCCCTTGACGATGTATGAAGTCCAGAGAATTAAAGACAGGAGCCATATGAGAAAACTTATGCTTCCAAATATGAAACATATGTTTTCAAATCTAACTGGAGGCTTAATTTTTAAGATCAGCTCTTTCTAATTTTAATTAAGGTCTCTTTTACTTGCTTTCATTTTTTGTGGCAAATTATTCGGAAAATAATTCTTCAAACTTCTGTAAGACTGGATAAAATTAAATTCAAACACATTAAAAGCTACATCTGTTATCATTAATAGCAATAATTCTGCTGATTCCTCTGTTTATTTTTTTATTTTTTTATTTTTTATTTTTATTTATTTATTAAGAACAGTTATCATATGCGTTCCGCCTGCCATTACCTCAGATAAATAATTAACCATTCCGTTCTGAGTTCGGGGTGGGGGAAGAGAGAACGGGATAAAAAGTATATATCAGAGACGCCGTTTCGTATTAGTGTGAAAACGAAGGAATACATAATAAAAAGAAAGCTGCACCCCGTCGGGCGCGGGTAATTGTTAGCAAGCTTGCCTCGTCAGACTGAGTACTGAGTTCGATCCTCGCTCGATGCCCCATAGCCTCGACCTTGTGCCAAAAAAAGCTAAGAAAAATCACTATAATAAAAAGAAAGAATTTGGTTTAATGATTAGCCAGCTTATCTCGTTAGATCAATTAAAACAAATAGTGAATTCGATCCTCCTGGATTCGCCCTTATATTCGGCTATGAGCAAATTAGGAAACTTTAACTTATCAAATATTCAAAATGGTTGACACAGTATTAGTTTAATACTAGCATTTATGACTTTAAAACGAGAACGATTTTTCGATGTTTTACCCGTATAAACATATTGGCAAATTTCTGAGTCGTATATATAATTGATAATTAAATTATACAATTTTTAGGGTATAAGTAAAAGGAGATCATCATTTAGTGTGCACTAATATATATATATATATATATATATATATATATATATATATATATATATATATATATATATATGGTGATGTAAGTACGTGGGTTAGGTGAGTTGAATATTTTTACCTGCCTCCCTCTATTAGGAAACCTCCGATTTGTTCTGAAATAAAAAATATCTTTTTTTTAAAAATAAAAACAAGACGAAAAAAAAACAAACTATGTAGCATACTCAAAACTTATTATTTTTATGTTATTTTCGCTTTAAGATATCATCACTTTCTTATCTCACGAGGGAATCTTTGTCTTCTATCTGTCTCAGCCTGTTAAAATCTATCTACCTATCTATCTATCTATCTATCTATCTAATTGTCTGTCTGTCTATCTATCTATCTATCTATCTCAATTCTATCTAATTGTCTGTCTATCTATCTATCTATCTATCTATCTATCTATCTCAATTCTATCTAATTGTCTATCTGTCCATCTATTTTAGTTCGTGTATCTATCTATCTATCTATCTATCTATCTATCTATCTATCTATCTATCTATCTATTCCTTCCTTTTATCTATCTATCTATCTATCTATCTATCTATCTATCTATCTATTCCTTCCTTTCTTCCTTTTATCTATCTATCTATCTATCTATCTATTACTTCCTACTTCCTGCCTTAATTCCTTCTATCTATCTATCTATCTATCTATCTATCTATATATCTATCTATCTATCTATCTATCTATCTATCTGTAGAGTTAAAATCTTGAAACACAGCTGTACAAATTTAAATAATTATATTTTTGCATATAATCTTTTTTTTTCTTTTAAGCTGAAATCACCATAATATGAAGAAAGAAAGCAAAGATAGAGGTACACCAATTACATTATTCGGACTATTGTCCTCATCTTTGTCGCCATATTTGTTACAACGTTTCGGTCGTTGTACGCTCCGGCCATCTTCAGGTGGGTGTAATGTCAAATTGAACCCTTTATTTCGCTCACTGGTGTAGACTGTTCAAGATCCACGTGCCATGTTTATGGATATCAGTTATACTTATCTACTGTTAATTCCCCTATCCAAATTCTCCACTTAACCAGGTATTGAACTCACACTCTTTGTGTCCTGTCACTGGATCTAACCAACGCCTTTATCCACTGTTTCATATGTCCTTGAGGACATCTGTGTATGAATTTCTGGGTATTATAAACCTAATGTCTCATCAACCGTTTTTTTACATGTGCTCATATTGCAATTTTTTGCTGTTATCATCCATTTCTTACCAGAGCTCATATTGCAATTTTTATTGTTTTTATCGCTTTTCTCTGGCAGTGATTATTACTGGTTCTCATATAGTAGTCATTTCTATGCTTGGTCGGCTCAGGAGATTTTTGTGGCCTAGCATATGTGCTGATTTATGAATTTTCCAATGGTGTTCTTTGTCTAGGATCTATGAGGTATAGCATTGTATTAAGGGGTAGATTATATGGAAAAGAGGTGGCAACAACTGTTACCCTGAACACGGTAAGACATTTGTGATCGGAAAAACATCCTCTCGAAAGTCTGTTCCACAGAGCAGTGTTCCGCTGGAAGAAGCTGTTTGAGAGGAACTTACTTCTCACCGATGGAATACAGAGGGAATGTATATGGTTTGCTACTATGTAAGTGGCATGGTGTGTTGTAACCGTGATAGGTAGACCTTGGCGAACGAAAGGATGTAGTTCGTCCAAGCACTTTCCAGGTTAGTAGCGGCAGAACAGTGAGAGACTCGCCAAATCCCGCCAATGAGAGAGGGGTTGGAGGATAGAAAATAATTATTTTCCAAACCTCACAGGCGCTTTTGAACTCTATCAAGATGCCACAAATTAAGAGCTGTTTCCTTGAAGAAAGCAAAACTGTCGTTATTGA
>OZ010583.1:86621874-86629374 GCA_963932145.1 Acanthosepion lycidas
GCTGTCCATATCTATCTATCTATCTATCTATCTATCTATCTATTATGTTTTCTGCTTGATAATTTGTTTTGGTAAGTCACATGCTTAAAAATAAAATTGATGACGGCCATCGTTTACAAATCTGAGAAAGCATCTTTAAATGCCAAATATTGTTCAATTATAAAATATCATTTTTGCCACGAGAAATATCACCTATCAAGCTGTTTGACATGGTGGTCCTTATGTAGATAGAAAATTGCATTCTTTCTCTGGGATGATTTCCGGATAATTGAATGGGTGGATATAATTGTGGAGTGGGGAATTTGAAACTGACGGCAAATAACCGTCTTTCCAATGATAACTTATGTAAGCAGAAAGCTTAGGCAGGATTAAAAATAAAAACATGTATCAACATTGTGATTTTCTTTCGTGTTTTAGGGATAATGCTAAAAAGCTTGACAATATGAAAGGTGTTTACTTAAAATGAATAGACAAAACTTGTCTATATTATTTAATGAAACATGTATATATATATATATATATATATATATATATATATATATATATATATATATATATATATATATATAATATGCATATATATATATATATATATATATATATATTTATATATATATGCGTTTGTGTGTGTGTATACGTATATATAAAACTGATCCTGTATCTGTGTGTGTTAGTATGTGTGTATGCTATTTATGGACGTCCACATTTCTATACCTACTTTGATGAAATTTTACACACATGTTTCAAATTCATGAAGCGCAGACATGACTAACTTTTCAATATACAAGCCCCTCACGTTTGGCAGAAAAATCGATAAATCTGAAGATTGGTACGACTTTTTACAAAAACGAAGGCACCCGAACAAAAGTTTTTACTGGATGTGTTGATGTTCTTTGCACTTAATGCTAAACCTAGCTCATTATACGAGGGTTATGTAGATTGTTTTATAGTTTCCCTGCGGCGTGGACTTCACACAAAGAAATTGCAAAAATCTGTGCAAAAATGTTTTTTCGTACTGCTTAAGATAAAAACTTGAATGACCTTCTCATTTTTTATCCGATTTTATTCAAACATGTAGCAAGAAAATTTGTCATTATTCAAGAAATAAGATAGTGTGATTCAGTCCTGTTTGTTTCCCGGCTTATAACGAAAAAGCACGAAAAACTGTTCAAAATCCAGTTAGTTTTTGGCGATAACCGCCTGGTTTTTCATCCGATGCTTTCCAAATTTGTCATGTAAATTTTGTATGACATACAAATGTTCTTGCGTGAATGTTTGGTTTCAATTATTTCAGTTCAGTAGAGGAAATCTCAGACAAACTAGGTCCAGAATCGGTTTCTATCATTTAGCAATTGGTTTCTTCATATGATTCCATTCTAAATTGACATTTCAAAAACATTTAATGCAAAGATTGTTTGGAAAAGATTATTGAAGAGTTTAAAGGGAAGAATCCCGAAGAACCTCTTATTAACTCCAACTTTACTGTAAATATTCTAAGTAGGAGGGGCATTATTCGTTTGCAGTTTGAGTTGAATCAAGCTCTGACGCGTCATTCCTTTTTTTCCTTGATTGTTAGATCTTTGAACAATGCCATACGATTTGAATGTTATTACGACCATATAAAATTTACTAAACATCTAAAACATTAAAACAATTTAACCCAGAGCAACGACCACACAAGAAGATTTTATCGATGGAATTCTTTTAGTAAGAACAATCAAACACTTGCGAAGGACATATCGTAAAATAAAATTAGGTGTAAGAAGCTTAGTAAACCAACGTGTGATGCATGCAAGCGGGGACGCAGGCAGACATTTCTAGGGGGTGCGCGGGTGTACGGAGTGGTGGTTATACAATTATAGCCATGTACACTCGGGCAACGCTTGGTACTTCGGCTAGTATATATATATATATATATATATATATATATATATATATATATATATATATATATATATATATATATATATATGCGAAACGAGTCAGATATATATAGATTTCCCTTCTATATATTTAGGCAGCATATCTTCATTCCAGCATTATTGTTTAAATAGTTTTGTCGTATTTTGTCTATTTTCTTTTAATCCTCTCAAATTATCGGATCAATTTCTTTGTAGAAATTGGCCGAGAAAATTGACGTGAATATTATTTTTATGATTTTTATTTTTCCAAATACTTTCAATCTCATCAATACACCTTTAATTCAACTCACGAACTACTCCAAATTCTAAAACGACAAAAGCCTAATAATGAAATCATAGCCTCACTTGACGTTGAAAATTTAAATACCAATGTCCCAGTCAGAGAAACGATTGATATAATTCTAAAGAATATTTCAACAATCAATCTCTCCTTCCATTAAAAATTAAACATAAGAGGTGTACCACTGAGACTCTCTTCTATGAGTATCAAAATAATATATACATACAATGCCATGGTGTTTCCATGGGTTCAGTTCTGGGACCAACATTTAGGAACTTTTACATGGCTAACCTTGAAAATAAGATATTTAATACCATTAAAACATACTTTTAACCTAAGATATATAGATGATATTCCAATATTAGTCAAAAACGTAGATGAAATACAAGAACTACAAAAAAAAAACTTACAAAAAATCACCGTCCTGGGGTGTAAATGAGAAAGTGATATAGAGAAATGATGTATAAAGAAACTGAGTGAGGGAGCGGGTAGAGAAAGAGAGAAGTTGATCTTGTGCACTCTCTTTATTTTCTTTAAAAACCGCTCCTCATGCTCCCCCTCTCTTGAATATACATACATTATTTTTACGTTTTCCGTAAAACTATTTATTTCCATTTACGATCTTAATAATAACAATAAAATCGCGTTTCTTGATGTATTTTCAAACATCAATGATAATACATTTACTACCTTCCCATATAAAAAAAAATAACTAGCATAAATACGTGCTCTCTCTACTATAAATGTGAATGTCCTATCACAAATAGATATAATAAATTTAATATAACTTGCAAAATATAAATCTTTAACGAAAAAAATTTCTACACTGAATTAAGAAACATGAAACAAACTCTCATTAATAATGTCTTATCCAATTACATTTTTAATGAAACAATTCGACGAGTTATTAGAAATAACTTAATTCAAGAAGAACAAATATTCCTAATCATATCAAAATACTAAACTATTAGGTTGGTGCAAAAATAATGACGTAACAATGTCGTTTTTTGACGTATTTTTAACGTTAAAAAACGACATTATTACGTCATTATTTTTGAACCAACCTAATACTATACTACAATTAAATACATTCTAATTCCAAACAGAATGAAAAAAGTCTAAAATAATCGTATGTACTAATACTCCCACTTATCCTAGTAAAAGATGAAACTAATTGTGCACTACACTAAATTTAATGCAACAAAATAATCATTCACAAAATAATCATTCACAAAATAATCATTCACTCTTCTCCGTCAGTTAGATTTTTTTTTTTTTTTTTTACAAAAATCAATATCGTATATCAATTTAAACGACATTTTGTCAGAGGTACAGTCACTCAAAGGACTGTAAATAATGGACTAATTATAAAAGGAAATATTTAAACCATTTTTGTGGCTCCGGCCTTCTTCAGGTGGTTGGAATATCGAATTGCCGTTCGACATTCCAACCACCTGATGAGGGCCAGAGCGTACAACGGCCAAAATTTTGTAATAAATATGGCGACAAAGATGAGGACGGTAGTCCGAATAATGTAAATAGTGTACATAATATCTCATCTCAGAAATATAGACAGATGCAATAGAAATTATGTAAATGCTCGACCACTTAGACTGGGTTTCCATTACCGATAATTGAAACGAAAAGGATAATAAATAATCAAAATAAAAAAAGAGACTGTTGACCTTTCTAGGATACATAATGAAAAAAGATAGCTTGGAGAATTCGGCACTCACAGGGAAAAATCAATAAACCAATTTAATGAGCTTGTGTAACTGAATGGCAGCAGAGTGTACGAATGGGTTGGTAAAAAATAACCCTAAACTACAAATGATAAGTTAATCACACACGCCCTGCAGGGATAAGAGGATATAGGAGACGTTTTTGTTCTTTTTTGACATTTTCTATATTTCATTCCAATTCTTTCTTTCTTTCCCTCGTGTTGTTCTCATTTTACAATCTAATTATCTTCTTTTCATCTATTTTCTCTCATTTGCATCTCTCTTATTTTTCTCTCTCTCTCTCTCTTTCTCTCTCACTCAATTTATCACTCTCGCCCTCTTATTTTTTTATACAGGGTGCGGCGTAAATACCTCCGATAAATGCATTCCACATAATGGGAAAACATTAGCTAGATGCAGACACTGCTGCCACTAATATCTTACCATTATATGTGAAATATTTCTGGGAGGTATATGTGGAAGATATTTCTGTCGCACCCTGTATAAAAATGTAAAGGCAGGGACGGAAAATAATGGAGATTTGAGAGAGGGTATAGGAAGAAAAAGTAGAATATTAAATAGAAAAATATGTACAAAATGAAAAAAAGAAAGAATTGAAACTTGAGAGGGAAAAAAAATCATGTGGGAGATATTTCTGCCGCACACTGTACTTCATTTTTCTATTAAGTTTTCTCACTTATTCCTCCTTGTAATTTCTGCTTCTCATTTTCTTTCCATTTCTCCCTACTTACATCTTGTACACTCTCTTTCTTTAAAAACCGCTCCTCATCCTCACCCTCTCTTGAATATGCATACATTATTTTTACGTTTTCCGTAACAATATTTCTTTCCTCCTATTCTCTTTCTTACGTTCCTATCTCTTTCCATAATTTTCTTCTTCGATTTCTGATTTCTTATCAACTTCTCTCTTTCTCTACCCGCTCCCTCACTCAGTTTCTTTATAATTCATTTCTCTATATCACTTTTTCATTTACACCTCCACTGTCATTAAATATTTATCATAGTCCTCTTTTTCCTCTTTCTCTCTACTTCCATATTGATAACCATCCCCACGTTTCAAATTCTTCGTAGATCGTTCTTTCTACCCTCGCTTTCTCTTGAAAACCCGTACAAGTTTCACTCTGTCCGTAATTATATTTATTTGCTTCTCTCCTCTTTCTTACCTTCCTATCTCTTTCCATCCTTTTCTTCCACAATTTACTATTTCTCCTCATATCCTCTCGCTTCTCGTTTGGTTTCTTTTCTTTCTCCTTCTCTCTGCATCCATTTTGACCACCATCTTCCGCTTCAAAATCTTTCTAGACTGCTCTCTTGCCTCTCGCTCTCTCTTGAAAACCCACAAATTTTTCACTTTGTCGCTAAACACATTTATTTATTTCGATTCTCTATTTCTATCTTATGATTAAATATGGCTTCTCCCAGCGTGAATCGGGAAACTGCATAAAGGCATACGCCAAGATTTCTTTCTTATAGTGGCATGTAGAATTTTACAGAATCGAAAATGTAGGCTCAGCACTTGATAAGGGAAAATCTGCCGAATGAAATCCTGTAGGAGTTATGCTTCGGTATTTCTAATCCAGTTTTTGAATAAGTTCCTTCATCTATGCCAACGAGCTGTCAGCCGTCCTCTTCCCCAGTTGCAAAAACTCGGGCTTGCTTGAAAATACTTTGATTACATAACTATGTATACGACCCGGTCAGCGGTATGGATGGGATATAGCCTTGCATGCAATCGCATCTATCTAGTTGCGAAGAAGAATGATTACTTTTTTTACTCTCTCTCTCTCTCTCTCTCTCTAAGAAGAAGAAGAAGAAGAAGAAGAAGAAGAATATCACAGTCTGTAAACACAACAAAAGAAAATGGACACCTGATTGTAATATTATGTTTTTCGTTTTTACTAGATTTCACCGAATTTTGTGATGGCGCGTCACTCAAGGAAGAGGGTTACAAAATTAATGATCATGATGAATTAGGTAGGGATACGTAAGTGGAACCGAATGTGTTAGGAAATGGACATAGATGATGTGACATCACGATGGACCCTTGGCTTGAAGAATTCAAGATTATAGTATTCAGATGTTTTTGTTTCATAAAAGTTAAAGTGCCAATATTAAGTTTGTTTTTTCTTCCAAAATGCTCAATCATCAATAGACGGCCCAACTTTTTTGGGAACACTACATGCAAAATATTAGCTTTCTTTCTTGGAGCTCACCTTTTAGAGCTTGTTGTGAAAATTTATCACTGATATTCTACTGTCATCTTCTTACAATCCTATTCACCTTGTACAAAAGCCCAAGCGTCAGTCGAGATATAGGATTAAAGATTAAGAGGCACAGCCAATGCGGATATGCATGGAAGATAACAGTTAACACAAGACGAGACCAGGTTAAGATTGGAGTGATCTGGAATACAACCTCTTGGGAATTGGTTCTACAAGCAGTGACTCGTGGGAAAAAGCTGGTTGAATGGAACTGACATCCCAACAAGGGAAGATGAAGGGAATGTAGGTTTTTCGCTACAGTGCGCATGACATGGTGGGTCTTAGCCGTGAAAGTTAGGCCTGGTGGGACTAAAAGGTGTAGTTCGTCTGAACACTTATCACGGAAATAGCGATATAACTGCTGGTGGCTTGTGATGTATCGTCTGTCAAAAAGGCGTTGTAGCATGGAAAATAATTCGTCCACATCAAGGTTGCAGATATACTGGAATCTGAAAACTGACCAGCTCCTGACCGTATATGACAGCAGTACTCCACTTTCGGCCTGATCTGTCTCTTATATAGGTAGAGAATCGCAGGAAAAGACTGGTATTTGCTGGTGCGGTAATGGGATCCGACATTTTTTCCAGTATCTTTATCTATGGATTGTATACAGAAGATCCTCTTGAGTACTGGACTGAATTTAAAATCCAATAGACGCTCAAATCTCGGGGCCTCCCTAAGGGAATATCCATTCATTGGTCTTGGTGCAAGTTCTGATCCGATCGGCGATGGTGGAAGGAAACTAGTTTGGATTTTGAGATATTCAATGTGACCAGCCAGGTTTTCCTAAACTGAGCTGTTAGATCCTGATCAGACGAAAGATCAGCTATTGTATTGGACATTGTCGTACATCAGTGTATTGAAAATTTATTCTTATCTTTCCCCGAATTATTAGTTATAATTAAATGGGGGCGATAATGTCGTCCAAACAATTGTTTCTCAAAAAAGAAAAAAAAAAGAAAAAAAATGGGCAATGAATTAGACGAACAAACGAACTCTTATATTTCCTAGACAGTTTCTTCTTGTCAGAATTGTTCTTGGACATTTACAAATCTACTATTCATTCTTGTATGAAGTACTGTTGCTATATCTAGTCTGTTGCTTCTACCATATTTCTTCAGATACTCGACAAAACTCAAAGAATTGTCTGTAATATAATCGATCATGTCCTGGCATCTCGACTTCAAACGCTTTCTCACTGACTTGACGTTGCTTCCCTGAGTCTTGTCTAACTATTCAATTTCCTTACGGCCAATGTTTCCTATTCTTATTGAAAAAATGGTTTTAAATAGAGA
>OZ010583.1:86636874-86651874 GCA_963932145.1 Acanthosepion lycidas
GATAATAGACTCGGCATTATAAATGAAGAGGATGAACGAAAAAAAACAAACAAACGAGTGTTAAAAATTTACACCTGTTTAAGCACCTTTGTTTTTGTTCAACGCCCACAGAGCCCGCCTTTGTTTTATGGTGCAACTATGGTTAGTGGACCTTAGTAACGGTTTCTGGGAGATTGCATTATCTCATATGATCAACAGTGCAATCAACATCAGTTAGCTCAAACACTCAGTCACGATGACTTATGATTTCTTGCGAGCACAACCAGCGACAACTCCTACATTATTCCATCTACCCAATCTCACTCACAACGCTTGGGTCACCCGGTGTTATGGTGTATATGCACTTTCCAAATCTGACTCACACTGGGAACGTCTCCCACTCAGACGATACCATCAAGGAATCATCTTTTTTGACATATCGAGCATGGTGAGAAGCTAATATGACGGTAAGAAAGCGATATTTCTAACCAATCGGTCACCTGTACATATACATATCGATTTACTCTTCTTTACATGTATGTGTGTATATATTTATGTGAGTGTATGTAAATACATATATATATATATATATATATATATATATATATATATATATATATATCTGAATAAATATAGTCTTAAGGTGTGCTATACTTATGGGTTAAAGGGCTCAATATCAGAGATAGAGCGTGTGTAAATATAAAAGTGAACATAGAAGTCAACACTTAGCGGCCTCTAAGTGTTGACTTCTATGTTCACTTTTATATATATATATATATATATATATATATATATATATATATATATATATATATATATATATATATATATGTCTAATTAAGCGACTGGTACTATGTGACTCTGCATTACTTAGAGCATAGTCGACTAAACCAGTGACTAAAGCGGTTCCCCCACTATTCTCATCTAGATTACAGTGTGGGTAGACAAGAAAAAGGATTGAGAACAAGATGGATGAATTCTTTCATGTAATCAATGGTATTTAATCAAAGACGCAGGGATATAGAACTAACTGGTTGCAATTGAGCCGCGCGGTAAGATAAAGCTTCCATAATGATATCCAAAACGGAAAACTCTGATGAAACACCTGTATTTTGCGTGCCTTCAAAGATAATATCTGGTCCTTCTTTTTGGGTTCATGCCGTTCTTGATAAAAGAATGGTGTTGAAACGCTGCAAAGTCTTTCTCCAACTTTAAAGCACAACTATGTTTTCCAACGAGAAATGATGCTGATACAAGATAAGAAGCGGATATATATCATGCATACATATGGTATAGCGGTAATATATATATATATATATATATATATATATATATATATATATATATATATATATATATATATATTATTCATATGAGACCTTTTGTTTTTTTAATCTTCTTTGCATTAAATCAAACAATGTTGTTGACATGCCGTAAAATAAAATAAACAAATCTACTGAAAATTTTTAAAATGTTTAATATATTTTTCTGATTTAATCAGAAAAAAAAATATATATATCTTCTTTTCGTTAGGGATATTTTTTAGAATAATAGTTTTTTTTTTTTTTTTGTATCCAACTCTTAAATCTACATTTTTTTTTTTTTTTTTTTTTTTTGCGAATGATTTGAATGAACATCGAGATAGGCTTCAATAACACTTTTCAAATAATGTGAAGCATGGATTGTGATAATTCTTTTTTTAATTTTCTTTTTAATTATTATGCTCCTCCTTTTTTTTCGATAGCAAGAAAGAAACATAATCATTATCACCTATGCGCCGTGTTTCATCAGAACGTGAACAATGATGGCTCTTCATACATTTCCTTTGTTTTGTTGGTTCTAGTAACTGTCTATATTTCTGAGATGAGGTATTATGTACATTATTTACATTGTTCGGACTAGTATCCTCATAAATTATAATTAGTCGATGCAAAACGTATAAAAAAAGATCAAATGTTAAATGTGTGTAAAATTTAGCAACTAAAACATCTTAATATTTACTCCTAAGTAGTTTTACAGAATTTCAAAGACCAATCTGGACACGAATTACAACCGAGTACATATCATTTACGATTAATTACACTATTACTGTTCAAGAAATGTGTGTGAATTCACGCAATACGTAGACATTATTCACATTATTCGAACTATTGTCCTCATCTTTGTCGCCATATTTATTACAACCTCTCGGCCGTTGTCCGGCTGTAATAAATATGGCGACAAAGATGAGGACAATAGTCCGAATAATGTAAATAAGATTCTAGTTAATTTTTAACATTTCACGGTCCCTACCCTGTTCTGTCATCCATTGGCACACTTTCTTAAGGTAGGTGACATGCTGTTTACCTATATCCTTCTTCCAGTTGATATGTCGTGTGAGTGTTTTCCTCTTTCCTCATTATATGACGTATTATTTGCAATCCTCTCTTTTTTTATTATGAATATAAGTCTCATTTTCCCTTAAAACTTCTCCGTTACTCACATGTTCACTATTTATAGTAGGACTGATATAAGGTAACATTTCAAAAGTATTTTCTTTGTTTCCAATGAAGTTTCCTAATGTTATAGTACTTTGCTTAGATTTTGGAAGGCATCTTACGCTAATCGAACATGTCTTCGGATAACCATGCCACATAATTCCCTGATAATATCTGTCGAGATTTCGGGGATTAAGAGTTATCATAATTTACACTATTTATATTCGGAATATTATCCTCATCTTTGTTGTTGTTGTTGTTATTGCTGTTATCACAATGTTTCGGCCGTTGTTCCCTCGGGACTTTATTCGGTTTCTATCGATCAGGCTAACATACAGGGAATTCTGAACGGAATCCTTAATTTAATCAACGTGGTCAGACCTAATCTGTAGGGACAGTGAAACGAGAACAGTCTGACCTCAGTAGATTAAATAAAGTGTTCAGTTCAGAATTACTTTTAGTTTGCCAAGATCCATATGCACCTTATGAAGACCGAGGAGAACAACGGTCGAAATATTTGATAACAACAATGTTGAGGACAGTAGTCCGAATATAAATAGTGTAAACCATTCCTTCATATTTCAACTTACACACTTGCTTGATTTTCGTATCTCCTGTTCTTAATTTGCATTTTACGCTCTTCCAAATCCAAATTATGTATTCTGTCTTCTTTACAATCGATGGTTAGGTTTTTCTTTACTAGCTTTAGATTTCTCAGAATCGCCTCACTGCAAAAATTGAATAAAGAGATAACACAACCGTGTAGTACGCATATTTCTATCTCTATGCATTTATCCATTTTGTTTACTATCTGTATGCAATCTGTATTCGACAAGAATAATACTGGGGCAAGAAAAGAGAGAAAGCGACAAGAGTGATATGCTTTTTCTAACACTATATCAGACGTGCTGAAATAGGCGTAATACAAGAAAATGCAAATTGATATTTTTATACAAGAAACAAATTTTATGTATGAGGCTTACAACTGTCTTCCACGGGCGCTTAATGCAACTATCTCTACAAGATTCCATATTTTCAGTTAATATTTTTTGTGTGACAAAATGTAATGGGAAAATGTGAGAATATTTTATTCAGTATTAGAAAATAAACGTCCGAACTTGAGAAATAGAAATTCCTTCTTTTCCGTGTGACATCGTAAATGGATTTAAATAATGAACGAACTGGAGAGATGACATCCTCTTTCTCTGGTGGAGCCATTGATAATCCGTCTTCATATGGTGCAATATTTGTCCAAGTAGTGTTGTTTCTTAGATAATATTGAACGTTTCACATTGGTCAAATTTCCTTTGAGTTTTTCCTAACACGTCCGGAAGTAACTTGCAGATCATATGCGCATAAGACCTTTATACATCTTGCACATTTGTTGGAAGTGTAAACCTACGGTTATTTTCACCGACAAACTTCTACAAAGTAATGTACATGTCTACTTATGTATCTGTCTATATTTCTGAGATAAGGTATTATGTACATTATTCACATTATTCGGACTAGTGTCCTCATCTTCGTCGCCATATGGCACAGTGGATAAAGGCGTTGGTTAGATCCAGTGACAGAACCCAAAGAGCGTGAGTTCAATAACCGGTTAAGGCAGTGGATAATTTTAGGGGGAAATTAACCGGAAATAACTGATAACTTGTTATACTAGAACATACCTATTCTATTATTAATAGACTCTCCCAAATGTAATAAGTAGTAGCAGTTGCCAGGGGCCTCTGTGAGTTAGTCAGTCAGTCGATGTCGGACATTAAAGTATCAACCACCACAACTAGATTGCTGCGTCATTAACGATTATAACAAGTTCCTAACGTTTTGTACGTCGAACCGTTTTAGGACCGACTTAGTGATAATACGAGCCTACACTGTGAAACTACTCTACAACACATTGGCGACGAGGGATTCGTTCTCATACGGAGGAAGAAAAATTTTCGTTCACTCAACTACATAACTGACATCAATTAATAACATGACACGTGGAAATAGAACAGTGTACCCCAGTGAGCGAAATAAAGGTTTCAGTTTAGCATTCCAACCACGTGAAGAAGACCGGAGCGTACAACGGCCGAAACGTTGTAATAAATATGGCGACAAAGATGAGGACAATAGTCCGAATAATGTAAATAATGTCTACTTATTGCGTAAATTTACACACATTTCTTGAACAGTAATAGTGTAATTAATCGTAAATGATACGTACTCGGTTGTAATTCGTGTCCAGATTGGTCTCTGAAATTCTGTAAAACTACTTAGGAGTAAATATTAAGATGTTTTAGCTGCTAATTTTTACACACATTTAACATTTGATCTTTTTTTATACGTTTTGCATCGACTAATTATAATTTATTTTTATAATCTAATAAAGTAAAACTATGATTTTTTTAATAATTTTTATATATAATTAACACAAAATAAAGGACACATGGCATAATGGAAAAAGCCCTTCGTTATATCCAGTGAGAAGACCCAAAGTGTGTGAGTTCAATATCTAGTAAAGGCGGTGGAAAACTTAGGGAGAGGAATTAACAGGAGATAACTGATACCTGACATGCATTAGACACAGCACTTGGAACTAGAACAGTCTACCCCAGAGAGCGAAATAAAGGGTTCAGTTCGATTTTCCAACCACCTGAAGAAGACTGGAGAGTACAGTGGCCGAATCGCTGTGATAAATATGGCAACAAAGATGAGGATGATAGTCCGAATAATGTAAACAATGAAATAATTATAAAAAGCCATTTTATGAAACAATATTTTCAGAGCTTCTTCTTTTTAATAGGTGGGCCAAAACCGGTGATCATTTGTTGCTTAAAGAGCATTCCAATATATATACATATACACATGAAATACAATAGAGCGTTTTTGAAACTGTCGTAGTAGAGTCATTCAAAACTGATGCATCGCTATGGCACTAGACGGCAGTGTACATGATACTTTGAAGGACCAAATGACTGTCAACAACGAAGCCACTGAAGCCGAACGTATCTAATAAGCTAACTGTATTGATAGATCATCAGTTACCTCCTCTTAAGATCTAGGAGGTATAAAATGCACCCTGTATGATCCGTCAGTAGACGAGTAGTCAGAGTTAAGTGCAATAAAGATTTGGTTTAATTTTATTCACTGGTTCTGTTTTTACTGCACTAACAACATGGGGAAACGGTCTATATTTTATATGAACAGCTGTAAAGCAGATTAATATGTAGTAAATAATTTAAATCACGAATGACCATCTTTCAAAAAAGAAAAAAAATGTTGCGGGGGAGGCCGTTAATCGGTCATAGAAAAACAATACAGAATCAATACTAACCTATGATCAATAACGGACTGTTTTATTAGCAAGTGATTAACACTAGATTTTTATCTAAATTATCTCTTTATTGGTAACAAAATTTAGGTTGGAAATTAACTTAAATTTTGGTGAAAATTTACACAAACGGGCATGTCTAATACGTAAAAAAAATGGCAAAATTTACATCTTGAAGAGATAATAGATAGTATTACTATCTTATTTTAATCATATATAAAGATTATAAAATGATTATAGTTTTACTTCATTTGATTATGAAAATAATTCGAACAAATTTTAATTTTCTTCAAGATGTTTCGTGTTGAGTTCAATAACCGGTTAAGGCAGTGGGTAATTTTAGGGGGAAATTAACCGGAAATAACTGATAACTTGTTATACTAGAACATACTGGAAAAATGGAGTTGAGAATTTTTGCACCAAGTTCTCAACATTATTTCCTGGAGAAGTGGGGTTGTTACATAGCACTGTATATGGCTCCGTCTTTCAGATTTATTTACAGGAAAATCCCCCAGGAAATGACGTAATCGCATAAATCATAGTAACCTCAGGAATGTTTGCGTGCTAGTGTGTCGTTTAGATTTGATTCATGAGCGATTGCAGATTGTATTGTTGGAGAAAGTGCAAATCATATATTTATGATAACACTATTTCTTTAATAAGACAGAAAATGTGATGCCTGGTGTTTAAGGAAAAATGGGAATAAAATTGAATTATTTAGTTAGTGATTTACACACATTTTTGCGTATTAGTTATTTTGGATTTTATATAAAACGCACATTCGGTCATACCGACCTGAATGTCGATACCTGTGGTTGAAAAAGTTAATATTTACATACGAACTTCTAACGTATAAGCTTAGAAATTTAGATTTTATTGATTGATTTGTTTTTGTTTTTTCTGTTTTGTTTATTTGTTTTTTACAGTTTGTCAACCATTTGCAGGTTATTTAAAACCAGAATATATTTTTAGATTGTGAGATAAACAGTCGGGTGGTAGACATTAATTACTCATAGAAAGAAAGCTATAATTAACACAGAATTCTTACAAACTTTTAATTAATAACGGATTGTTTTATGGGCATATAATTAATACTGGGTCTTTTATTTTAATAATCTCATTATTAATAACATAATTTAGTTTTGAAGTTAACACTTACATGACGGGGAAAGTTCCACGAACATGGACGTCAAATGCACACAAAAACATCGAAAATCACGTCTTCAATCATAGATGTATTGTTATTTTATTTTAGTTCATAATTAATAATTCATAAAATTAGTATCAACGTTTTTCATGTCCGTCCTGTGTGTGACGATAAACTACACCCACGTCCTGAGTAAGACGATAAACTGCTTCCAGCAGCATTGCTTCTGACCGGGAGGTTTTGATGAGTGTGGAACCCTCTCTTAAATGCTGGTGTTCCCAGGTCCACTCTGAACCGGAGTGCTAGCACCTGATAGGGTCCCAGCTATGGGCAAATAGTTAACACCGAAACTTGGGTAAAAACACTATGAAAGTGTAAAATAGTTTTTTAATACCAGAAATACTTTGTAAAAACAATTATTGCCAGCAATAAATTTTTTAATGATAAAAAATATTACCAAAAAAAATATTACCACATATACATTTTTGAAGAAAAAATATTACCAGCAATACTTTTTTGAAAAAAAATATTACCAACAGTACATTTTTGAAGGAAAAATATTAATAGAAATAGATTTTTGACAAAACAAAATATTAACAGCAATAAACATTTTTCGGCATTAAATAACCTATTGTGGTTGATATGCCATAAAATAAACCAAATCATCCAAACTCAAAAATATGAGAAATTTAAAAATGGTTCAAATATATATATATATATATATATATACATACACACTTTTTTTTTTTTTTTTTTTTACCAAACTATCTCTCTGAATATATTTTTAAAAAAGTGTTAGCATTAAATGACCCATTGAGGTTGATATGTCATAAAATAAAACAACTATTGCAGGTTATTTAAAGATATAATATATATGTTAGATTCCGAGAATTGTTTTGGGGGATAACAGTTATTTACTAATGCTAATCTCAATAATTAAGTCATAGCTGTGAGGACGTAGGTGTTCAAGAGCCAGATACGCAAAGGTATTTTTGAGTAAGTGCTAAAACAAACCCGACTAGAACTGGACTTGGCTTTCCGATTTCCAACTGAAACACATTACAGCACCCGCCCATCCAAGCTTAAAACACCTAGTATTCCTAAGCATTTAATCATCTGACCAGGTTCAACGTTGCTTAACTTCGGTGATGTTAATAGATTCGTAATTTCAACGTGACATGGCCGTAAACCTTTCAGAATTTGCAGAAATAATTACAGTGACATAAGAAAAAAATTTAACCAGCAGAAATAAACTATATCCAATTTCAAAATTTAATTACGTAATCCCAACTCAACATAAATAAACAGTATTTGGTATTAATATGGAGTAAGTCCTCCATTTGCTACTTTTCGCGCTTGTATACGATTTTTCCTGGATTTCATCAAGTTATCAACAATCATCTGATTCATATTTTGCCAATCGTTTAGTAATATTTCTTTAAAGGTTGCCACTGGCATAATTTTGGCTGCACAATCTCGAAGTTTTCAGTCAAGATGCTCCCAAACGTGCTCTATTGGATTCATGTCAGGTCTTTGGGCTACACATGGCAGTGATTTGATTTCTTGCGATTACTTCCAGGCTTTTGCTACCTTGCTCGTATGACATGGCGCTCCATCTTCTTGAAAATGATAGACATTCTTGTCAATCTGTTTGGTTTCAAATAGTGGGAGTAGTGCGTTCTCTAATATTTGACAATATCTCGGACCATTTAACCACTCGTCAGCAAGAATCAGCTCACATTTCCCTCAAAATCAGACAGCATCCCACACGATTACTCAAATTCCTCCATGTTTCACAGTCGCCTGCCGGCATTCAGTGTTCCAAGACTTATTCTGATTTCTCCAAACATTAACCTGTCTCGAATTCGAATATTGGCAGAATTTACTTTCATCTGACCAAATTACAGACTGCCAAATTTCTTAATCTTTGCTCTAGAAGTCTCTCGCCCTATCCATACCCCTGTTCCTGCTATTCTTTGAAATCAAGGGCTTCTTTCTTGCAACTCTTCTTTGGTAGCCTATCTCTTTCAGTCTTTCTCACCGCATATGGCGACATTTCCATGCTGTTAGCAACATCCTTGACGTTCTGACGATGGTATCTGAAGACTTCCATCTTCAGCGTCCTTTTCGTTCGCTCAAACACGATAATTTGTCTTCCTGAACGTTGTTCCACATAAAATATGACCTTCTTAATTACATTTCTTGACAATATTTTTAACCGTTTGAAGAATAACTTGAAAAAAAAAACCTTGCAATTTCTCTATTTGACTTGCCAGACTGATGCCACGCTGTTATTTTCCCCTGTTGAAATTCACCAATTTCCTTACTTCGAACTTTCATTGCAAAATATAAATCAACTATCGTCCATAGATGGGAGTATCTTGGTACTAACACGGTATCATCTCAAGGATATAGAAGAGACGTTATTACACAAGTGAAAATTGCTGTAATTAAGGTAGCCAAAATCTTCTTATAGCCCACTATATTATACCGTTAATTCCTTTTATTTAACATAACCAGTCTCTCACGTAGCCCTTAACATCTTAGTGCAATACAACACTGGGCGATCGTGTCTTTTTCGAATCTAGGTAGATTTACCATTTCTTTCCGTAGTAGACTGGTTGCCAACCAAGGACACTCTATCTTGCGATTCGAAGTGATGGATTCGGTGGATTCATACCATTCCCAAGATTATTTTGGCGTAAGTGAATGTGACGAAGCCATATGGAATCGAACTAGGCCCTCAGTTTTCCCCATTCCGAGCCATTATCCATTACACCAAGATTCACATCCTAAAAAACCGAACATAAAATACAAATAATGCGTAAAGCAGAAACAATTGCAAAAAACATTTTAAAGTTCGTTACTGTCTTCTAGATGATTATAAGAGTAGAAAACATTATTTAAATAAAAACTTGGAAAGCATTTTCAGAATATATGCTTTTAAAAAAAAGTTATCAACAAAAGAAAAGACGATCATTTTTCCAGCCTTTTTCAAAATATTTCTATGAAAAGAATACGATCGTGAAAGAGGATAGAACTTTATGTGAATGAAATCAGGTTGAAACTTAAGTCTTTGGGGAAATCAAAATAAGGAAATTTAAGTAATCATATTTAATACGTCTACCTGACTTGATTTAAAAAGAATACTAATTGCTTCTTTAATAAATAAATAAATAAATAAATAAATATCTATCTATCTATCTGTCAGGTTGGTGCAAAAATAATTTCGTTTTTTGAATTCCCTATTTGCTTTAAATGGCGAACGACTGTTCAACAGCAACTTCTCGTGTGGTTTTGCGAGGATCGGCTTCAATTAAGGCTTTCAAATGTTCGTTATCAACCGCAGTCGGCCGGCCGCGACCGTCTTCATCTTCGAGGCTCTCGTCACCATTGCGAAATTTCTTGAAACACCGTTGTGCCACACGTTCGTTAGTGGTTCCTGGGCCAAACGCATCATTGATATCACGAGCTGTCTCGGCAGCTTTTCGGCCTAGGTTGAACTGGAACAAGAAAATCGTTCGGATTTGAATTCTGTCCATGCTGTCGAAAAGCCTGCAAAAAAAGAATGAAGAGATTGAGAACAGTAACGAATAACACGATTCGATAGAGCGAAAAACGCGCTTCAAAATGATATATAACATGGTTATATATATCAATGAATTAATGCAGAAATCATATATAAAATTAATATATGTGAGAAAACGACATTATTTTTGCACCAACCTAATATATATATATATATATATATATATATATATATATATATATATATATATATATATATATATATAATAAATATGGCCGAAAAGTATCCAGTCCTTTTCTACGAGCGGAATTGTACCTAATCTAGGGCAATGTTGATCTAGTTGCTGTTCAGACAGATTTTCTTTAGAGATTTCATTTTTAGATAATGAAAAAAAAAGTTAAAAATTTCAAGAATCTCTCGTTTGTGCAGATGTGTAATCACAACAACATGACAAATTTATTCCGAGAAAGCCCTAAAGGACGAAACGCGTTAATCGAGAATACTTTCCAATTTGTCATACACATTTCCCTAATATTGTTATTGACGCATATATATATATATATATATATATATATATATATATACCGAGTGTAAAAGCAAAATTGTCCAAAAATTGTTCAATTAGGATTTCAAACGTTGTATCTTAAGGGATATTTTACTGAAATTCTCTGAGTCAATACGGTCAGATACGAGAATAATTTCCTTGCTCTTGTTTCTAGATAATTGTATTTGTTTTAAATTTTCATCTATATACCGTTGTATCGTCATTATAAATGCCCACAGAATGTAGGTGTAAACACTTAAGAAAGAGACTTGGTGGACGTCTGCATTGAGAGACGCTCTTAGAAATTGGTCTTATTCATTACCAATATTTCCATATTCAAATTTTATGTTAATTATTTCCCTTTAGGCATAAGCAACGCTATTTATTTAAAACATTTATCTGTAAAAATCATCATATTATAGCAAATTGATTGAAAATTAAAATTGAAGACGAATTTATATAACGATTTATTTATTTTATTTTATAAATTAATTGTAGGAACTTCCAAATATGATATCCTATGGTGAATGAAATATTATTTCATGTGTTTTTTTTATTTATTTTGTATAATACTACCTTCAAGAGTTTTAAGTCTTTCCTTACAACTGGCGTTATCTAATATTTTAATGTTGTCAACTAATATTTGACTATGTTCATAGTTACTTTTGTTCGTTGATGATGTGTTGGTCAATCTGTGCACGGAATGCGCTAAGTTTCGACAGGTGACAAGTCAATCTGCGTGAGGGCGAGATACATGCGCGCCCAATGTAAGTATTTGATATTGCTTTTTGATTATTAGCGTTTGAGACGAAATCTCACAAACAGCATGGGAATTTATAGACTGCAGTATTTTTTCACAGAGAATGACTGATGAGAGCCGGTGTTATTTTTGAAAAGTTATATATTGTGCCACTAGCACGCAAGGGGTTACAGAGAGTTGAAGCGAGAGCAAAGAGGAGTGATAGAGAAAAGGATGAAGAGAAGGATAGAGGATACATCCAGGCATCTGGAGACGTTGATTGACATTACATTTGAATAGTTGGAGATTATAGCTATCAGGGAAACAAGAAATGGCGAGGGAGTTCCACAGTCGAGAAGTGCGACACATGAAGCTATTGGAATAGAAGAGGCGGCTACAATTAACAGTTTCGACGGTGAAAGGGTGAGAACGAAATTATATATATATATATATATATATATATATATATATATATATATATATGTGTGTGTGTGTGTGTGTGTGTGTATTTATATATATATATATATATATATATATATATAAGTAAAATATATAATATACATATATGTAAGTAAAATATATGTGTATACATATACATATATATATATATATATATATATATATATATATATATATATAGAGAGAGAGAGAGAGAGACAGAGACAGAGAGAGATAAAAGCAAAATTCGAAAATGTTTAGATTAATTTGGCAAGAAATTAAAATAGCAATTTTAATGTTATCAAAATTATCCCTGCCTGATTTGTTACTCTTTGAGCCCTGACCACCGCTCTACCGGTGGTTGAGAATAATGACTTAATGTCCAGCTACCGGTTGAACGGGGAGTATACTATTTTTTATATCTACCGTGAAATATTACATACAAATTATTTGCGAACTTTAAGTCAAATGCTCAGGCAGAAGGCTAAAATTGTTCAGGGACGCAGGGTTAAGAACAAAACTATTAATTTGAGATTTTACACCCAACTAAATGTATGAATGTGGCGCATGCGCCAAAAAAGTTTAAAGAAAGGTTTTAATTTTAATGTCGATTTTCTAATGGAGATTTCTGGATACAACACTCTGGTTCGAAATATTTCAAGGATTCCACATTTCCAGGGAGCTTGAGAAGTTCCATTATTTTTTTTTTCTTCAGCATATGTAAGAAACTATCTACAAAAGAGCCTCTGTTCATTTTGGAAAAATTATGAATCTACCTAATCTCGCATTTCACATATGTTCAATAATCGCGCCATCACACAAAATTTTCATTGTGAGCAAACGCGAATTTTATCAGGGTTTGTGCCATTTGATCATGGCGTAGTTGCAGTTTTTTGTTTTTTTTGTTTTTTGTTTTTTTATACTGAAGTCTTTCGCAGGTCATTATCGGGCCGCTTTGTCGTGTTCATCGCATGCTTACTCATAGCACCCGTGCGTGTTGTCTATTTTGGCGTCCTAATACATTAGTTCGGGTTGCTGTTACATGTTTAAGAAATAAAGGATATATTTTGCAAGTAGGAAGCAGATAAAAATATCCGGGGAAAATCTTCAAAAGGATTTCAAATGCAGTGACAATCTTTCAAAATAAGAAGCGCATGTAAATAAAATATAACTACGGAAGAAGCATCTTGAAATAAATTTGGAAACAAAATATGAGAAGGATTACGTTAAATATATCTAAAATTTGTAAGGAATGAATGATACAGGAGTAAGCAGAACATAGCAGAGAAAACTGAATTTGAAATAAAATAAGGGAAAAAAACATGATAAGATAAAAATAGTTCAAAAGAAAAAGTAGAAGAACGAAAATAAATCAGCGGACAAAATAGAATAAAAAAGGAAACACAATTCTCCCAAGTTAAAAGAAATAAAAAGAAAGAATGAAAGAAAGAAATTTAGCAAAAGAAGTAAAGAAAATAAGTAAACAAGAAGAAGAAGAAGAATTTAATTTAAATCCTGACGTAAGAAGAAGAAAGAGTAGGAGGAGGAGCAAGAGGAGGATGAAGCGAAGAAGAAGAAGAATTTAATTTAAATCCTGACGTAAGAAGAAGAAAGTGTAGGAGGAGCAAGAGGAGGATGAAGCGAAGAAGAAGAAGAAGAAGAAGAAGAAGAAGAAGAAGAAGAATTTAATTTAAACCCTGACGTTTCCTACCGTAATTCATACTTCATACTCCGACATTCACTTTTGCTTAACACGATTCCAGGGTAATATTATTCACTCTATCGCTGATATTGTTGTTTTATATGGGGGGATGGCTTTTTTTTGTTTTTTTTTACAAAAATGTTCACTCTTTACAATGCCCATGAGCCCTTCGAAGTAGAGGTTTACAGAGTAAGACGTACAGTTTATGAGGATATGCGGGAAAATTAATGATTAACCCTAGACCTAAATTTTAGAAATGATACGGGTAGATTATTCTTGGAATGACGGTGATTCGTTACAATGGACGCGGCATGTCACGTCTTAACTGTAAAATTTAGAACTGTTGTTACTAAAGAATGTAGTTCGTTTGAACACTTTTTTAAAAATAAAAACAGAGCTAAATCAGCGAGAGGCTTGCAAGGTTTCATCTGGGCGAAAGGGGTTGTGTGGTGGAATTAATTCATCATCCACAAGGACGCGTAGACGAAGATGAGGTAACTTGCTATTTCCACGGTGTCGACTCACCATTGTCTCACATGTATTTGAAATATAAGGGGACAATTCCAATCAGACAACGTTTTATTTTCCCCACCCCAGAAGAGCTATTTCGTGAACCAGATTCTCAGACAGATGCATCCTTGAACGCTGAAAATTGTGCTCTTCAAGTCAAAGGTCAAGATTTATCTATCTGTCTTACATTCAAAATGTACAGTTACTACCACCTCCTCTTTAACTCATATCAAACCTCAATCATCTTTACCGTTTTAACACTAAATCTCTACCTTGAGTAGATATAGGGCCAAATCACGTTGAAATACTGTACAATCCCCAAAGTTAGGCAACGTCGAGTCTGGTCAGTACCTAGATACGTGACCGTTTTGGAATGTCAGGTGCTGTAAGCTTGGATGCGCAGGTGATGTAAAAGATAACAGCTCGAAATTGTTAATTGGACAGCCGAGTCCCAATTCTATTTGGGTTGGTTGTATTTACTGAGCCTTGCGTAAGGTAGAAATCAACATCGTCCCCCAGCTATGGGTTAATTAGTAAGTTATGAATCTCAAAGCCATAACACTAGCACTGCAAATTCTCACGATCTAAAAATATCTTCTGACTTAAAATAACC
>OZ010583.1:86656874-86686874 GCA_963932145.1 Acanthosepion lycidas
AGGCAACACAAGGCAAGTTTAACGTGGGGAACCCAAGCGCGAACACTCGCACTAATGGTCCATAATTTCGGGGATTACGTACTTCCCTTGCCTGTTTTCTCAGCCGACTCTCTATCCGAAGACAGAGCACCGAGTGAATTGGCCTCTGCCCGAGGACAGAAGTCTTGTCAGTCGCAAGCAAGACAGCAAAATGCCTGTCGAAATGTCTAGGTATTTAGCAAACCTTCACTATAAGGCAGGATATAGCACAACGTGTGCCAATTCCAGGCCTGTAATCTCTGGCAAAATTTCGCCGTAAGTCTCGTGTACACGGGGTCGGGTTTGTGTAACTCCCAGACAAGGCTATGCCGAAGAGCAGAGTCTCGTCTACGAAAGTTGAGAGTTCGACAAGCTTGTCGCGAGTCAGGTATCAAGATCAATTCACAACGTGGGTAGGTTAGACTGGAAATCAAAACAGTTACTTCAGTAACCAGACGTTGGAGGCGAGCTGAGAACGACAAGGCTGATACTGAATCTAACCAGATTCCCATCCGAATCACCAAAAGGTTAGAACGTCACATTTAGTGCCGCGACCAATACCAAGCCAGTTGGTCGTCACAGGACAAGATAGCACGACAGACGCGGCTAGGCAGACGTCACATTTGGCGCAGCGACACCGGGGGGACGTCACAATGATGTTGAATGTAAAATAAATGTTTTTAAATGTTTAAAATTAATTAACGATCCTACGCAAGGAGAAAACGTTGTTACAAAAGCTAGAATGACCAATGAAGATACAGCTATAGGAAAATTCAAAAAGCTTGATAACGATGTCATGTTATAATAGCTATTCAGATCTTTAAAATAGGGGTAATATTAAAAAATGAATTTATTCTAACGAATAATTATTAAATTATATGATAAAATTTGAAATTCAAATTAGAAGTAAAAATTACCAATTTTAAAATCCAAATTTAATCACTATTAATTTTATAATTATAAAATTACTGAGTAGAAAAAGAGAAACACATATGTTATTCAATTTATTTCTTCGTTGAAATTACGTTAGAATAAACGCTACGTCATCCGGTCTTCTGAAATATATATGCATACATTATAATCCCAAGTGTGTGAATGGGGTCCTAAACTCACGCGAAAAACAACACAAACACAATCAAATTATAATACATAAGCACCCAGACATATATATATATATATATATATATATATATATATATATATATATATATATATATATATATAGAAACACAAAAATGTGACGAGACAGGGAACATCTCTACGGCTCTTCATGAAAAAAAAGGGGGGAACCAACACATACATACATACACAATTATAAGTGAATGCATTTTCCATACACATAGACACCGATAAATATATGTACACACATCCAGAGACATTGACCTAGACAATCAGATACCACAACCAATAAATATTTAAGACTCAAAGTGTCATTAAACAAATGCTAGACACTTATTAAAATATACTTTAAGCGAGAAAATATACAAATATGAAAATGGTTGAAAATAATATTATTTAATATATAAAAAACGAAAATCCCAAACTCAGAAATATCAATAAAAACATATATATAATTTTAATTTTCCCATTGTCGTATTTTCATTGGTCATTCTAGCTTTTGTGACAACGTTTTCCCCTTGCGAAGGATCGTTAATTAATTTTAAACTTTTAAAAACATTTATTTTAAATTCAACATCATCACTTGATAAGACATCGGAGGTGTTGAAACAAAATGGCTATTTTTGTAGAGATTATATAACATATTTATGTTATAATTTTAAAAAAAATAAATAATTATATCTGCTCTACTTTGTATTGAGCACTCGTTTAAGAATAGTAATTGTTGGATATTGGAATTCATTCCGTATAAAGCAATTATATAACTGGTATATATATATATATATATATATATATATATATATATATATATATATATATATATATATATATATATATATATATATATACATATACACACTATGCAGGGACTCATGATTCTTTAGTCTTTCGCTATATGATTTTGATATTGTTAGTCTTCGAATGTATTTTTGTATTTACTTTCAAAATAACGTAGAAATATTGACTCATATATGCATACATACATATACAGTATATACAGTACATATATATATATACATATATATATATATACATATATTTATATATATATACATATATATGTCATATATATATATACATATATGTGTCATATATGTAATATATATATGTTATATATATATATATTAATATATTTATATGTTATATACGTATTATATATAATATATATGTTATAATATATATATATATATATGTATATATATATATATAACACCTGAATTACAAGCATGACACGCACACAGATATATATATATATATATATATATATATATATATATATATATATATATATATATATATATATATATATAGTTCTCAATGAAATATACATCAAATATTCAAATGTAATTTGCAATCTCTTTCAGACGAATTACATTTGGTACATTCTTCTTGCATGCTGTGTATTTCCTTGCTTTTGTTTCCTTATGTTGCTTAATCAGTATTTAATGTACGTTGCCGACGCATGAAGTAAGGATAAAACGAATTACGATTCCTACGTTATTTTATTGTTGCTTTTTATATATATATGTTATATAACATCACGTTCCGTTCAGAATATTTTTTTCTCCTCTTTCGAATTCGACGCTCGTTATTTGCTTTCAATCTATGTGTCCTTTCAGTTTTTGGAGATATCATAAGTTGCCTTTGTCTATGCATTAATGGAATAAGCTGTCATCATAAATACGGAAATATGAAAGATACTTTGTCTTTTATAGCTGTCCCTGCAATGAAAGAATTACCCTCAATTCTATTCACTTTAGGACCGTCTGTATGAGTTCTGCTACATTACGTCCACAGTTAATTGGCTGAATCACAGAACATTATCGATTTTATGCTTTATTGTCTTTTTATGGATTTCAATTTTTTATTTCGTAACTTATAAATCTTTTCTTGCTCCATTTTTTTTAATAAACTAAAACTATGTATTAGTCGATTTCAAAGTGATCATATATAATAAAATAGTAAATTAACATTGTCATATATTTACAATTTCTAATCATTTTCTTAATGTGTTATAGATAGAAGAATTGTACACTGACCCTGCGTAGGGGATGTGCGAATTGATCCCAACCTATCATTGTCACATTTAACCGAAAACCATGTTTAAACTTAAACACAAACGTTAATCAAATTATAAAGCATCAACATATAAGACACAGTATCATGAATATCTGATTCGGTCAATCCTTTTTCATAATAGTCAGACAGCCAAGAAGACTTCGATTTAACGGACTTTCTTTGATTATAATCTCAAAGAGCAATGATGCAATTCTGAAGTTCTGCCAAACTAACACATTTCCAACTTTGCACAACAATACAGTGATGAAGGTGAGAGAAAGATAAGACGAGACATACGAGTCATTTCTTTAACAGAAAAAAGGGGAGAAAAACCAATATCTGAGACGAAAATCGAGATTGATTTCTCATTCAATTATTAAAGCCAAAAAAAAAAAAAAAAAAGAAATTCAAATTTGGATTGCAGCCAGCATTCTGAGGTCAGACGTGATGAATAACATAAATGAAAAAAAATTAAACCCTAAATTATCATTTATTTTCACTTGAAGTGAATGATAACATGATATATATTCGGCAGCTACCCTCATTGTAACGACTTGAGTCAGCAAAGAGGGGTATAAATTCCAATAACACCGGTAGCCAAGTAACGACCACCAACGTGATCGGTCGGTTATATGATATATATAGACGCAGCTAGGGAAAAATATTGATAGCGGCACCCGTCCCGGGAGACAGTTGCACGTGGCAGTACCCACCTCAATGCACTAGAGGTTGCGGGGACTGGGCAGTTGGATGTAGGCGCTTCACATTGAACCCAATCTTGTGTGAGAGTCAGGTAAATACATAGACACGTAAACAAACAAACACATAAACACACATGCAAGCACGCACACACACACACATACACACACAAACATAGTCACATATAAACACATGCACGCGCAGTTTTATACATACCCGCACACGCGCACTTATACATACACATACACACATATCTATCTATATCTATATATTAAGTTGGTGCAAAATAATGTCGTTTTTCATTTGAAATTGAACGTCAAAAACGATATTATTTTTACACCAACCTAATACACACACACACACACACATATATATATATGTATATATAAATACACACACACACACACATATATACACACATACACATACACACACACACACACACACACACACACACACACACATATATATATATATATATGCAAGCACACACTTCATAATCTTTGGATTTTGAGACTCGGGATTTATTCATGCAAAATCGGGTGCAAAAGTTTCCTGCCTTTTATAATTTAGTTTAGAATTTAATCCCATTTTGTCCAGCACTTAAAACAGATGGCAACGTGGTCGAATTGAATTTATTTGTTTACTGGAGACATAATATCTATCTAATGTTATATTGCAACAAAGGGAAATAATTCACAACTACAAATCGGGAGGCAGAATGAATAAACCAGAACATGAAGACATCGACGTCTGCGAAGATTTCGCCACCGCTATCATTGTCGAAGTCTTCAAACAATGTTGTCTTTCGAACGAACACGACGGCACTCAAGATGACATCCTGTAAGCGGAATTCATCCAGAAACGGGGTCTACAAAGGTACTACATACGAAGAAAATAAGTGAAAAATTATCCGCACTCAGAACACAAATATGTTATGGCGAACGTGTGGATAATTTTTTACCTACTCTCTTAGATATTCTGGAAATATGATATAATTATATATAAATTCAAACAACGACTATTGCAAATGTAGCAGCGGTTCTTACAACAAAACTCTAATCTTGGGTTTAGATATGATTTCACAACCACTGCATCGTTACCATTAATCCATAGCGCCATAGTAAAACATTGTGATACCAGAAGGCTTTGTCATCTTTAGGTCATATTGCAGTTATTCAAGCTGCAAGATGAAGTGTCTATCCTATTTTTAAAGAGTATCTTCTTTGCATCTACAGGTAACTTATATCATGATATAATTGAAAAGGAGATCCCGGATTACAATAGAAAAATTCTTATTCCTAGATAAAATATTTCTAAAGAACTGGACTTTAAAAAAAAAGCACACTAATTATGTAGTTATAAAAATACCCCACTAACTATCAGTAAGCATTTACGAAATATATTTAAAATATTTAACTTGGCTTGATATATTTTTAATCCTTCCACGCCAAGTAAGGCGGAAAATGACACGAGTATGCTGGGGATTACAGAGAGTGAAAGTGAAAGAAAATACTGGTTACAGGGAAGACTGCCGAAAAGGCAAAAGATGAAAGCGATTCAAGAAGACAGAAGATGTCGTATAATGTTGTATTTAAATGTTTGAAGATTGAAATTATCAGATAAGCCAAGAGACGGAAGAGATTTCCACAGGTGTAAAGTGCGAGAAAAGAAACTTTTGAAATAGAAGTGTCGGTTGTATTATGCAATTTCAACAGTAAAAGAGTTGGACCTAAATGCCAATCTAGTAGCGCGCTTTAATTCATTTAGTCGGGGCACCACGAATATAACCTCGTCAAAGCAGTTGCCATGAAAATATTGGTAAAAAAAAAATGGGTGTCCACGTCATCTGGGAAGACTGCCGAAAGGGCAAAAAGATGAATATATTATTATCGATTATATTACAGATCCTCCACGAGAATTTGTCAAGAATTAGAAGATGTACAGCTGGAACACCTGACCAGATATAGCAACAGTATTTTACGCAAGAAACATGTTTTACAATATTAATTGTATTTCACAAAGAAAACTCGCGCAATGATACTCTATTTTTACTGTATTACAGTTCTTCATCTTCTATGTGCCGTATTCTTTCAGACAGTTGACGATCATGACTCTCCACATCTTCCTATCTGCTGCTTTCTTGCCTGCTCTTGATATGTTCTGTTTTTTTTTTATCATTACTCACAATCCCTTCCATACTATCCATTTTTAAAAAACCTTGTTAAGTATGTTACGATCTGTTTTACTCTACCCCACTTGCATTCATTATGTCCTATGCGTATCAAATTCTATGCTTCATTTCCTCAATATGCGCCCTAGAAAGTTCAAATGTCTCTTTATATTCTATGTATAACGTCTTCTTGTTTCCATTTTACTTGAAACTTTCTCATTAGTCATATCCTCAGTTCGTATTATCCTCAGCATCATTCTGTAGCATCACATTTGTTGTCTCAATTTTTTATTTAATCTTCGAGGACATTGTTCGAAATACATTGCCATAAAAGAGGACATAATACATAAAATCTCAGCACTTTTAAAGTTATAAAAACTAACAAATTTTATCGTAATACAAAAAGATTAAAGAAAGCTATCTATGTTTCAATTCATATCAATTTTTACAAAGCATCAATGAAAAACAGAATTGGAATAACAATGACATTTTTATTATCATTGGAAATTCAACTAAATATAGAAATTGAATATATCTTCTTTTTTTTCCTGATTAATCAATGAGTGATTGAATGTATTTTATTCAAATATTCCGTATAAAAGTAAATACAGGTGTGGTATTGTAACATCACTTGTAGTTGGATATGTGGATCAAAGACGTATTTGGCCATTTTACCATGGTGGGTACAGCGGTACTGTCAAAGTTTTTAAATACTACAGTCCTTTTAAGACCAACATACCAAAATTGAACTGTCTCTGAATTCTTAGTGAAAAGTTAAAACTCTTTTCATCAGAAGAATTTTTTCATAATGTCAAATAGAACAACGCATATATCTGCTTATATTGTCCTTAGCAGGGAAATTTTACCGACTAATTGCCAATTAAGAAGATATAGGAAGTAAGTATGACAAAATAATTTCAATTCTTGCTAATTGAATGCCTGCTTGTTAGCCACGAAGTGAAAATTTTCACAAGAAAAAAAATCTGAAGGAGAAGTGCTTTTGGTAAATAATCACTCACTCTCTAGTGAATTGCTAATTTATTAATCTATGGTTGAATGAAAAGGCACTAAAGGCCGCCACATTCAACATCTTCATCTTTATTTTTGAGAAAAGGAATGTGTAAGAGATAAATTCACGGTGAGATCGAGGCCGTGTCTCAAAAAGGAACATTTGCAACTGAATTATAATTTACATTATCACATCATTTCTTAATAGTTGATATTTTAATCAAGAGATATTCCAAAATGTTACCGATTATAATACGTTTTTAAAATAAAATTCTTCTTTTATTCTTTCTGATCTTGACTGCGTCTGAAATATTACTGTAATTTCTCGAAAATAATACGCACCCAACAAACGATCCAAAAATTAAGAAATATTTCTATCCCTATGTATGATACACATCTATAAATTTTTTCAAAAGAAAATAATTACAAAGACCTTTTGTGGACCTTGACATTAAAAATAAAATTGAAACTAAGCGGCTAAAATAATGTTGAAAATTACCACGCGGTTTTCCCGATAAATATAACATTTTATTTTACCGCCAAAATATTGTCAAAACGTGTGAGTTATAGTGCAAATTTTAAACGAAAAGTAATAGAATTAGCAGAAAGAATAGGAAACAGATCTGCAGCTAGAGAATATGAGTTGAATTAGATTAACATAGGTTTATGGAGAAAGAATAAAATGAAATAAAAAGTGTAAATCAAATGCCAAAGCTATAGGTAGAGGAAGAAAAGCTCAATATGCAAATATGGAACAAAGTTTAGTCGAATTTGGAAAAGAAAGACAATCAAGATTTTTATAGATTTTTTTTTTATTTTTTCGCCAAATGAAAAATGCGGTTACTGATAAACAAATTTACTGACAAAAAATGTTTCACTTATTATTGTTGGATTTAAAATGAAAATTGGGATAACATTTTCCTTGTTTTATTAGCTTGGTGCAAAAATAATGTCGTAATAATTCGTTTTTTGACGTAAAAAAATACGTAAAAAAAAAACGACATTATTACGTCATTATTTTTGCACCAACCTAATAGAACTACATATACGTATTTATAAATCAATAACGAAAAAATTGTTTTTTTGTTTAAACCTATTTATAATACGGACCCCTATTATCACCTGTAATTTAAAGTAAAACAAAATGCGTATTATTTTCGAGAAATTACTGTATTTAGTTTTAATAAGCGACAAATAAAGAATTCATCAATAATCATTATCTTTTGTAATTGAAATAGATATTGTTTTATTACCGAAACCAGAGAATAAAGCACGCATTAAGATTCTGTTATGCGATAATCATATCATTTCCCTTGTGGAAATCACGGCTTCTCTGTATAACTTCTTTTTCTTTGTTAGTATGTAGTTGTAACTGGTATTTAAAATATAGAAGGAGCCTAGAATACAAAAAACTAAGGCAGAAAACTGAAGGTAATGATTGTAAGTAACTAAAAGACAAACCGAAATATATTATCGGTAGATATAATCGCAAAAATGTAAAAAACGCAGATAGGATTGTGTTGGTGGTAAACTCAGAAGAAAAACTAACAACGGCTTCCGGTGTAAAAAACTAACAAAGGCTTCCGGTGTAAAAAGCTAACAACGGCTTCCGGTGTAAAAAAAACTAACAACGGCTTCCGGTGTAAAAAAAAAACTAACAAAGGCTTCCGGTGTAAAAAACTAACAAAGGCTTCCGGTGTAAAAAGCTAACAACGGCTTCCGGTGTAAAAAAAACTAACAACGGCTTCCGGTGTAAAAAAAAACTAACAAAGGCTTCCGGTGTAAAAAAAACTAACAAAGGCTTCCAGTG
Organism: Acanthosepion lycidas; assembly: GCA_963932145.1. Lineage (NCBI taxonomy): Eukaryota > Metazoa > Mollusca > Cephalopoda > Sepiida > Sepiidae > Acanthosepion > Acanthosepion lycidas. The sequence goes on from OZ010583.1 coordinate 86,665,760, forward strand.
TAAAAAAACTAACAACGGCTTCAGGTGTAAAAAACTAACAAAGGCTTCCGGTGTTAAAAAAAAAAAAACTAACAACGGCATCCGGTGTAAAAAACTAACAAAGGCTTCCGGTGTAAAAAAAAATCTAACAGCGGCATCCGGTGTAAAAAAACTAGCAAAGGCTTCCGGTGTAAAAAACTAACAAAGGCTTCCGGTGTAAAAAAAAATCTAAGAACGGCATCCGGTGTAAAAAACTAACAAAGGCTTCCGGTGTAAAAAAACTAACAACGGCTTCCGGTGTAAAAAAAACTAACAACGGCTTCAGGTGTAAAAAACTAACAAAGGCTTCCGGTGTTAAAAAAAAAAACTAACAACGGCATCCGGTGTAAAAAACTAACAAAGGCTTCCGGTGTAAAAAACTAACAAAGGCTTCCGGTGTTAAAAAAAAAAACTAACAACGGCATCCGGTGTAAAAAACTAACAAAGGCTTCCGGTGTAAAAAACTAACAAAGGCTTCCGGTGTAAAAAAAAATCTAACAGCGGCATCCGGTGTAAAAAAACTAACAAAGGCTTCCGGTGTAAAAAACTAACAAAGGCTTCCGATGTAAAAAAAATCTAACAACGGCATTCGGTGTAAAAAAACCTAACAAAGGCTTCCGGTGTAAAAAACTAACAAAGGCTTCCGGTGTAAAAAAAATCTAACAACGGCATCCGGTGTAAAAAACTAACAAAGGCTTCCGGTGTAAAAAAACTAACAAAGGCTTCCGGTTTAAAAAAAAAATCCAACAGCGGCATCCGGTGTAAAAAAACTAACAAAGGCTTCCGGTGTAAAAAACTAACAAAGGCTTCCGGTGTAAAAAAAATCTAACAACGGCATCCGGTGTAAAAAACTAACAAAGGCTTCCGGTGTAGAAAACTAACAAAGGCTTCCGGTGTAAAAAAAAATCTAACAGCGGCATCCGGTGTAAAAAAACTAACAAAGGCTTCCGGTGTAAAAAACTAACAAAGGCTTCCGGTGTAAAAAAAATCTAACAACGGCATCCGGTGTAAAAAACTAACAAAGGCTTCCGGTGTAAAAAACTAACAAAGGCTTCCGGTGTAAAAAAAATCTAACAACGGCATTCGGTGTAAAAAAACTAACAAAGGCTTCCGATGTAAAAAACTAACAAAGGCTTCCGATGTAAAAAAAATCTAACAACGGCATTCGGTGTAAAAAACCTAACAAAGGCTTCCGGTGTAAAAAACTAACAAAGGCTTCCGGTGCAAAAAAAATCTAACAACGGCATCCGGTGTAAAAAACTAACAAAGGCTTCCGGTGTAAAAAAACTAACAAAGGCTTCCGGTGTAAAAAAAAAATCCAACAGCGGCATCCGGTGTAAAAAAACTAACAAACGCTTCCGGTGTAAAAAACTAACAAAGGCTTCCGGTGTAAAAAAAAATCTAACAACGGCATCCGGTGTAAAAAACTAACAAAGGCTTCCGGTGTAGAAAACTAACAAAGGCTTCCGGTGTAAAAAAAAATCTAACAGCGGCATCCGGTGTAAAAAAACTAACAAAGGCTTCCGGTGTAAAAAACTAACAAAGGCTTCCGGTGTAAAAAAAATCTAACAACGGCATCCGGTGTAAAAAACTAACAAAGGCTTCCGGTGTAAAAAACTAACAAAGGCTTCCGGTGTAAAAAAAATCTAACAACGGCATTCGGTGTAAAAAAACTAACAAAGGCTTCCGATGTAAAAAACTAACAAAGGCTTCCGGTGTAAAAAAAAAATCTAACAACGGCATCCGGTGTAAAAAACTAAGAAAGGCTTCCGGTGTAAAAAACCTATAAACGGTTCCGGTCACAGCACGTAGAAACACTGGTTTCCGGTAGATAAGGTGATGGGTGACTGCTTTGGAATACCAGGTGCTGTAAACTTGGATGAGTGGCAGTTGTAATGAATGGCGCGGAATTTCTTAATCGAAAAGCTGAGTTCCAATTCAAATTGGGTTCGTTATTTTCACCTACGCATAAATAACATTGGGTCTGGTATAAATCCACCTCTTCATCCCCAGCGATGGGTTAACTAGTAAGAATGTTATCACTAAAAGACTTTTATCCTCATCTTTGTCGCTTATTACAACGTTTCGGCCGTTGTACGCTCGGGCCTTCTTCAGTTAGTTGGAATGTCGAACTGAATCCTTTATTTCGCTCACTGGGGTAGACTGGTTTATTTCCACGTGCCATGTTTAATGGATGTCAGTTATCAGTTATCTCCTGTTAATTCCCCTCTGAAAGTTCTCCACTGCCTTTACCAGGTATTGAACTCACACTCTTTGGGTCTTGTCACTGGATTTAACCAACGCTTTTATCAACTGTGCCGTGTGTCCTTGACATTCCAACTACCTGAAGAAGGCCGGAGCGTACAACGGCGGAAACATTGTAATAAATATGGCGACAAAGATGATGAAAATAATCTGAATAATTTAAATAATGTACATAATACCTCATCTCAGAAATATAGACAGATAAAAGCTTTTTATTTAAAAATAAAACAATCTTACAATATAAAAATATTTGCTGGCTTTTAATGACCTGTAATGGATTGATAAACCTTAGAAATCGAATTAATCAATAAATCGTAGCAAAGTCTTAGGCAAGTGAAGAAAGGAAGGAAAGAAGAAAGAATATATAATCCTCCACGACTTGATGGGATAGAAACCATAGTGGTGAAATAAAACTGTAGGAATTTTCTTTTGCTTCGACATGTATAATATGAGATGGACAACGTTGTTTTCATACAGGCAATGTCTACTGTATCTGTCTATATCTCTGAGATGAGTCCTCAATGATCTCAGGGATTGAACTAATGATTTAAGATCTTATAAAAAAAAACAAAAATAAAACACAGAGGTCATAGCAATTATCATATTTTTTTTATATCCATGAATTCTTTCAGCCAGAGGTAAGCGAAGCACGTTTTAAACGATATAGAATAGTAGCGATAGAAATCTCCCACGAATCGAAAGCTGCACTCAATAAAATGCACAAAGAATAAATTACAGAAAGTGTTCGCCTCAAGACAAAAAAATCGGCGGCCATTTTTAAAAAGAAATTCGAAGACGATCATTACAGCGTTAGTTGCCTATAATTGCTCGTTTTCTTTCTTTCTTTCTTTCTTTCTTTCTTTCTTTCTTTCTTTCTTTCTTCAATTCAAATTATTTTTTATTCAATTTGTTCAATAAAACAAGCTTTTTTTTATTCAATAAAATTTCGCTTTATTCATTTATAGCTCCGAAGTATTTCTTCCTGACGATCTTGTACATTTGTTTTTTTTTTTTTACTTATTTTTTGGAACAAAAATATGCTTGAACGGAAGAAGCCTTTCAAATGAACAAGCATTTACACAATGAAGTCACAGAATGTTTGACGTAATATCTCCCTACAATAAAGTAGAGTCTCTCTATATTTTTTACCCACGATTTTCAGAGGAGATAATTGAAACTGAACATCCGTTATGGAATAATTTATATGATTTTCATTCCTTTATCTATTGCAATGTTATAAGAAAAGCATACATCAGTTGACTGAATGACAGTATCAAATAATAGGTTTAAACAAAAGGAAACAAAGATTAAATGTTATTGGCTGTCTGAAAGGAAATCAGTGACAGAAGATCTTTTAAATGTCGATATTACGGAAAGAAAGAAAATTCCCAGGATGCGTAATCCGAATGTGTGGAAAAATAAATGAAATTACCTGAATATGCGTGTTGCGGCCAGACAAAAGAGGCAGAGTGTTGGCTATGCTGTTTTTCGAAAGCGAGGCCATTCCGAGCTTTGGTTTTTGTAATTGTTCGCTACCTAGGATCCTTGCACTTAGTATTCTGTTTTCAGAGATGTTGTTTTTTTTTTTTATTATTATTCCGTCAGGACTTCTTTCCTTCGGAGTAGTAGAATCCTTTACCCGACTGATCAATCGCCGTGAAGGTACTCGTCTTCCCTTCCGTCTAGTACTCGATCGCACTACCTCGCTGAAGTTTTCTTAACTTTATCGTATGTTAGAGTCCGAAGGAACTTCTGCGGATCCCCTTGAAGATTTCTTTCCTGACAGTCAAGTGCAGCTGGGGCTGGAATTAATGTTTAGGTACAGTTCATAGGACTCCGTGAATCGAATGTTTTTTTGGGATTACGACAAGGAAAAGGTAAGACAGTTTCAAGAATGTATTTTCCTGGGAAATTATTATGTACAGTTGCCTTGGCATACAGAGAAACTGACCCAGGTTCCTTCAAAGCAAGGAAGTATCCTTGCGCATTTTGAATCATGTAGCGCAAGACTTGCAGAAGAGAGGAATTTGTTAGGTATATCTGGAAGCTTTTCGTCAGCAATCTCTTTAGGAATTATACTTGGATCTTACATCGGCCCGTCATGAAGACTGACTGCACTTCTACAACCAAAATGCAACCGGCGTTTAACTGCTTAAAGGCTTGCAACTCTCTCTCTCTCTTTAACTGCTTAAAGGCTTGCAACTTTCTTTCTCTTCAACTGCTTAAAGGGTTGCAACTCTCTCTCTGTCTTTAACTGCTTAAAGGCTTGCAACTCTCTCTCTCTCTCTCTAACTGCTTAAAGGCTTGCAACTCTATCTCTCTCAACTTTCTTTAACTGCGTAAAGGCTTGCAACTCTCTCTCTCTCTTTAACTGCTTAAAGGCTTGCAACTCTCAATCTCTCTCTCTCTCTCTCTCTCTCATTGAATGAGGCTGCTTATCCAGGAGGGTATATGACGGGTGATATACTGAAATTGCAGTTTTCTTTCCGAACAGATGATTATATCCAGTTAGCGGACATCAAGAAAGACATTTCGATGATTCGCCTTGAACTAGGGGCTGATATGAACCGATTCTGCTTTATCTTTAAGGACGGGAACCGCTCCGCTGCTTCCGAAGTCCACCATTATTTTGGGGTTCACCTCCAACCCCTTCATACCGAGTTGTATACTGAAGTACCATGCTACCCAATTTCCCTTTGATTCATGTGGGTCAATGATGGAGAATCATTTTTATATGGACAACTTAGAAATAACTGACGAAGATCTTGTGAGGTTGCTTGAACTATATTACCTTTCCAGGATCGACTGCAGAGGGGAGGGTGGACAGCTTTAATTAACTAGTACTCAGGAATGAGATGAGCCTCGGTCGTACCTTAAGTACCCACAGTAGTGAGTGGAAATAGATGTTGGTTTACCGGTACTGTCACCTCTAGGATAAAATTTGTGTAGCTCTCATTTCATGCAATACCGATTCTTTGACCAAGAGACAGATCCTTTCCGAAGCGACCAAATTGTCCAACCACTTGTCTCTCTGTCTCCCCGTGACCTTGCAGAGTCGGGCTATTGTTGGTGGCTTGTGGAAGAGAGGGTTGGGATGGGACCAGTAGGTCCCGGACGAAATCCAGTTTAAGTGGCAGAGCCTCACGCGAGAACTCTTCAGCCTGAGTCTCCTTCACTTCGATTTGCGGGCTCTCAGACAGGGCTAAACCGGAGGCTTGTTCGTATTCTGCGACGCCTCAACGGAGGCATATGTGTTTGCCGCTTATGATAAGCAAACCCATCACTTAGAATTGATTTTTACAAAGGCTAGGGTTGCTCTTTTAAAAAGCCGGAATCTTCCTACCCTGGATCTGATGGCAGTGTATCTTGAACAGCTACAAGGAGTTTCTGCCTCCTAAATTGTACGTGGCAACGGAGCCCACGTTGTGTTGTCTTGGATTCTCTCTGGTTCTATTGCCAGCAAACATATTTTTGCAAGAAATAGACTGAGAGATGTTCTTCAAATGAGTGGGGAATTGGAGATTCACTTTGCCCTGTCACCCTCCTTCAAGTATGTTCTGACTATCCATAATCCAACGGACCTTACCACTATTGGATTGTCATTGAGGAGGTTTAAATCCGACCTTAAATTTTAATGCCATGGATGAGTGGCGCTGGGGTTCGTTGGCCAGCCCTGAAATTAATTTACCTCATCAAATGCAGCCAACTGGTTGCTTGAGTTCGTAAACACCTCCGTCGTTCTTGAGGAGGAATATCCTTCCGGTAACGCTTTGGATCGTTTTTCGGGATTTAGGCTCCTGTTGAGATTTGCAGCCTTCGTATTCAAATCTATTAGTAGAATTCGAAGACTGCGAAGGGAAGGCCGTGACCTATTTGATGAAGCTCTTTCAGCGTCAGACATTTGTCTGGTCTAGGCACTGTAGCTTTCCTCGATCGGGATGCATTGATTCGTTCCAATGCTTGAATAAGCAGGTCTTCCCATTTTAGCTACGAGGTAAAAAAAAATAAATTTTGCTGGGAAAAGTCTTAAAGTTGATCATCATGGATTGCCACTTGATACGCTCACACTTAGGATTTGGGCCGATGCTGGCTGAGTTAAGACGCAGTGAATACTTGGTTCCCCAAGGCAGACAGGCCGTCAAGAAGGTTCTGACATCAGGCGCCTAGTGCAGGAATTCAATGCAAGGCCTATGTTGCCTCCAACTTTTTCAAGCCTGCTCATTCCAGGCGTAGAATTTGAGGTTCCCTTCCCGAATATCGGTGCCCACTTCATAGGGTATCTTTGTATTAAGGGAATTACTTTCTGAGTGTCCGTTGGGTTCATATAGGGGTGGTGGCTGACATGAGCGTCTTTCCCTTTTTTCAAGGTTTTGTCTAGTTTACCAACGTCTACGGCATTCTTTCCGCCCTGTACAGCGACAATGACAAGATTTATCTGGGTAGTTCCAGGTTATTCAACAGGTGTTTCTCTTTACCACCAATTAGCAAGAGAAATTTGGCACGTGAAACATTAGACTGAATACTACACTCCTCTTCTCTCCCTAGTTTGGGGGTACTTGAGACATTAAAGATTTTCCTATACAAGGAAGTCAACACTTAGAGGCGACACTATAGGAGTCAACACTATAGAAGTCAACACTTAGAGGCGACAGTCTGTTTCATGCTATATGCAATCATCAGGCCACGTGTGCTGTTATTTTTCTCGGCTATTTATATATATACGGGTCAGTGGTGCATTGTGGGTAGTCTATTATGGCAGTTATTTTGCCGGATGTCGTTTGTTTATCTATTTGGGTTAAATTATATTATTTGTTTTTTTATTTTTATTTTTGCAAGGCTGAATATATTTTTATTTGTTGCAAGGCTGAATATTCCTCTCTCCTGACGATCATATCGAATATTCAGAGGGTTGTGAACAACTGTCCCCTAACTTATCGTTAGTGTGGAAATAGGGAATTCAAAGCAATAGCACGTAACATGTTCATCAGACCAAAAAAAATCCGTGGATTGTTGGTGTTCATAGGAGGAAGGGGCACCTCGAGGTGGTGTAATTGTTAGCAAGCTTGTCTCGCTAGAACACTTGCAACTGAGTAGTGAGTTCGATCCTCACTGGGCGTCCCATACTTTCGGCCTTGTGCCACGCTTGGAAAATTACTATTCATAGGAGGAAGTCATTTTTCCTCTGCTGTTCCTTTTAGTCGGAAAAAGGTGATCAAATCTATAGAGATGCGTAATAATGGTACGAGATCCATTGTATTTGATACAATGAGTATCTCCTCGACTTCAGGGAGAGGTCTCACGGACGCTCCCAGAATCCATACAGAAACCACCTAAAAATGCATAGCTTAGTTCTTCTCAAAAGCCCCACCCAATCAAACCCAGTCCCTTCTGGATCCTAGGATCTCTTTTAGAGCTATTCAGTGGTGTATGACGGTGTCATCAAGTTTGCTCGCATTAAGCAGTGGGACGGTCCTGTGCAAGTCCACTCCTTCAAGCATCTGTATCTGTTGTGACTCTCCCTGTCTCAAGATGTCGAAGTTGTATCGTGAATTGATTTCCTTCTCCCTCTTTCTTCTGGCACTCCTGTGAAGGATGCGTACTAAGCAACACCCCTTCTGGAGGCGAGGCCATTTTTGGTTTTGTACTGTCTGCAACGCCCCTCAGGGAAATATGGGCATAATTGCTTGCGAACTCTGTGAAAAGTGGTTTCATTTCGGATGCGTGAGGATGAAAAGGTCTCCACCGGAGATGTGGCTGTGGTATTGTCCTGGATGCTCCCAGCGAAATAGGAGTCATTTTAGGATCAGTTTACTTCTGGTATAAAATTGATGTGCTGTGTAAGACATGAATTGTACCCGAAAGTAGAGCTAAAACTCCCGGGCAGAATGAAGGTACCCCGAAATACGTTTACCTCCAGATAGGCCGTGACCCCAATCAGGTTTATGGTCATACTTACCGGTGATGATGTATATTTCGGAATATTTTTGCGGGAAGATTTGAGATGCGCCTGTGATTTACCTTCTTTTTCCGTATTTTTTTCTTTCTTGTTTCTTGGGAGTTTCTGGAAAAATAAGTGAAATTACATGAGTGTGTTTACCATGTTGGTTTTCAAAAATTAGTCCGCTCCGTGACTCTGGTTTTTGTAATTGTAGGATGATGTGCAAGTCTGACACTTTGTTACCTAACGCCAGCCTTTCTTCCCTTCTCCATTTTTCCCTTGTGAGAGCAGTGTCGCTACGTGAGCTCTCTTTTACTCGCACAGTTAACTAACTTCTGTTTGGATTTGGGTCGCGACATAGGCAGTGTTTCGCAACACTTGCTGTACCGAACCGGCTTCGAGCTACCCTTTGAATCGTAAGGATTTTTTAACAAATATATGGAGCAAGCATTATTCTTTTTTTTAATTTCTACCCTGTTATGGTTTTTAAATGCTTTTGAATCCTATTCTATTCACACACACACACACGCGCGCACACACACACACACACACACACATATATATATATATATATATATATGAAGAAATATAGTCTTAAGGTGTGCTATATTTATGGAATAAAGTGCTCAATATCAGACATAGAGCGTGTGTAAATATAAAAGTGAACATAGAAGTCAACACTTAGAGGCGACAGTCTGTTTCATGCTATATGCAATCATCAGGCCACGTGTGCTGTTATTTTTCTCGGCTATTTATATATATATATATATATATATATATATGTGTATGTGTGTGTGTGTGTGTGTCAATAAAAAAAGACAAAATGAAAAACTATTCTTATCTGCCGCGTTTCATACTTAGAGGACTTTATCAAAGCAATGTAGAAATTATTTTGTTGCAGGTGTTTATATATAAAAGGTGTTTCATTAAGACGGATCAAAGTCAGCAGTAACTAAATCATTGTTATTGGTGAAAACTTATTTATTGGATCATGTTATTTAAGTCATGGCAATGTGTGAAAGATAATATTGACCAAATGTCCGTCAAAATCTTTAATGACGTCGTTCAAAGCTGCTTTTCGATTTCACCAGTATGCCTTATTATCTCATCCTTCAGCTGTTGGATTACTGTCGGCTTGTTGGCATAGATCTTACTTTTGAGATGACCACAAATGAAATAATATAATAAAAGCGTCAAGCCCCACGCTCGTGAGGTGGCCAATTGACTTCGCTGTTCCGAAAGATGAGTCGACCAATGAACTTCTCATTCAATAAAGCCATTGATTGTTCATTTACGTAATAGACTTTGATGACTTTAACACGTTGTTTGATTGTTAATATTTTCGTGGTAGAAATTGCCAAAGACTTCAGATATTAAATCTGAAAGAAATAGAAAAAAAAATCACTAGACGTTTAAACATAATTCACATTTCAAATCGGTCCGACTTATTGGAACAACCTGTACAAAAGCGAAGATGCCATTGGTTTATCAAGCATTTGAAATTTGAGAACGAATAAATGAATAAACTTAAATGAATGTTGTTTAGACTGTGTGCTGTACGAAGAAATGCCGCGATGGACTTAAACGCTTCTTAAAAGCAATAAAACAACAAAAAAGATTTCTTGATAATTACTTTCTTCCTTTTTGGCAGATATGAATTCTGACTCTTTCTGTGCTCCACATGTTTTGAGTGAACGCTCTCAAATATAAAAAAAACCGTGATAAATCAATGACATCCTCGTTTTGTATATAAAACACCTGCATTGCTAAAATCACTCAGAGGACGAAACAAGTCGTTTAAGTATAGTTTTTCCTCCTGTTTCTTTTTATGCAGTATCTTCTTTTACAGATGCACTCTGTCAGAAAATAATATATATATATATATATATATATTATTTTCTGACAGAGTGTGTATATATATATATATATATATATAAATATATATATATATATATATATATATATATATATATTATTTTCTGACAGAGTGTGTATATATATATATATATAATATATATATATATATATATATATATATATATATATATATATATATATTGACTCTGTCAGAAAATAATATATATATATATATATATATATATATATATATATATATATATATATACATATAGGCATCTCAAATTCAGTCACTTTCTCAACGACATGCCGAATATTTTCATAGCAAATGCTCTGACTAGCTTTTTCCAAAGTTTCTCAACTATATAAATGTAAGCGTGTATTTTGTCATCTCAGTTCCACCCGTTTACTGTTGAAATAGCTAAATGCACCCCCACTTCTAGTTCAACAGTTTCTTTACTCGCACTTCCCTCCTGTGGTATTCGCTTCTGTTTACTTGCTTCCATGATAAATACAATCTTTAAAGATTTAAATACAACGTCAATCGCCATTGTCAGGTGGGGCCGCTTTTCTCTTTTGAAATATTTTATGAGCCTTTTGTTTCGTATTTAACATGAAATAGATATTGAAAATAATTTATCAAAACTCAACATAAAATCTGTCACAACTACATCTGAAACAATAAAAGACGTAATCAAAAGAAAACAAAGCAACAAGCAAAAACTTGATAACGGAAGTATTGCTGGCAAAATACACCTTATTTAAATTATATGATTCTGTATGGAACAAGGAAAATATACGGGAAAAATCCTATAAAATAAAAGTTAATATGATTTTTGTCATACTTACCGATAACACAAAAGTACTTATTCGGAAACAGAGATTTTATACCACATAATTTATATATTGTTTATAAAATAACGGAGTGGATTATTTTTCTTTACAAACATCATTTGTTGTACATCAATTCTCCCGAAACATTCGTACAAAAAAAAAAATAAAAAAATAATTATATAAATAACATAAATATATATATATATATATATATATATATATATATATATATATATATATATATATATATATATATATATATTAAATAATTAATTTTAAATTATAAAGGGAGAAAATCGAAAATCCCTGTCCCTGACTAGTAAAATCTTCTAGACGGTAAGTGTCCTCTATGTTTATCTGTTCGCCCCATCGCTGGAATTAGGGGAATTCATCAGATACGGTATTTGTCAACTCCGAAACAGACCTCGATCGCTGGACGTCACGTGACCCTCGTGAATTCATCTTACCCAAGGGGAGATAATCGTCTTTTATATCGCTATGGATATAGCTAAAATTCATGATCTGTTATGTTTTATTCAGAGAACGAATATAGGCCATCCACAGGGATAAAATTAATATTATACCCTACGGGTTATAAGTTCATCTTGGTGATATAATAATTATTTATCGTGATATTTTTGCTGATACATAGAATAGCTTAGTGTATTTCCCTTTTCATTCATTATTTTCACAATATATATCTTTTCCTCTGCAATTACTGATCCTGAAGTAGACGTGCTTTCTTTTGTCGCCTGAAAAATCCGAACTTTATTTACTACTTGGATATTACCTACTCCTCTATGTTTCCAACTTCATTATTGATATTATTATTATTATTATCGTGTTTTTCACTCTTAGGATTCTCTCATCATGTTTCCAGGATTAATTTCAAACGTTAGAAAAATCCTTATTATTTATTTTTTTAATTTTCAAGCCCGGGGGTCAATCTAGGTAGAGGATTACGTTAAGAGATAATTTATATATAGAGAAATGAAAGACAACGATTAACATTAGACTTCAACAGGTTAAGATTGTAGTGATCGGGAAGCATCCTCTGGGGAGTCAGTTCCAAGTTTCAGTAGTTTGTGTGAATAAGCTGTTTGTATGGAACTTAGTTCGAGCCAATGGAATACGGAAGGAATGTCGGTGGTTTGTAAGTAACGTAAATGGTATGGCCAGTCCTAGCCGGGAAGGTTATAAGGATAATGTTAATGGTATTTGTATCATGAAACTTTCCATGAAGATGAATATTTGGCATGCCTTAATCGAACAATTATTCTTATTTCTAAAATGAAATTTTTAATAAGGTTACACAGGGCGATTATCTCCCCTTGGGTAAGATGAATTCACAAAGGTTACGCGACGTCCGACGACCGACCTCTGTTCCCGAGCTGACAAACCACGAATCTTATGTATTCCCCTAGGAAGACAGACGTCAAGACAAGCTCACAAACAGATGAATGTAAACGACACTAACGGTCTAGAAGATTTTCTCTTCGGGAAATATTACTAGTCAGACCCTCTTTTCTCCCTATCACACTGAATTAATATGTTATAATTTTTCTGTGGATAAATAATGGCATATATATATATATATATATATATATATATATATATATATATATATATATATATATATATTGTTTTAAAATGATGGAATGCATTATTTTTCTATACAAAAAGTAATAAGTGATGTAGAGATGAATACAGTTCTCCAAAAGAGGACTTGGACTTGTCGAAATACATGTAGACTGACGCCGCGAATCATTATTTTTTTAAAGCATTCAACCCCAAGCAAGGTGGGAAGCCACTAGCACGCAAGAGGCTACAGAGGAGTCATAGAGGAAAGGATGAAGAGAAGGTTAGGAGATAGATCAGGGCATCTGGAGACGTCGATTGACGTTACATTTGAATAGTTGGAGTTTATAGCTATCAATAAAATAAGAAATGAGGAGGGAATTCCACAGGCGAGAAGTGCGAGGCATGATGCTATTCGTGTAGAAGAGACGACTACATTTAACAGTTTCGACAGTGAAAGTGTGTGAGCGAGATGCCAGCCTAGTTGAACGATTAAATTCATGAAGTCTGGGAACCAATGAAAACAGCTCATCGGATAAGTTACCGTGAAAGTATTTGTAAAAAAGACAGAGGGAGGCGACGGCACGTCTGTGAGAGTACGGCTGCAGACGAGATGCTAGATCAGGGCCAAATTACATTGCATATCCTTCTTTGGAGTTTATCAAGGAGAAAGAATAAACAAGTAGCAAGTTACACATCTAGCTTATCCGTTTACTCCATATTTCACCAAGACAACGTCGCTTCCAAGTGACATACTACAACTTGATTGTGTTATCTTCATTCAAAGCAAAGAAGACATAACACCAGATCATTTAAGATCGGCGATAAAGTTTTCTTTAAAAAACTTTAAAGCTGGAAAAGAAAATTGGAAGTAAATACAATCCAGCGACTTGATAGTATGTTATATGTTATCGAAGCTGGGCGATTTCGTCATAAGAGATATATTAATCAGTTGAACACTAGATATGCACCGAAGAGACAAGCAGTACAATTTAACTTATCGATGGACATATTTTTGAAGTACCTATTCCTAAAACTGAAGTTACAATACAACGTGAGCATAAAGCGAAATCTAATCCGACTGAAACATTAGAAGTGGACCCATGTCGAAAAAAGTGGCTTCCCCCTGTTTTTTTCTATAAATATTTTCATGGTATCTGCTCTGACGCGTTATTTTCACTGGTGACCTGATTGCATGAATTTAAGCGTTCTACTAGGTTGGCATCTCAATCACACCTTTTTTTACTGTCGAAATAGTTAAATGTAACTGTCTCTTCTACTTCGACAGCTTTTTCTCTCGTACCTCCCGAACAATGGAACTCCCTTCCTCTTACTTACTTCACTGATAACTATAATCTTCAAACATTTAAATGTAATATCAATCAATATATTATGTTATCTTGTTCCTTGTTCTTATTTTTATTCCCCTCCGTTCGTCTCTTTATCCTTTCTTCAACCCTCCAGTCTTTCCATTACTTTCACACTCTGTAGCCCCTTGCGTATTAGAATCACCCCCACCCATTGCTTGGAGTGAAATGCTTTAAAAACACGAAAAGGCGATGCAAAGTGATAGGTCTTCATTTGGGGTTTCGACTCCAGTCACTTTCTCACCGATCTAATGTGGCTTCTCTCTGTCTTTTCTATAAATATTTTCATGGCATCTGCTCTGACGATTTATTTTCATTGTTGACTTGACTGCATGAATTTAAGCGTGCCACTAGGTTGGCATCTCAATCATATCTTTTTTACTGTCGAAATAATTAAATGTAACTGTCTCTTCTAATTCACAGCTTCTTCTCTCGCACCACCTGAACAATGGAACTCTCTCCCTCTTGCTTCCCTGATAACTATTATCTTCAAAAATTTAAATTCAATCGATATTTTCTGTTGCCGTGATCTACGTTCTTCTTTTTATCCTCCTCCTCCAATTTTTTTTTATCCTTTCCTCACACCCCATACCAGTATTTCCCCTTACTTACACTCTCTGTAGATCCTTGCGTACTAGTGCCACTCCCGTCTGCCTTGGGGTGAATTGCTTAAAAAACAACAAATAACTGTTCTTTCAGCAAGATGGAGAGGCTCCCCGTTATGCTTTGGCAGTAAAAGACTATCTTAACCAAATCTTCCCACGGCGTTGGTTCGGAAGAAGAGGCAGCATCGAATGACCACGACGTTCACCTGACGTAACGACAATGGATTTCTTTTTGGATTGTAATGAAGAAGATTTATGAGATAAATCCTCACACAGTAGACGAATTAAGAGTACATCTCAGACGTATTTATTCAAATTGATGCAGATCGGGATTTGTGTCATGCTGTGTGTCATAGTGTTCTGAAGAGGTTCGAGGAATGCTGCAATGTTGAAGGAGGACATTTTTTTTGTATTTAAGGGATTAAACTGGGCTAAAAAATTTAATTAAAGTGTTAAACAAATATACATAAATATTCTTGAACAAATATGTTTGCAAAAAAATAATATAAATGAAATAAAATTAGTTTTAAAATTGTAAAGTTCACACCTGAAATAAAATTGGTTTTAAAATTATAATGTTCATACCTCTTTTGGTTCACCCTCAAATAATACCTGTGCAAGGCATGTTGAAAGATATTTCATTTCTAAATTATTTTCTCTTCTAGTAGCCCTATAACATCTTTCGAATCCCTTCAAAACAAGTGATGATGAACAATAATAAATAGTCGAAGTATCATATATATACATTTAATAACCTCGAGAGATATATTAATTACACTGGAAATAGACGTGTCGACTAGGAAATCTAGCAGAGTATATTACATAAGACGGCGTTGAGATTGAAATCCAAATTTCGTATGTTGACTGACGACATTAGAAACACCGTTACGAAATGTAAATAATACGGCTTTCTTGACATAAATACCATAGATCTACATTCTATTAATTTGTATACATTGTTAATCTCTTTCGTTATGGCTTTCAGTGCTCAAAATAAAAATTAGATCAAAACATGTAAAGTATGTAATTAGGAAAATTGTAAATTTCAGTGATTAATTAAATTTACACATTCAAGCGCGACTATTACAATAATCTTCGTTTATTCAAAAGCTCTTAAATTTTGTGCTATGACGAGTGTCCTACGGCCCTCTCAGAAAGATGAGCCATAGGCAAACATTTTTGTTGTGACAACATGATACCAGTTCTTATAAAACTAAAAAATCTAATTGAGATTTCTGTCCTAATTTCTGTGTAAGTGAGGTCCGTACAAAGTTGAGAGGTGCACGACAAATCTAAAAATGGACAAAACAGAGCAGTCATAAACAATCTTCCAAAGAAATGTATGAGAATATCCATGCGGTCAGGGAACATACTCTTGATGAGGACGCCCCTTCTTATGTAACTGTCAAGAGTTGGGCTGCAGAATTTAAGCGGTACAGTGACAGCACATAAAAAGAAAATCGCTCATATCATCCAAAAGCCTTAACCACAGATGAACCAGTTAATGCCATTCTGCGTATCGTTTTGGATGACAAACGTCTTACTGTCCGGCAGAGAGCTAAGTCCATAGGTATTAGTTGTGGTTAGTTCTATACTGTTTTGACTGAGATCTTGTGAATGAGCCAGTTGTCTGCAAGATTGGTCGAAGAATCGTGACTCTAGTGCAGAAACTGAAAAGGGTTGTCTCGTTTCCAAGCTGAACCTGAGAATTTCCACCGCAGATTAATAAAGCAAAATGAACCCTGGCTTCACTATTGGAAGCTGAATCTAAAATTCAAAGCAAAGTGTACAAACTCTGATTCTCCAGCCCTGAAGAAATTCAAAAAGACATCACCTGTTTGGTTTTTGTTTTTTTTTATTCTAAAGGCATAATCATGATAGACTCCCTGGAACAGAAGAAAAAACTATTTAACGGACATTACTATCAGAATTAAGACAACTGAAGGAAGAAATCAAATCGAAACACTGAGGGAAGCTAGAAGAGGTGCTCTTGCTCCAGGATAACGCCCACGTTTACTCTGCTCAATATGCAGCAGCTGAAACAGAAAACAGTGGCTTTGAACTTGCTCCTTATTTCCATTACTTAACAGTCTTAGCGCCAACTACTTCCTGTTGCCTAAATTCAAAATCCATCTTGTTTCATGTCCATTTTGAAAGAATCATAAGATTCTTTGGAAAAGTTTTTTCAGGAACCAGGACCACATCTTTTTCTGTGATGGAATTGCAATTCTTCACCGTCGTTGGAGCAAGGACATTGATGTCGAGGGGTACTATATTGAAAAATATAGTGAAAAACTGTCTTGCTTCTCCAGCTCCTTCCGGGTGAAGTTTAGAACTTTTCTCGTATAAAAGGGAAAACAATCGTCGACTGTTATGTTCTTGTGAGCTGAGATGACCTAAGGTATATTTTCTAACCGCCAAGTAGGCTGGCGAAGTTGTTTGCATATATTTTCTACCTAAAACTAGATAATGTTCAAAAGATGTGGATTTAAAATTATTAATATTCCATTCAATTTATTGAGATTAAGATATGTTATCATCTGCTATATATCTCTATAAACCAACAAATTTCCTGCCATTATATAAAAAAATATTAAATCATGACTAAATTCATGTTCTGTCGAAATAGACTTTCATTTTATTTTATAAACTCGTAATCATTTTAATGGCATCTTTGGCGACAACTGGAAGATGCCAAGTGATTTCTCACTTTTACAATTTGATTATAATTATTTTCAAATGCTAATTATCAATCAGCTTTATTATTATTACTAGCCGAAAATATTTGAAATAGAAACTTTATGCATTCCACTGAAACATTTGTCTTCCCAAGTAGCTATATGTCCGTCCCGTATCTTCACTCGATCATAACGCCATAGTCTACTATTTATGAGGCAGGGCGTAACGGTTGTGCGAACTAAATAAGGCACTACTTCATAAAGGAAAACGAATGCAAAATTATAATAGAGGTTATTAGTTGTAATAGTTGTAGCGATAGTATATCAAAAGGTGTAAACAGATAAGGTGCCATGCAATCAGGAAAATGTATTTAGTTGTGGTCACTGCAAGATGTGAGACGAACTTGCCGATGTGATATTTTGCCATTCACACAGTTATACGAATACGACGTATTTGATCCACATATTTGTTTTCTCCTTTTGATCTCATTACCAAAGCCCCAAGAGCAACTGCTTATGTGTTTTCTTGAGATATTTTCCCAGCATTTGACCCCAAACAAGTCCACGAGCACGCAGGGCATTACTGAGCGTGAGACTGAGTGAAAAGACTGGGTATCGGGAGGATTGAGGAAAATATAAAAAACTGAACGGGGATTATGGCAACAGAAGATAGCGATTGACGTTGCATTTAAATATTTGAACATTGTAATTATCAGGGAAGCAAGTAAAAGGAAGGGTATTCCATGGTCAAGAAGTGCGAGAAAAAGAAGCTTTTGGAGTAGAAGTGGCGGTTAGATCTAACTATTTCAACAGTAAAAGGAGAGAGCTAGATTCCAATTTAGTAGCACCCTTACATTAATGTGGTCGGGGAATCAGTGGGGAAAAGCTCGTCAGCGCAGTTGCCATGGAAATATGTGTAGAAAGGATAGAAGGAAACCAGATCACGTCTGTGAGAAAGTGACTGAAGTCGAGATGCCAGGTCAGGACCGATTACATTGCAGATCCATCTTTGGGTTTTGTCGGGAACCTCGAAATTAACAGCAGGGGCACTAAAAGTATTGAATGCAAGGACGAGTAGATTTATAGATGTGTAAAACAAACTCCTGGCACGACACAGAGAACAAACTCTCCTTGCAGTAGATGCATCTATTGATTCATTCTAGTAGTTTCACCTCAAGTCATTTGAAAATGTGAGGCCTAGAATTTTTGTCTTCTGGGCCTGCAATATCTGCCAGAACTCAATTGTTTTCAATATGATTCGTTATAATTATATCTTGTTGATTTTCCTGGATCTCATTATCAGTCAAACGTTTAATTTCCAGATGACGATAACACTTGATATTCTCTGTAAATGGTGGTGGTTAAAATTCCCACGAAATCTCTTCGTAAGGGAGGTTAGAAGCGCGTCATATTAAGCTCTGTAAACTCTAATCAACATTATCTTCTTGTTGCAATAATTTTTTTCGTGACATACCGCCAAAGCCATATATTAAATTTAAAACGAAAATTTGCTAGACAGCGATTGTTAAGACTTTAATCTACATCAGTAGATTTTTCAGTAGATTCATAATCATAATGGAAATACTAATATCGTGACGGTTCAGTGTGACCAGTTGATGGGAACTTATAATAATCCATCACGTCAGATATATCAGATAACGTGTGAGTTACGTGAGAACGGTTTATTCCCAGATATTCATAAAATTATAAACATTTGTCCCACGCAGAGATACTATAAAACATGTATGCAACAACAAGCTGTGTGAAAAGAAATTGCACAAAGTGACCACAGATGCGTAATGGGAATGTCCACATCTGCTTGTTTTGTACGGACACAATATTAACCATGAAGAGGCTTATCTTGCCATCGTTTTTTCATTTGGTACATTGCATTTGCTTTTTCTTTCCTTTCAGGTTCTTTGCCGCTGCGGTAGTTGTATTGTTTTTGTATTTCTGCATTCTCATTATTGTTATCATTATTATTATTATTATTATTATTATTATTATTATTATTATTATTATACGTGATGGTCACATGTATGCCTCTGCGGTTGACGGAGGAAGATGTATATAGGTTAATTTTCAATTATGAGGCGGCCATTTTCTTTATAATTCCTTCCCGAAAAATTGTCATGGATATGATGGGCGGATTTGTTAGGTCAACAGCTATCTAGGACAATGGTGTAGCCTGGCGCGATAGCTTTGTCGGCCACCAGAGTGGTAATGACAGGGGATCGCTGGGCAAATGTCTCCTTCGTACGAATTTAACAAGGCAGAAGGTTTTCTTTAATGGAATCAGTGGCTACGTATCCATGACAAAGTTCTAGGTTATCAACTGTTGTTTGGCTCTCGAGATAATGGCCTATGATTAGTAAAATCAATTAAAGAAATTTGATAAATTTGTTAGTAGGCATTTATTTCATACAAAGAAATTTAGATGTGTCTAATGGATTCTTGCCATAGGTGCCATTCCGTCAAAGTAGAAAAAGCTCTGAATTGTAAATGGTGGAAAAAGCAAAGATATATTAACATACGCCCAAAAGCCATTATAATTCACCTACAATAAAACAAAAGAAATGAATGAAAACCTAATTTCACTAAGAGATGACAAATTCCAAAGAATTTTGCAAAGATTACTACTATCATTCCTCAGACTACAATAACTACCAATTCTTCTTTCTTTTATGTGCACTGTTCCTTCAGGACGTAGGCGATCATGGCCCTCCACATCTTCCTGTCCCTTTTATCTCTTAATATGTTTTATCTTTTTGTTATTTCTCCCAGACCCTGTTCTGCTATCCACTTGCACAATCCATTAAGTATCTCACGATTTTCTTTCCTCTGTTCCGCTTTTCCTCTCCCTGCCCTGTGAGTATCAGATTTTTCAAGCCATCTCTCCGCATTACGTGTCCCAGAAATTTCAGTTGTCTGATATTAAGTATAAGTTTCCTCTTTGTTTCCATTCTCTCCAAAACTTCGTCGTTGCTCACATATTCGATCCATGGAATCCTTAGAATACTTCTGTAGGACCATATTTCTGTCGCTTCGAGTCTCCGAAGGAACCGTCCAGCATTGGCTGTCATACAGGAGGACAGATATCACATAACAGTTCAGTTCTCTTTTCTTTGTTTCCAACGAAACTTTCCTGTCTTATAATACTCTACCTATCTTCTAGAATGCGTATTTGGCAATCCTAATACGTCTTCGGAGATAATTAATGTTGCAGTTTTATGGGTATGTAAGTACTAGTGAGCTAGCCTAAATGAGCTGACTCATTTTATAGTTCACCAATAGAAGGGTTAACCAATCAGAATGCTCAAAATATTCAATGCGACGCGTATAAAGGCAGCCATTTTTTCTCCCAAATTGTCTGCACTGCCAACCTGATATCGAAGACGTAAAGAATTACTTAACAACCGCTACTTTCTCTGAATCTTCACTGCCGACTTCTGATATTGAACAAATTACGGACTCCACTGGATTCCATATTCAGAGACTGCGGCAAACATGGTCAACAATTAAAGTCATGTACCAGCTTGATATGAGTGTCTCCGGCCTGTAAATTGCATTTTAGGCTCATGTTTTTGCTGATGACAATACATTCTGTCTTCTACTTTATGTATAGTCCGTTCCTCTCACTCTCTTCTGCAGGAGGTGTTGTAGTTTCCTTTCTATGTCTGCTACCAGCACTTTGTCATTTGCATATCTTATGTTGTTAAGATTGTGGCTACCAAAGATGAATCCAGGTAGGATTTCTAGTTTTCTTAGAATTGCTTCGCTGTGTAGGTTGAATGAGTCCGGTGAGAAGACACGTCCTTGCCTTACACCCATTGCATATCTGCTGAACTCATTTTTATCGTTATGCATGCGGTTTGCCACCAGTAGAGATTTTTTTTTATTATTTTAACATCTTTCCCGAGTATGACAAGTTTGATGAGCAGCTCACATCTTTGAGAAGTATTTTTGAACGCCTTT
>OZ010583.1:86691874-86719374 GCA_963932145.1 Acanthosepion lycidas
TGTGAGTGGATAGCGAAATAAGATGGGTGACGCTTGGTAAAGGAATAAAACTTCATGATGGCTACAAAGCTCAGAATGTTGTGGAAAGTCATGACCGTTAACGTCATGAATGGAGACGGCACGTAGAAGAAGTTGGCAGGGTGAACTCAACTGCTAAATATGTAAAAACGAAAGACGAAGCAAAATTATAATCTGATAATTATTGTTATCTACATAGATGAGCAACACATTGAGATAGATAGGTAATTTATAGCTTTCATCCCGTGTCTACTATCAACACTATGCCATCTGCATAGCTCATATTGTTAAGTGGTCACCAAATCATGGTAGGGCATCTAACTCTCTCAAAATTGCCTCGCTGTATTGGTTGTATAAATCAGGACATAAGGCATATCCTTACCTTGAGCCGCGTTCTATCTGTGTATATCTGATGAAATCATTTTCTGTTCGCATGTAAGTACTTTGATTCCAGAAAAGTTTTGATGCAAGAGAAATGTCGTTCTACAGAAAGATGCTGAAGATTCCATGGATCGAACATGGGAGCAACGACGAGGTTCTAGAAAAAAAATAAGATAACATTAAGAAGGGAGTTGAAATGTTTGGGTCACATAGGGATGAAGATGGGTTTCGAAGATTTGATACATACAGGACAGATTGAAGGAAAGAAAAAACAGAGGAAACACACATACACAGAAAATGTATGACAGAACAGGGTTTTTAAATAAAGAAAAGACAGAATTTATTTAGAGAAGCAAAAAAATTGTGGAGTGCCATGATAACCTACATCCGAAGATAAAACAGCACATGAAAAAGAAGAAAGTTATTTCAAATATTTGGAAGGTTTGTAACCAAGAAAACCAAAGGTTAAAACTGTACATATTTTATGCATGTGCTATTAAACAATAGGCATTAATTAGTTTGTGTTTGTTAGGACATTTTGACGGTCTTCTTTGAGTATAGAATTCAGAGGTTAGCAGTGAATATTTCGGAGACAGTAAGAAAGCGTAGTTCAGGTGAGAAGTGGATATTGCAGCAAAGTAGCAGTGCGTAGTACTTCCTTCCGTCATCTTCGCCTGACAAGTTGGTACTGGTCATTCGGGTAGGTTAAACAAAAATGGCCGCCTTTATACACGACGGATAGAATGTTCTGCGGCTTCTAATTGGTTAACCTTCTATTGGTAGACTATAAAGCGAGTCAAGGCATTTGGATCAACTCACTAGTCATATATATATATCGCCTACCACCCCCACACCCCCGCACACACCTACTCCTACTGCGTCAGACCCTCCAATTCCCCAATCACCCCTCCCTACTCCAACCTCTTCGTCCACTCCCACTCCACCACCCCCAGATAGGGGAAAAAAGAAGAAAAGGATCTTCGGCAAGGTCGAAGAAATTTGTAGAGCAGAGAAAGGGGAGATAGACAAAAACCTCTCCTCTCGCAAGAGAGCATTACTGGGGCCTCTAATTAAACTGTCATCTGTTGATGGTAAATCAGTGGAGGACCCCAGAAATTTTCCTGGTGCCCCGGGAGTTGTCGGACTGATCAGGGATACCGGCAGGCACTTGAAAGTCTGGACCCATCTCTTCGAGACCAGAGAAGCCTTCCCAGACATAAGGATGGTGGAGACTGGGTCGCAAGATCTTAAAAAAATCCATTTGTTTTGTTCAGGGAGGGCCCCCGTACGTCTCCACCCATCATTATATAGGGCCCTAAAACTAAATTACCCCACGGACGTCGGCGGGATTGTCACAGAAGGACGGATAAAGTCAGAGTTAGGAGTGGGGAGCCTGGGACAATCCGTCGGGGTCCTTTCACCCGCAGATTTCCGTCCGGTATGTGAATAGGTTTATTGCACTTCTTCTTTTCTTTCTTTGCAGGCTTAGAAGATGTCTATTAAGATAGCAACTTTGAATGTGAGGGGCTTAAGGGATCGGGGTAAGGCTGCCCGCCTGCTCCGGGACCTTCTGTCCCTGGACGTGGATGTTGCCGCGATTGAAGAGACCCACTTTGTTTGCAGTTCCGATGCGTGTGTGCTGGACGATGACTTTGTCGTCTATTCAGCATATGGGGACCGTTCTGCCAGAGGAGTTTCTTTGCTTGTCAGGCGTACTCTCGATGCGAAGGTGGACCTTGTGCATACCGATGCCGAGGGCCGGTTGATCGTGGCCGATATTGCCGTGAAAAGTGGTTCGTTCCGAGTCGTTGCGGTTTATGCGCCCAACGACCGGGAGGAGCGGGTCTCGTTTTTTCGGCGGTTGGGGTCGTTCCTAGTGGATTCAACGCGCCTAGTTTTAATGGGGGACTGGAATGCCATCCTGGACCCCAAGTTAGACAGGGGGCGGGGAGCTAGCGGGAGAAGGGGCGATCGTAGCCTGGTTGATCTGATCGACGATTATGGTCTCGTCGATAGATACCGGGTCGATCATCCCGGGGGGAAAATGTGGACGTGGGCTCTTAATTGGCCTTTTGACAAGGTAGTTAGCTACCTTGACAGAATGTTAGTTAGAAGAGCCGACATAGATCTACTAGATTGCCCTACGTTCCACTGGGTAGGCTATTCGGACCACAAACTCGTTTGTGCCCGAGTGGCGTTAGACTGTAGGCCTAGAATGGCTGGTTACTGGAAGTTCAATCTGTCCTTACTGGACAGGGAGGACTTTCGGGAACAGCTAATTAGACTAGTGCAGCGGGAGCTAGTGGGGGCGGTTATCGGGAATAAGTGGTGGGAACGCCTTAAATGTAGGATTAGGTCCTTCACCACTGATTTCGGCAAACGGCTCGCTCTAGATAGAGCTGATAAGGTGAAGACACTCAAGTCTAGTTATTCCCGGGCGGTGGCTGGGGGGGATCCCCTAGAGATAGCCTTAGCTAAGGAGGCCCTGGATCGTTCGAAGAGCGAGCGGTACATGGGCCAGGTAATTAGACATAAGTTAAGCAAGATGTCTTCCGAAGCTGTGAATTTGGGCGCAGATCTGCGCAGGGAAGAGGTCCGTCGAGGTGGCGATCGTTACATTCGTGAAGTCGAATCCCCGGAGGGGCGTACTCTTCGGGCCACTGACGACATGTGCGAGGCGTTTCGGCGCCATTTCTAGAGCCGGTTTACCAAGGAGCCTGGTCTCCGTGAGGAGGAGTTTCGTAGCTATTTGGCTGACTTTCCTCGGCTTTCGCCGACTGAAGCGGCTAGCTGCGAGTAAGAGATCACGGAGGGCGAAGTCTACGCGGTTTTGAAGAAGGTCGGCAGAGGCAAGTCGCCCGGTCTGGATGGTTTGCCCTATGAATTGTACTTGAGGCTGTCGCACATCTTTGTTCCGATTTTGACTGCAGTGTTCAACAACTGGTTTCGGTCGGGGTCCATCCCCAACCGGATCACCAGGGGCGTGATCACTCTGTTGAAAAAGGGCAAAGGTGGTGGGGGGAAGCTAGACGACTACAGGCCCATAACTCTGCTAAACACAGAGTTAAAGATTATGGCCAAGATCCTGCAGGAGCGTTTGCAGTCAGTTGCCGAGTATCTGTTGGGACCTGAGCAGACTTGTTCTGTGAGGGGCCGAACAATTCAGAGCAACCTGCATCTGATCCGCACGATCATAGAGGGTGTAAAAGACGACGAGCAAGCCGCGCTGATCAATTTGGATCAGTCCAAGGCATTTGATAGGGTCGACCATCGCTACCTTGCTACTGTCCTGCAGGCCGCTGGATTCGCACCCAACTTCTGCCGCTGGATTAGCCTCCTGTATCGCTCCCCCAGTGCTGTGGTACAGGTGAACGGAAGGTTGTCGGACGCGTTCGTGCTGTCTAGGTCGGTTCGTCAGGGTTGTCCACTGTCGCCTCTCCTTTATGCTTTGGCGTTGGAGCATCTCCTTCGCCGGCTGAAGGACGAGACCGGCAGTCCGGCCCTACGCGGAATCGCCGTTCCTGGAGGGGCTCGAGCCAGGGTTTCCGCGTACGCCGATGACGTATCTGCTTTCGTGTCGTCCCGGGACGACATCGAGGCGGTACAGAAGGCGCTTGACCGGTACGAGAAGGTGACAGGGGCCAAGATAAACCGCGACAAGTCTTCCGGCTTGCGGTTAGGTGCCTGGAAGGGGGTCGCTCTTCCGGGCCGCTTCGGTTGGACGGATGGACCTGTTCGCATTCTTGGAGTGTGGTTTGGACCGGACCTCCAGCTGGAGAAGAATTGGTCTGAAGTACTTGCAAAGGTCGATTCTGCCGGCAAGACTTGGAATCGACGGCGGTTGTCCGTGAAGGGCAGGGCGGAGGTGTGTGCTACATACATTTTCCCCCTGATTCTTTATCGATTGTCTGTACTTCCTCTCTGTGAGACCCATTGGAAGGCGCTCGAGCGATCGCTATCCTCCATTTTATGGAGGGGACGCGTGAACAGGGTCGACAGACGAGTCTGCACTAAACGTCCGTGTCATGGGGGGCTGGGAATGCCGCACCTCTTGAGTCACGTCCGTGCCTCTAGGTTGGCTTTCCTACGCCGCGCATTGACTGGGAGAGATCCGATTCTGGAGGGGATTGTTAGGGACGCCTTCCCTAGCCTTACCATCAGTCCCCCCATCTCGAGGGTTGAGCGCCGTCGTAAACCCCGGGACGAGTCGGATTTCATCCGCGAGTGTCGGTCGGCCTTGAAGGCCATTCCCCGGTCCAGTGACCTGTCACGGCCTAGGAAGGTCTTCTATCGTGGATTAGTGGAGGGGCCCGCGAA
Source organism: Acanthosepion lycidas (assembly GCA_963932145.1). NCBI lineage: Eukaryota > Metazoa > Mollusca > Cephalopoda > Sepiida > Sepiidae > Acanthosepion > Acanthosepion lycidas. Next base: position 86,696,591 of record OZ010583.1, read on the forward strand.
GGATTCCCTACGTGATACGCTCGGCTTGTCGGAGGAGGAGTATCGCTCCTACTGGTCTTGGGCGCCAGCGGCGGATTACCTCAGTAACCCTGAGTTTTAGCTTACCTGGCGATTGGCTCGGAATCGGCTGCCTCTCAACGACAAGGCTTTCATATGGGGTTTGGCGGATTTGCCAGACTGTGAACGGTGTGGTCTTGGCTTAGAAGAAACGGCTCCGCACGCCTTCTACCATTGCCCCCGGGTCCGCCCCTTATGCGACCATGTCGGCGAGCTGACGGCTCGTCTCGCTCCCGAACAGCTTGTGTCCATTGATCGCGCATACGCGTGTGACAATGTGTCGCCCCCGTATTCCGGGGTGAAACGAATGGTGTTTCTGACGCTGCTGGCCACGGCTCGAATGGTGATTTGGACGACGCGAAAGGAGGAAGTCTTGCGGGGCAACCGTCTTTCTCATCAGCATCTAATCCAATTCTTTGAGCATCAGCTCAAGATGAAGATTAGATCTGATAGAAAACGATTGCATTCGACAGTCTTTAGCGAAAGGTGGGTAAAAGAGGCGAGCTTGGTTCGTGTGACCGGGGCTAGCCTTGATTTTCTCTTCTAGGTCAACCTATTGCACATCGGGGTGGCTTCCTGTGGAACCCTCCCCTTGGTTAGGTTAGACAAGCTTCAGTGTACCTAGTTAATGTGAGTAAGTGTTGTTCCTGGCCTGTAACCCGGCTACTCTTTGGTTATGATCCAAGTCGAGATTCCCAACCTCCCCAGTTTGTTTTTAACCCTCCTTTTCATCTCGACTGGGTCAGCTTTATATTTTCCCATTCCCGCATAATATTTTAGCCTTCTTCCCACTCCCTTAGCGAGAGTTGCCTCTTGATTTTGTCCCCTGGGCAGAATACAGCGGCCTCTCTATTTTGAGGGTTGTACGGTCCCCTACTAACATCTGTTATGTTTAGTTTGTATTTTGTGTTTATATTTATTTGATTATTGTGTTCATCTCCCTCCCCTCTCATTCTATCATTATTAAAATTTTATGTATTTTATGTATTATCATCAAATTTTTATGGTGTGGGGCGCGTTTTTGCTAGGTTCCCCTTGAGAGGATGCGGTATTATGGTGGTTGGAGGAATGTTTGGTGATGGACGAGTTCTTGTGGTGAATGGGTAAATTGTAATGTATGAATGGGTCGTGAATCTGATTAGCTAGGTATAGGATAGTTAGTTTGGACCAGCCTCTACCCCTCCCCTTCATCGGCCACGTGCCAAAATTTGTAAATTTTACAAATAAATATCCTAGTCATATATATAGTTGGAGGTTGTGTGTTTTAACTAGTGCTTCTGCGCAATTGAAAGTCAAGCCATTTGAAACAAACGGTCAGCTTTTCTTTGTTTTTTGTGTTGTAAAGTTTTATTTTGTTTTCTAAAACTTTGAATTTTTCCCCCCATTTTTTGTGTACGTTTTGATTTGATTTGTTTGTTTGTTTTTTTATTGATTCTCTTTTTCTTTGTGTTTTTTCCCCCGCTCCCGTTTTAGTTTTTTATTCTTTTGAATTTGTTTTTATTTTACTTTGAATTTATTTTTGAAGTTTTTACATTTTTTTTTAAGTTATGTTGGCAAAAAAGACCTAAAAAGGCGAACGTTTTTACTTTTTTGAGCCGCCGGGATAGCAAATCCCCATGGCGGAAAACATAATATTGTCACCGTCTCAGACGGTGCAAACGGTGCAAACGCCACCAATAGAAAATGTTCCACCGGCGGAAAATGCGTCACCGGCAAAAGCATCGGCCTGGGTGGAAAACAGGCCTCAAAAGAAGGATGCTGCTTACTACAGCCTCTTAAAAGAAAAATATGACAAGTACGTCAATGGGACAGAACTCTTAACCATCCCGGAGGCGTTAGAGGCGGTTAACTCAAGAATAGTTTCCCTGCTGACGTCCGACGTGAAGAGTCGTAAATTGACTGGAGTCAGCAGGGAAACGATGGAAGACACACTTAAAAAGTTAAATATCGTTCCTCGAATCTTGGCGAGGAGGTCAAATGCCATGTGGGATATCCTCTTAGCCACAGAAGGAGAGGCAAAGCAGTTAGCGGGTAGTACAATGGCGACCAACAATATCCGGCTCCAGACGGAGTACATGGGTACCCGCCGTACCAAAATCACGGTGCATGGGGTGCCCGTGGATATTTCGGCAGATAGACTGGGTGCGTTCTTCGCCCAATATGGACCAGTCGAGGAGGTCTCCGTAGTTACCAGCAAGGCGGGCATTGCTACGGGCGACATGACGTTGCATGTAACGTTAAACAGGGATGCCTTCAGAGATGTACCAAATACCCTGTTGTGTCGGAAGAGACGGATGCTGGTGGTTGTGTAGGGAAGGAAGCCACACTGTTGGAACTGTGGGGTATCTGGGCACATGTCCAGAGACTGCCCAGGCAAGGCTCCGCAACCTCAACCCGGCCCAACAACTACGGCGGCAGTGGCCACCACAGCAACAACATCTAAAGACAAGACAAAATCAGCGGTGTCAACAACACCAGCAGCAACACCAAAAGCATCGGAGAAGGCTTCAGAAGGGGAGTGGACAATAGTGAAGGGAAGAAAGAATATGCCCTCCTCACCTAAACAGATGGCTCCAGAGCTGCAGCGACCACCACAGGAGCCAAAAAAACAAAGTCCCCAGAGGCCGGACAAACAGACTGTAAAACAGGCAAAAACCAAAGAGGTTACGCGCAGCCCGGAGAAACAGGCTAAGCAGCCGCGGGAAAAGCAGCTGGGGTCCCAGAAAAACAAACACACCCCAAAGGAGCAGCAACAGCAAGAGCAACCGAATGCAGAGGAGAAGATGGAGGTGGAAGTAATGCCTCCACCACGTACATCAACCCTGAAGAGAGGCAGAGAAGAAGAGGAGGAAGAGGAGGTGGGAAAACCAGATCAACCAGGAAGGAGTAGGGTAGACAGGAGTCCAGCTATATCGAGGTCACAGTCCTTCTGTACGCTCCCTAGAGAAAAAGTTAGAAGCCCCAAAGCCAGGAGTATCTCTTCCTCCCCTTCCATTGATTCATCCCCCTTTCCCTCTACATCTCCCCCTGTGTTTATCTCCACATCCCCTCAGGCGTCTGATGCCTCCCCACCCCACCCGTCAAGGAAAAAGAAGGTGAAGAAGAAAAATTATTTCGTGGAACCCGAAGAAATTTGTAGGGTAAATAAGGGTGAATTAGAGAAAGATTTACCCAAACACAAAAAGCCCCTACTAAACATGTTGTTCAAAAAGAACATGGTAGATGGAAAGACAGTAGAGGATCCCCGTAACTTCCCGGAGGCCCCGGGAGTTATTACTTGCATAAGGGAGACAGGGAGTCGACTCAGAGTATGGAGCCATTTGTATGAGGCAAGAGAGGCCTTTCCTAAAATTAAGATGCTGGAGGTGGACTCACATTACTTAAAAAAATTCAGGCAGTTCTGTTCCGGGAGGGTCCCTGTCATACTCCATCCCTCTTTATACAGAGCCGTTAAGTTAACATACCCCATGGATGTCGGCGGAATTGCCCTGGATGGGCGGATGACGTCAGACCTTGGTGTAGGGAGCCTGGGGCATTCCGTCGGGGTCCTGACTGACGCAGATTTCCGCCCGGTATGTGAATAGGTTAATTCTGTCTTTTTTTTTTTTTACAGGACTTAGAAGATGTCAATTAAGATAGCGACTCTGAATGTGAGGGGCTTAAGGGATCGGGGTAAGGCGGCCCGCCTGCTCCGGGACCTTCTGTCCCTGGACGTGGATGTTGCCGCGATCGAGGAGACCCACTTTGTTTGCAGTTCCGATGCGTGTGTGCTGGAGGACGACTTTGTCGTCTATTCAGCATATGGGGACCGTTCTGCCAGAGGAGTTTCTTTGCTTGTCAGGCGTACTCTCGATGCGAAGGTGGACCTTGTGCATACCGATGCCGAGGGCCGGTTGATCGTGGCCGATATTGCCGTGAAAAGTGGTTCGTTCCGAGTCGTTGCGGTTTATGCGCCCAACGACCGGGAGGAGCGGGTCTCGTTTTTTCGGCGGTTGGGGCCGTTCCTGGTGGATTCAACGCGCCTAGTTTTAATGGGGGACTGGAATGCCATCCTGGACCCCAAGTTAGACAGGGGGCGGGGAGCTAGCGGGAGAAGGGGCGATCGTAGCCTGGTTGATCTGATCGACGATTATGGTCTCGTCGATAGATACCGGGTCGATCGTCCCGGGGGGAAAATGTGGACGTGGGCTCTTAATTGGCCTTTTGACAAGGTAGTCAGCTACCTTGACAGAATGTTAGTTAGAAGAGCCGACATAGATCTGTTAGATTGCCCTACGTTCCACTGGGTAGGCTACTCAGACCACAAACTCGTTTGTGCCCGGGTGGCGTTAGACTGTAGGCCTAGAATGGCTGGCTACTGGAAGTTCAATCTGTCCTTACTGGACAGGGAGGTCTTTCGGGAACAGCTAATTAGACTAGTGCAGCGGGAGCTAGTGGGGGCGGTTATCGGGAATAAGTGGTGGGAACGCCTTAAATGTAGGATTAGGTCCTTCACCACTGATTTCGGCAAAAGGCTCGCTCTAGATACAGCTGATAAGGTGAAGACACTCAAGTCTAGTTATTCCCGGGCGGTGGCTGGGGGGGGATCCCCTAGATATAGCCTTAGCTAATGAGGCCCTGGATCGTTCGAATAGCGAGCGGTACATGGGCCAGGTAATTAGACATAAGTTAAGCAAGATGTCTTCCGAAGCTGTGAACTTGGGCGCAGATCTGCGCAGGGAAGAGGTCCGTCGAGGTGGCGATCGTTACATTCGTGAAGTCGAATCCCCGGAGGGGCGTACTCTTCGGGCCACTGACGACAAGTGCGAGGCGTTTCGGCGCCATTTCGAGAGCCGGTTTACCAAGGAGCCTGGTCTCCGTGAGGAGGAGTTTCGTAGCTATTTGGCTGACTTTCCTCGGCTTTCGCCGACTGAAGCGGCTAGCTGCGAGGGAGAGATCACGGAGGGCGAAGTCTACGCGGTTTTGAAGAAGGTCGGCAGAGGCAAGTCGCCCGGTCTGGATGGTTTGCCCTATGAATTGTACTTGAGGCTGTCGCACATCTTTGTTCCGATTTTGACTGCAGTGTTCAACAACTGGTTTCGGTCGGGGTCCATCCCCAACCGGATCACCAGGGGCGTGATCACTCTGTTGAAAAAGGGCAAAGGTGGTGGGGGGAAGCTAGACGACTACAGGCCCATAACTCTGCTAAACACAGAGTTAAAGATTATGGCCAAGATCCTGCAGGAGCGTTTGCAGTCAGTTGCCGAGTCTCTGTTGGGACCTGAGCAGACTTGTTCTGTGAGGGGCCGAACAATTCAGAGCAACCTGCATCTGATCCGCACGATCATAGAGGGTGTAAAAGACGACGAGCAAGCCGCGCTGATCAATTTGGATCAGTCCAAGGCATTTGATAGGGTTGACCATCGCTACCTTGCTACTGTCCTGCAGGCCGCTGGATTCGCACCCAACTTCTGCCGCTGGATTAGCCTCCTGTATCGCTCCCCCAGTGCTGTGGTACAGGTGAACGGAAGGTTGTCGGACGCGTTCGTGCTGTCTAGGTCGGTTCGTCAGGGTTGTCCGCTGTCGCCTCTCCTTTATGCTTTGGCGTTGGAGCATCTCCTTCGCCGGCTGAAGGACGAGACCGGCAGTCCGGCCCTACGCGGAATCGCCGTTCCTGGAGGGGCTCGAGCCAGGGTTTCCGCGTACGCCGATGACGTATCTGCTTTCGTGTCGTCCCGGGACGACATCGAGGCGGTACAGAAGGCGCTTGACCGGTACGAGAAGGTGACAGGGGCCAAGATAAACCGCGACAAGTCTTCCGGCTTGCGGTTAGGTGCCTGGAAGGGGGTCGCTCTTCCGGGCCGCTTCGGTTGGACGGATGGACCTGTCCGCATTCTTGGAGTGTGGTTTGGACCGGACCTCCAGCTGGAGAAGTATTGGTCTGAAGTACTTGCAAAGGTCGATTCTGCCGGCAAGACTTGGAATCGACGGCGGTTGTCCGTGAAGGGCAGGGCGGAGGTGTGTGCTACATACATTTTCCCCCTGATTCTTTATCGATTGTCTGTACTTCCTCTCTGTGAGACCCATTGGAAGGCGCTCGAGTGATCGCTATCCTCCATTTTATGGAGGGGACGCGTGAACAGGGTCGACAGACGAGTCTGCACTAAACGTCCGTGTCATGGGGGGCTGGGAATGCCGCACCTCTTGGGTCACGTCCGTGCCTCTAGGCTGGATTTCCCACGCCGCGCATTGACTGGGAGAGATCCGATTCTGGAGGGGATTGTTAGGGACGCCTTCCCTAGCCTTACCATCAGTCCCCCCATCTCGAGGGTTGAGCGCCGTCGTAAACCCCGGGACGAGTCGGATTTCATCCGCGAGTGTCGGTCGGCCTTGAAGGCCATTCCCCGGTCCAGTGACCTGTCACGGCCTAGGAAGGTCTTCTATCGTGGATTAGTGGAGGGGCCCGCGAAGGATTCCCTACGTGATACGCTCGGCTTGTCGGAGGAGGAGTATCGCTCCTACTGGTCTTGGGCGCCAGCGGCGGATTACCTCAGTAACCCTGAGTTTTAGCTTACCTGGCGATTGGCTCGGAATCGGCTGCCTCTCAACGACAAGGCTTTCATATGGGGTTTGACGGATTTGCCAGACTGTGAACGGTGTGGTCTTGGCTTAGAGGAAACGGCTCCGCACGCCTTCTACCATTGCCCCCGGGTCCGCCCCTTATGCGACCATGTCGGCGAGCTGATGGCTCGTCTCGCTCCCGAACAGCTTGTGTCCATTGATCGCGCATACTCGTGTGACAATGTGTCGCCCCCGTATTCCGGGGTGAAACGAATGGTGTTTCTGACGCTGCTGGCCACGGCTCGAATGGTGATTTGGACGTCGCGAAAGGAGGAAGTCTTGCGGGGCAACCGTCTTTCTCATCAGCATCTAATCCAATTCTTTGAGCATCAGCTCAAGATGAAGATTAGATCTGATAGAAAACGATTGCATTCGACAGTCTTTGGCGAAAGGTGGGTAAAAGAGGCGAGCTTGGTTCGTGTGACCGGGGCTAGCCTTGATTTTCTCTTCTAGGTCAACCTATTGCACATCGGGTTGGCTTCCTGTGGAACCCTCCCCTTGGTTAGGTTAGACAAGCTTCAGTGTACCTAGTTAATGTGAGTAAGTGTTGTTCCTGGCCTGTAACCCGGCTACTCTTTGGTTATGATCCAAGTCGAGATTCCCAACCTCCCCAGTTTGTTTTTAACCCTCCTTTTCATCTCGACTGGGTCGGCTTTATATTTTCCCATTCCCGAATAATATTTTATCCTTTTTCCCACTCCCTTAGCGAAAGTTGCCTCTTGATTTTGTCACTTTGGGCAGAATACAGCGGCCTCTCTATTTTGACGGTTGGACGGTCCCCTACTAACATCTGTTATGTTTAGTTTGTATTTTGTGTTTATAATTATTTGATTATTGGGTTCATTTCCCTCCCCTCTCATTCTATCATTATTAAAATTTTATGTATTTTATGTATTATCATCAAATTTTTATGGTGTGGGGCGCGTTTTGGTAGGTTCCCCTAGAGAGGATGTGGTATTATGGTGATTGGGGGATTGATCGGTGATGGACGAGTTCTTGTGGTGAATGGGTAAATTGTAATGTATGAATGGGTCGTGAGTCAGATTAGCTAGGTATAAGAAGTTAGCGTTGACCAGCCTCTACCACTCCCCTTTTCGGCCTTGTGCCACAATTTGTATTTCAATGCAAATAAATACCCTAGTCATATATATATATACATACATATACACAAAAAACTGTAACACCCCCCTTATTTTGGGTATATTATGGAATCTTCCTTCAAAATATTAGTAAAGTCAATAAATACATTAATTCCCCCAAAAATTTTTTTCTTTTTCTTTTTTTTTTTTTTTTAGTAGAAAATTAATATCCACAAAAATTAGTCATATCAAAACATTAGCAATAATATCATAAGTTTAGGTTGTGATCACAACAAAAAAGTGGAAAGAATTGTTACTTTACCCATAGCTGAGACCCATTAAAACAGTCACTATCACTCCGGGTCAGAGTGATCCTGAGAGTCACTAAAAAGTGAAAAATTGTTATTTTTCTCATAGCTGGGACCCATTAAAACAGTTACTATCACTCCGGGTCAGAGTGATCCTGAGGATCATGAGAAGAGGATTGGGCTAAAAGTAGGACATTTCCTCCTTTTATTTTATATCTTCCATTCTTCCTGAATTTATTGACGTAAATAAATGTTCGACTTTTACTATCGGTCTTTATCCCAGTCTTCTTATATATTCACCCCAACTCACTAAGTACGTTATAGCATGATTCCTCCTGCATTACTTGATATTGGCCTTTGAGTATTAGATTCTCTCAGCCTTCTTTCCTAATTATGTACCAGAAATCTTTCTCCTAACCTCCTATATTGTATATATGATATATATATATTTTGGTCTCGGTTTAAGTGATGCTGAAATGTCCTGACCGTGGTGCTTCCACCATTCGTTGGCAGAAGCATAATTTCTATTGCTTCAAGACAAAAACGAAATTGTGGGCTTTCCTTAAAAGAATCTATTTTCATTCTATTAAAGATTTATTTAATGGTTTCGGAAAATATTTAAAAATTAAGCGTCGTATGATATTTTAAGTTTCAATTCCCAAATACTATCATTTCTTTAGTTTTTACCGGGGAAAGAAAAAAGATGTATGCATTCCGGTGTACTCTATTCTAAAATGGTAAAGGAATTTAAATCTGATTTTAATTTACCTTCTGAAATTTCCCAATGTTACTTATTTCAATTATATTTCTTTAAATGATATTTCACTTTAACAATATTACTATTAACGATACCACTTTTATTAAATCGATTTTTAAAACAATTTTTCAATAATAGCATTAATGTTATTGGTAAAAGAATCCCATCAAGAATCAATAAAATTCTCTTTATCCAGTTAATTCTTCAATCAATCAAAGCTGAAAGAATGTCGATTGGTTGAAGATTTTCACTGAATAATTCTGGTATTTAAAAAAAAATCAACATCAACAACAAAACAGATATGAAGTGAGAACGACAGTTAAAGATAGGGAGGGAGGATGAAGTTAGAGAGGGTGGTAGACACGTGAGACAGTCATAGGAGGCGTGAAAGAAAGAAACCATGAATGGGAAATGAACGAAAGAAAAATATGTCTCCTCATTACCTGTGCTTAACAATAGAACAATCCCTGATGATGTTTTATCGGAATTGGTATTTTATTTCATCTTGGGATTTTTTTTCTTCACCTGAAAAGAAATAATTGATTGCTATAACTGTTTTGTAATATCTAATACCTGCATGATTCCTCCTACTCCAACTCCTATTTTCTTTCTGGCCTCGTTCTGAACGCCTATTGCACAAACTCCTGAGACGTGCATTTTCATTGAAAAACAAAATGCAGTCAGGAGCACGCCTTTCTTTTTAATGAAATGAGAGTTTCCATAGAATCATGTGGTCTTTATATGCCCCTATCGATAACATTTATTTTTTTAATACGATTTTATTAATTGTTTATATTAGTTGCATGCAGATTACTGCCCTCACCTATGTTTTTTTTTTTATTATCACAACGTTTTGGATTTTGGGTATGAGGTTTTGTTCAGGCACTTAGTTATTCGGATAGATTTCTGATAATTTCGAACTGAACACTTTATTTAATATTCACAAGTAGACTGATCTCGTTCAATTGCCCGTTTCTAGGGAGATTTTGTGTTTTTATTTAGTACTGCTATTTTTCGCTCTGATTAATGTTCACCTAAGACAATAGTGAGAATGAAAGGATGTCATTAATTTTAAAATATTGATGTGCAGTATTTACCAATAATAGTGATTTTAATAACCAAAGCAAACGGCTGAATACTATAGGGAGTTCAGTAGGAATGTTTTATATTGAGTTTATTTTATTATTTTAATGTTTTTATATTTAGTTTATTTTATACTGTACATCAAATTAACATTAAAAAAATAAGATAATTGATTGATTCTCAAGAAAAATCAAATATCTAATGAAGATAGATATGTTTAAACATAATATATAAAGATACCAGAACTATTTGTACAAATGTACATGTAATTGGTAGTAATTATTAGAATGTTTAAAAAATTCGTTATATATATATATATATATATATATATATATATATATGATGGCCGCGACTCGATTTCGCGCAGTGACATCGTTTGATCAATTCTCAAATATGAACAATGAAAAAATGTAGAAAGATATCAAGCGAAAACCGGAAAGCGTTTTTTTTTTACAGTAAGTGTTAAGTTTACAAGGACCGGTGACCACTTGAGTTAAAGGGTTAGGTTAGGAGGCATTATGGGTAGATAGGAGATGAAGACTACGGTTAAACCTAACCTTGAACAGTTTAAGATTGTAGTGATCGGGGAAACATTATTAGATATCGACTTAGAGTTAAAGAGATCAGTTAGAAAACAGTCAACTTAATCCATTAGACGTTTGGCACGTGAGAGAGGAGTTTCAGCAATGACAGTCTAAACAGAAGTAAAAAAAAGACTTGAACATAAAATCGGGCGTAAAACGCGCGATGCAGCTTGTTAACTCAGGCGACAAAATTTGACGATTAGAGAGGGTGTAGATCATCTTGAATAAGCTGCAATATATATATATATATATATATATATATATATATATATATATATATATTAAGTTACGAAGAACTTGGTAAACCGTATGGGTAATTCCAAAGAGGATGAAATCCTGAGAGCTCAATGTGAATACAGAGCTACTATTTAATGAAAAACAGACCACTTTAAGCTACCATTACAATAATTTATTTCAAAAAAATCCTTTTAAAGGACTCCGGATCATCAGGTATTTTTTTATTTCGTTGTTGGAAGTATATATATATATATATATATATATATATATATTTGAGTTTAATTTTAATCCTTCATAAGCTTCCGATATTCGCCGAGCTATGATTAATTAACGATGAACATGTCTTTTTCGTTTATGATCGATTTCATCATGATTCTTCTGTTAAGCTTGGAGAGTAATTATACGTACTTATTGCTCAAAGTAGAGTCCAGTAGACTTCTAAAATACCTCGGAGAATTGCAGAAAGATATCCTTACTCATTTCTAAGATACTACAGTTCAAAACTTAATGTAACAATTGGACAATTTTGCTGTTACACAATATGAACTATTTTGCTGTTACACACGGTATAGTACATATGGTGAAAAGAAATACTTTTTTCTTAATATCATGTTTCTAAACGAAGTACGCAATCCATGGGTTTCTTTACTTTATTTTGTGTTTATTGCCATAACCTACTGTGAATTGCGCAGTTGTCAGTTACTATATCTAAGATTTTGAATCGGTTCCTCAGAGGAGTTTTTTTTTTTTTTTTTGCGAGAAGAATCTGTTAGAGTAGAACTTACTTCCCACCGATGGATTATGGTTATTTACTACTAAGTAAGTGGAATACTGTTTCTTGACGATGAAGGTTTCAATTGACGGAACCAAGGAATGTAGTTCGTTCGAGAATTTTCCGTGAAAGTGGCGAGAGTGGTTTGAGGGACTCGCCACATCACCTGTCAGAGAGAGGTTGGAGAGTGGAGAATAATTCAACTTTTGGCCTCTGCCAAGGCTTGTTAGTGACCTCTGGGAAGCTCCCGCCCAAATATGAAAAGAGTACTTAGTGATGAAATACCGTGTGCACAGAGCCAATCAAACACTCCGAACATCGAATATATATATATATATATATATATATATATATATATATATATATATATATATATATATATATATATATATATATATATATTCAGCCAAAGCAAAGTGATAAAGATACTATGACGCAAGGCGGGTAATGGAAGTGAAAGTGAATAAGATTCCTTTTGGGGACGAGAAGAACAATTAAAATTAATCACGATTCAGGAATATTAAAATTGTGATTGCCGTAGCATCAACATTTTTGAAGATTGTAGGCGATAGTTTACGCAAAGGCATTGGATAAAATACGCCACAAAGATCGGTTAGAATTGCTCAGCAATGTTGCAATATTTGGGGAAGATATCAGAATAAAAACGAACATATATTGACAAGAAATTGTCTGTGTACGGAAGGAAAATGATTTCAGCAGATATACAAAACTAGAAAAGGGATATGAGAAAAGGGTGGTTCTTGCCACTGGACTTCTTCAACCTATACAAGGGGAGGAGTCTGATAAAATTAGAATACCCATCAGTATTCATTATTGGTGGCCACATACTTAACGGCATAAAGTATACAGATAGAACGGCTTTGATACGTTGACTCAGAAAGAAGACTTCAAACACTCATATAGAATGTAGTGAAGGAAAAGAAAGTTTGGTTTGGTTTGGTTTGGTTTGTTTTACGGCATATCAATCTCAATGTGTTATTTAATACTGGAAAGATTGTTATTACTTATTTTATTACTAATATTTTTAATTCAAAAATGTATTGCTCCTAATATTTTTTTCAAAAACTTTATTGCCGATATTAAAATTTATTTTTAAATTTCCATAGTGTTTTTCCCCATTTTGGGGGTTAATTATTTGCCCATATTTGGGACCCTAACAAGTGCTACCACCCCATGTTATGGTGGACCTGGGGACATCACCAATTAAGTGGTAATTCCACGCTCCTCAAAACCTCCTGATCAGAGGTTTTGCTGTCGGACGTAGTTTATCGTCATATCCCCAACAGGGAGACAAGCTTGCTGTCGGACGTAGTTTATCGTCATATCCCCAACAGGGAGACAAGCTTGCTGTCGGACGTAGTTTATCGTCATATCCCCAACAGGGAGACAAGCTTGCTGTCGGACGTAGTTTATCGTCATATCCCCAACAGGGAGACAAGCTTGCTGTCGGACGTAGTTTATCGTCATACCCAGGACGGCGAGAAGAAAGTATTAAATAGCAACTGCAAGAAGACAGAATGAATGGTTGTCAACAAATGGAGAGCCCAACTTGCAAATTGCAAATAGGAGATATAAAAATGAAAGAACTGCGGAAATTTAATTAACTGTTAATTAACAGAGGAGGGAAAGAGCGACATTGAAATCCGAAGGCCTATTGAGATAACCATGGAAGCATTCCAAAATATAAACAGTGTACTGGGAAAAAGGAAAACAAGGAAAAGAGCTCGAAACTTCTATGTGATATGTTCTACTGTATGCCATTTTGTGCTGGACGATCTCCTCAAAGATGAACAAGGTAAACGAAGCAACAGAAATGTGGTTCTACAAAAGGATGCTGATGATACCATGGGCCGAATATGTGAGTTACAACGAAGTTTTAGTTAATATGGGAAAAAAATTAAATTTATAATTAACGTTAGGAATAGACAGTTTGAATTCGTGGGCATATAATGAGAAAGGAGGGCTGATATTTACGGGACAGATTGAGTAAATGGAAGATGGAACAGCGTTTACGATAAATAAAAAAAGACAACATTTTTTAAGAGCTACAAGATTGCCTGTCTCCTGCCAGGACACGGAAGAAAAAGAAGACGTCGGCAGTGAAGCAAGATACCTGAAGAGAGTTACACATGTGACAAATGCGAAGAAAGTAGCTATTAGAATAAACAGGAATAGACAGGTTCGCCTATCGTCCGATTCACACACCTCGCATGTTTTTTGGAGTGTTTATCGCTTGTTTCCTGTTTAGGATTGGGTTTCCCGTTCGTTCTAAAGATGTTTCATTATATTTTACGCTCAGAAACCGCGTACGTCTCAGTGGCATTATCGTCTTACTTGGGGTGAATGTTTAAAAAAAGCATCAAAAAACGATGAAACCTGATTGCCAATCTAGTGATACGATTAAATACGAAGTAGTACTGTTTTGGTTTGGCTAGTTTTGTTTTACGGCATATCGACATCAATGGGTTATTTAATACCGTCAAGATTTTTTGGAATAGATGCGTAGGAACTGGATATGTATTCTTTGAAAGAAATGAGTGAGTTTGTAAATCAAGTTTCATTGATGTATTTTCGCAATAAGGGTTTTATCTCGAAATTCAAATGTATTGCTTGTAATTTGTTTTTATTTAATATATATATATATATATATATATATATATATATATATATATATATATATATATATATTTATACATACATATATATATATATATATATATATATATATATATTGCTGATAATTTTACAATAATCTTTTTTTTTTATAATTTCATATTGTTTTTCCCCATTTTGGGGGGGTTAACTATTTGCCCATAGCTGGTTGCCTATAAGGTGGTACCACCCCAGGTCAGGATGTACATTAGAATAACAGCAATTAAGAGCCAAGGAGAGCTCATTAGAATACGTAGTAGGAAAATATTTACAATAAACAGTGATGGGGACCAAGTCATGGTGGTGTGAAAGTGAATTGAAGACGAAATGCCATAACAGATATGACAGACCTTTATTTTTTTTACGTAAATCCCGAGATATATAGCAGTAACGCCATAAAAAATATGACATAAACATTCAATACCCAGACACACGCTAGATTGTGCAAAATGAACGTGCAAACGAATTTGAACACAATATATTCGAATTTTTCTTCTCTTAGAGAAATATCTTAAACGAAGAGTTGATACAAAGGATTCTGTGCGTCATTCCACTCACACATACATACAAACACACGGATGAGTATGTGTGTGTGTGTATATGTATATATATATATATATACATATGTGTGTGCGTGTGTGTGTGTGTATGAATGTACGTATGTATGTATGTAAATGTGGACTTTGAAATCAACACCCAGAGGCGACAGTCCGTTTCATGTTAAACGCAGTCCTATTGCGTTTAGCATGAAACAGACTGTCTCCGCAGGATACGTGATATCAATGTACTCTTTTATATTTACATGAGCTCTATCTTTTAAATGTACCATACCTTAAAGCTATATTTCATTATATATATATATATATATATATATATATATATATATATATAGATAGATAGATAGATAGATAGATAGATATATGTGTGTGTGTGTGCATATATATATATATATATATATATATATATATATATAGAGAGAGAGAGAGAGAGAGCGGTGTGTATCTGTGGAGAAAGTTTGGGTTTGTAAACAGTGACTATTACTGTTAAGAATGCAATCCTCTTCGATATATCAAATCGAGTTCTCTCCGTCTCTTTGTGTTTATCAGTCGGATTTCGAGCCTAGCTAGTGGCAGCCTGGTGTCTTGCTACACTGATGAGCTGTGATGCAGCGAAACAGTCGGTGCGTGGATCTATATATATATATATATATATATATGACTCAATTTTTCTTCTCTACAGATATATCCTGAGAAATGTAGCATATAAATATTACTACTACGAACATTATTTTTATTGGGTGCACGTGTTTGAGTTGATAACTTTTTTTTTCATAAAAAATCAAATTAATAACAATTGGCCTAAATTCTGAAAGCCTACTATTAAAAGTGTGCCTCGTGTTTTTATTACATTTACTTTTTAATAAAATCAGATACACGGTGTAGCAACTCAAACACGTGTACCCATTAAGAATAACATTTATAGTTACAAGAAATAAAGTTGTGTAAAACAATCATTTCAATATATATATATATATATATATATATATATATATATATATGTGTGTGTGTGTGTGTGTGTGTGTGAAAGAGAGAGAGAGTGCGTGCTTCACTGAATAATATAGACATATTATGCCTATTTATTTTTAAAATAATAATTTCCAGTTTTCTATTCATTTTCATGATGTTAAAATGAACTTCAACAAGGAAGGCGCCGTTGTATGTTTTTTTCTTATACAAAGACACAAACATACAAATAGAGATAGACACCCCCACACAGAAATGGCGAACTCATATATATATATATATATATATATATATATATATATATATATATATATATATATATATGCGTGTTTATATATATATATATATATACAATACATCTCTCTCTCTCTCTCTCTATATATATATATATATATATATATATATATATATATATATATATATATATATCCGCATGAGAAAAATAAATTGTTCCGAACAATTTACACAGCAATAAAATATGCAAACGACCTTTTCACATAGATCATATTGAATGCAATAAGATATTGATCTCGGTATAAGAAACTGGTAAATGTTTAATTTCTTTTATGTTTCTTTTTCTTGTCAGCTTCTAGGTTCGGCTCTTATTTAATTTACACGCAAACTTCAACAGTCAAAACAAACTCTTTTTACAACCTTTATTTGCAGCGTGTTTCATTATCCAGTCAACCGGTTTATGAATTTGCTAAAACAATAAAACTATTTATAATAGATGCATACAAGTAAGTACAACATTAAAGGCATACACAAGCCTATAACTGCGTACATAAGGCATATAATGTGCACGCTATGCTTTAAACGCTTAAAAAGTGAACATCATAAACAAGATAAAATGATAGTTGAATAAGACCGATAGGGCTGCAACTAATTATCGAAATTGCTCAGAAAGGTAGATGCAAGTGTGAAGTTAAAGGGTTTAAAGCTCTGTAGTTTGGGATGTTACATAATATTCAGAAAAATAGCGTAGAATTATTAATATTGCTATGAGCTTAATTCTACAAAAGAAAAAATAAGTAAAGCAGTAAAGATCTGTTGTCAAATACCAAACAAGAGATAGATAAAAGATGAATGTAAAAATTATAATCGAGGTAATGTGTGCATAAACACGGGGAATCTCAGATTTTGTCACGAATCTTCAGATTCTGCTTTACATTGTTGTTTGTTTGCGACAGCTTAAAAAAATGGCGAAAACATAGCGTATTTTCACCAACGAAACTGAAAATAAGATATCGAACGGGGAATAAAATCTCAAATAATGCCATTTCAAAATAGCCCCTTGGTAAGAAAGACAAGAAGTTTGTCGATTCCGATAAACGGGATTCTTAATTATGGATCAATTCACTTTGGATAGTTGGGGGATAGACAATAACACTAGTGCCATTTTCTCTGATACATTCGTCTTCGCTCACGACAGACTAACGGAGAACCTCTTCCCAAGTGAACTCAGTTTCCCTCTGAATCACATCTGAATCTAACCGTGACTCTGCTCGACTCTGCCTCTGCGGCTCCGACTACCCGTGACTATGCTTGCGACTGTCTCCGTGACACTCCCAGGAGCCCGAAACCGACCCCTACGGCACTTATCTAGAATATGTCCCTAACCAGATTTCATTGAACGGCAGTTGATCCTCACGTGATCCCGACTTGTATTTTATTTATTTTCTTTGTTTATTCTCTACTTGTAGACAGCGTTTGATTGCATTGAAACTCTGACATTTTGCTTTTACTGCAGAGGTAGTTGGTAATCATTAACTGCTATTTTAATAAAAGCTAGATTAATCTAGATCAAGGAAATATCATATCTCGTCCAATTATCTTACGCGGGTGTCATAATCGATCGGACGTGGTTTCATCGTGTCGCAGTAAAACCTAAAATAGATTCACTGTCAATGGTTATATAATTCGGTTTATAGAAAACATATGATTATTTATTTTACCTGCACTCAAGCCACGAGAGTATAATGAAAAATTAAATTTATGTTCAATGCTTTGTATTAGTGGTTACCCCATTTAGCAAAATCTTTCTCTATATTTCTCACTTTCTCTCTCTCTCTCTCTCTCTCTCTGTCTCTCTCTCTCTCTCTCTATATATATATATATATATATATATATATATATATATATATTTATATTATTTACACGCTAAATATTATCTTCGTCTTTGTTTTCCTTATCAAAACGTTTCGGCCGTTGTATCCGCCAGACTTCATCAGCTGCTAAAGTATCCACCTGAAAACTCAAGTCATGTTGTCAAACAGCTTCTTCGGATCGGGAATTTCATAAAGATACCATGCATGGCTGTCAACCCATTCAGAAATATCTAAAATGTCAGCTGTAGACAACCGCTTTCTAAGGTCAATGGTGAAATAATATGCTTTGAGCGTGTAAAGCCTGATGAGCGGTAATATCTGTTGTCAAAAGCCAAGCAAGAGGTCGATAAAAGATTATTTAAAGTAGGTAGTGTGTGCATAAACACGAGGAATCTCAGATTTTGTCACGAATCTTCAGATTCTGCCTCACATTGTTGTTTGTTTACGACAGATAAAAAAAAATAGGGAAAACATAGCGTATTTTCACCAACGAAACTTAAAATAAGATATCGACCGGGGAATAAAAATCTCAAATATTGCCATTTCAAAATAGCGCCTTCTATAAATATTAAGGTCTGGTGTTACAGAAACACAATCAACGAACTGCACCAAATAACAGAAACCACATCACTTGAAGACAAGGAACTGCAGCAACGCCTAAAATGGATAGCATATGTAACTCGAAGAGAAAATAATGGCACAATCAAGATGTTAACAATTCACGCTACTTTAAATAGAGGTATAGGAAGGAAACCCACATCGATACTAGAAAGAGCGATAACAGCTACTGGATTTGTAAAAACTGTTTCCCAAAAATTTGTTTAAAGAGAAAGATTTTATAAATTTCAACCGAAATTATTAACAGATGCTCAGTCAATCAATGCCAAATATTTCCTTATAGGGAAACGGCTATAATTAACATTGCCATTGTCGTTCCAAGTAACTTTCAGCAAAAGTATAACTAAACACTTTCGACGAGGATAGAGATTCTTCTCGTTGGACTGAACATGCCTAGAAGCGTCGCATTTAGTTCTTATTTAATACTGATTAGATATTAGACGCCACGTTTCCTAGCGAGTTCAATTCCACGCTTTCCGGCTTAGGGATTCAACTGACAATTAACATGTCGCAAAATTTCACGAAACAATGCTTCAACCCCCAAGGTGTTTTCCCCCGCGGGAGGAGAGCCCAATAGATCTGGTGGCTGGTATTTAGTATTTTTGACTCAGTGGAAAAGAAGCTAGCCATAACCGAGCAGTCTTAAATAAATATTTGAAGAAATATCCCTAGACGTGACCGGCGTCAAGAGAATAAACTACCAACGTAGATTAAATAAAGTGTTTAATTCTAAATTTCCTGAAGGTTACGCGGATCGACGAGCACCTGATGAAGGCCGGTCAAAACGTTGACGTCGACAACAATACGCTTTGTTGTAATAAAATAAGCATATCCAATCACCTCTCTCGCTTGTAACCATCGACTATAATAGATTAACTTTTTCAGTACTATAGCTGAATTAGTCAAATAAAGCTTCATGAGCTTTTACTTAGATTTCTTACATGCGTATACATAATATAAAAAGGGACAATTCTCTTCAGAGATATTCAGAGAAAAATTTTCTGTTTATCTTTTCTCTCTCTTTCTCATTCTGTGCTATGATTAATAAATATCCTTATTGTAGACTTGCTCATATAACTCTTTAAACGTTAGTTGTATATTTTTTTACTCATACATCCTCGTTAATAAATATAATTTAATAGGAGTATATAGGTTTTCCTATCGTCCGGTTCAGATTACTCCCCGTTTTTTTATAAACAGTGCTAGAGGTTTATCTCTTGTATGTTGTTTAGTATTGGATTTCCGGTTTTATCTAAAGTCTACTTCAGTTCTGGACACCTAACGCCAGTGCTTTCCTAGGCTAGTGTAACTCCACACTGTAACACTCTACTTTGAGTTGCTCTTGAGTCTTGCATTAGGTGAACATTAGTAAACAGTTTACAGTTATTATGTTATTAATAAGAAACGCCTAATCCACCATATGCAATTGTTGAATTTCGGCACATAAAAAGTCTTCGTTTTAACGACACTGTGTTGCTACCAGGAAGAAAAGGCAAAAAAATAAAATAAAATAAAAATAATGAAAAATAAAAAAAAAGAACTCCACCTTTGGTACAAGGCACGTGAATTCTATAAACTAATATTATCGTATCTATCAAAGCAATACGAATTAGGGTTCAACTCTAGCAACGTCTTCATAAACAATAAGAGAAATAATTTATTTGTGAATTTCCTGATTAATTCAATGTTTTCGCACATGAAATATTCGATTATGTATCGTACCTAATTGAAAATAATCATCTTTGCCGGTAGACGGCGTTCTCATCTACTCTGCATTTACTAATTTACTACTCTCCAACTACCTGACGATAATTTATCTTCATAATACTTCATGATTAATGTCAATGGTTTTATTGCTGTTTATGTTTGAAACTTCCGACACGAGAATTGCACTGCGCCATGGAAAACGGGTTGGCGATCTAGCCTAGTTGGCTTTAACTATATGTAGGAAGTTCGATTCTCACTGGGTTCTCTACATATAGCTACTCATGGGCAACGTTTTTTAAGCGTTACCGAATCTATACATCGATGTTTTCTCAGCGATTTTTATTCTTTTATAGTTATTTTAGAAACCCAATTATATGAAACAGAATTCATGCAAGCATTTTGCTTTTTCTTTTCATTTTTTATTTTTTTTGATAGTTGAGAAAAACATTTCAAACGCTATTCTTGTAAATAAAATGTCTTATAAATAAGTAGTGTTTAACATCTTTGTTGTCACGTCTCTTGAAAATAGTGTAAATCCAAAGGGTTACAATCTATTTCTTATTATTATCAAATGAGTTTTAATCTGTGGATTACTTGGTCGAATGTGATATTTGGAATATATCCCCGGCATATGACGGAATGTGGTATAGTATTTTTTTTCTGCTACCTACATCAGACTGGGAAAGATGACAGTATTAAAGCTTTTCAAAATATCTACTACAAGAAATATGCATTTGTCTATCGTAAATAGAGACAACAATTTTATTTTTTCTCTTTACAAACTCCGACAGCACTCACCCCACAACATTTTAGGAGTAAAAAATATTTTGCAAAATATTGGTGACGGACTGGATACAGAAGTTCAAAAGGCATTCTTGATTCAGGATCTCGATCGCCAACCCGGAACCGCTGGAACGGTAACTTGTTTGGACAAGCAACTTGTTAGTTCAAATTCCTACCTCATTTCACTTCGATTGGTTCAATCACTTTCGACAGAATTATCTTGGTAAATTCACGAATTCATCATTTCCTCAATTCAACTATAAAGTTAAAAAACAGTTTAGGTTGAATATTGCAGTCATTTGAACAGTCATTCAAAGCGTATGATTAAACCGAATTCAAAATCTTAGAGTAACTGAAACCTGCGCAATTCACAGTAGGTTATGACAATAAACATAAAATAAATTAAAGAAACCCATGGATTGCGTACTTCCTTTAGAAACATGATATTAAGAAAAGAGTATTTCTTTTCACCATATGTACTATACCGTGTGTAACACCAAAATTGTCCATATTGTGTAACAGCAAAATTGTCCAATAGTTACATTGTTTTGAACTGTAGTATCTTAGAAATGAGTAAGGATATCTTTCTGCAATTCTCCGAGGTATTTTAGAAGTCTACTGGACTCTACTTTGAGCAATAAGTACGTATAATTATAATAAGCTTAACAGAAGAATCGTAATGAAATCGATCATAAACGAAAAAGACATGTTCATCGTTAATTAATCATAGCTCGGCGAATATCGAAAGCTTATAAAGTATTAAAATTAAACTCAAATATATATATATATATATATATATATATATATATATATATATATATATAGATAGATAGATAGATAGATAGATAGATAGATAGATATAGATAATTTTCCAGCTTATTCAAGATGATCTACACACTCTCTATTCGTCTAACTTTCTCTCCTGAATTAACAAGCTCCCTCGCGTGTTTTACGTACGATTCATGTTAAAGTCCTTTTTTTCCACTTCTGTTTAGACTGTCATTGCTGAAACTCCTCTCACACGTGTCAAACGTCTAATGGATTTAGTTGACTCTTTCCAATTGATCTCTTTAAATCTAAGTCGAAATGATGATCCCATTTCCAGTTGTGACCACCTGATCCAGTTTTCCTCTCAACTGTTCCCTCCTCTTTAATCTTATTCACCGGTTTCGTGTCGGTTCTTGAATGGAATTTGAAAATGGAAGCAAGAGAATAAATGTTGATACCATTAATGAAGGCCTAAATGATCATTTTTCTCTCACCATTGTTCATTTGGGAAGACAGTGGGGCTGACAAAAAAGTATTTTAAGTGTCCCCTTTCTAAGTAAATAACTCAAAGAGATTTCCAGTGATTCTTTCGACAAATGGTATTAAGATTGCAAACCGTTTTACTTGAAAACCTGGAAAACAGAACTGGGAAGCATTAGACATGAACAACTGTTTCTTAGTAGAGAATATGCTGGTTCCAATCTGTCAACATTTATAAACAAATCGTACATATACTAGCCAATAAAATAGACCACATCACGCTTTCATCGCCATTATTTTTTTCTTTCTTGGATTGAAGTCGGAAAGTTACAATCAGGTTTTGTGTCATTTTTGTGTGTTAACATCATCTTTACTTTGTGAATACGTTTCCATATTGTTACTTTGCTTAGTCTAGTCTTGCAAATATATCGTTTGCTTACTTTCATTTTTCCCTGTCTTTTTTTCTTTTGTTATTTTTTCGTGAGTGGAAAGGGAAGTGTTACGTGCATTCACGAAAAAATGAAGCTCATGTGGGATAAAACTATCTTAACTGACAAGCGCTCGCAGAGCAATCGTCCTGTTATCACGCAAGCGCATCCAGGAAATGGTCTTAATAGACATCGCCGTATGTTAGGATAAGAATATCA
>OZ010583.1:86731874-86756874 GCA_963932145.1 Acanthosepion lycidas
GAATGTTGCTCTCAATAGCCGCTCTCCTATATATATATATATATATATATATATATATATATATATATATATATATATATATATATAACGGTGATCATTGAAGTCAACACTCAGAGGAGACAGGCTGTTTCATGCTAGACGCAATCTTCAGGCACAACTTAAAACTATATTACTACGTATAGCATACCTTCAAATTATATTATATTATATATATTTCTATATATTTCATATATATATATATATATATATATATATATATATATATATATATATATATATATATATATATATATATATATATATGAAGAAATATATTTTTAATTTGTGCTATAGTTTTAAGGTGTGTCTATTAAGACTCAACTTAAAATTATATAAGGTGTATATATATATATTTATATATATATATGTGTGTGTGTTTGTGTATATAAGGTGTGTGTGTGTCTGTGTCTGTATATATATATATATATATATATATGAAATATAAATATATATATATATATATATATATATATATAAGTCACTGTGTGTGCGTTTGTGTAGCTGTAGACACACAGTTGCGCATACACAGACGCACACAAAGAACATATTAGTCCTATCTGCCGGTTACATTCAGTCAATCTAGTTCATTTTGGCTGTTGTGTTTCATATAGTGAACACCATCTACTCTGGAGTAGGGAATCTGATTACCCCTTTGGACTGATGTGTCCTGGAGCAAATTCCATTACAAAAATGTTCCTCCCTCATGATATAGATCAGACACCGCTCTCCGATTTCTTTGAAAATAAATAAATGAATTTTGCGGAATTTAATTTTAAGAACTGCATGATATGCTGTATGCTGTCTTTACAATGCTTTTTTCTATTTATGACGTCGACAGTTACCAGATAAGAAATCTCCGTTGAAAATTATTTTGGTAGAATATAGCCATGCATTCGTGTCACACGATCAGTCCAGCCTAACTGATATCATTATACATCACATACCGTCACACACACCCGCGCGCACACACACATCTATATATATATATATATATATATATATATATATATATATATATATGAAAAAAATATTTGTCTTCATACTGTCGGATCTATATCTATATATTTTCTTACACACACACACACACACACACACACACACACATATATATATATATATATATATATATATATATATATATATATATATATATAAGCTTTAATAATAAAAAAGTAAAAGGTGATTCAATGGAGGCTTTAACAATAACATAGAAAAAGCCAACTCTTAACAATATTAACTACGAACAAGGCCACAATGTGCTAGCCGTATTTAGAATTTAAAAACATCTCTACAACACACTAAAACATACACATAATGCACACAGGCAATTAATCTGAAAAAATTGAATCATCCTTGATAATGTCTAAAGCTATAGCCGAAAACTCTCGGAACTATAAAACATTTGGACAGTTTTTACACTTTCCTTGTCCAGAAAAGAAAGCTCTTTTCGAATACAAGAAAAATGAAATAAAAAGCTTAAGAATAGTACCTTCTCTGTCGTTTTTTTAATGAAACATTCATAAATGAAGGATTGCTGCCTATATATATATATATATATATATATATATATATATATATATACGGAGCACTAAATGTATCAGCATTCGTGTTCACTGACAGTTACATAAGTTACCAGTATTTATGTAAGAGAGTTTCATTACCTAACATCTAGCGTGGGAAATTGAATTTTAGAACATTAAGTTACAATAGAAAATAAATTAAACGCTCTAGATAAGTAAATGAAGATATAAGAAGGTACATATGAATATAATGATATAGATAGATAGATAGATAGAGAGATAGAGAGAGAGGGAGATAAAAAGACAACTAGTACTTGAGTAGCAGAAACAGAAACTCTGAAAACTTGACTCATGTCCTTAGTCTCATTAGAGCGCAATTTTCAGATGGAGAGCAATTTCAGAATTATCTAAGCAGTTGCATACACCGCTTCCTTAGATCAATATTTAAAATGGATTCGTGTGAATGAAGCTAGTAGATCATAGCGAGGATCATATTCCTTCGAATTGAGGCTTAGAGATTCACAAACAGCGTAGTGTACCTATTGACAGAAACTACATCACTTGAAGGCATTCTGCAACTAAACGCAACAGAAAATATTCAGCGTTAGATGTTCCATGAGCTACACAGGAATTACCATCTTTCAAAAACTGAAACTAAAAACTTCAAATATAATCATAGAATTAAATTAAAATCCTTAGTAATGTTACATTTTCAAGCCAATTTTGGTAACAACATGTCTGTTTGGAAGTCCAAAATTCGCTTGAAAATGAAGCAATATTAGGGATTTTAATTTAATTCTGTAATTAAATTTGAAGCATTTCGACTGTTTTTGAAACATATTAATTTCTGTGTAGCGATGGAACCATTCTTTTAAACTAGTAATTTATTGGCTAAATTGGCACTGCCGCTACGGGCGCAATCAGCAGCTTTTTCCACCGGACAGGCCATTGCTTTTTATGGAAACGTGTCAGTCCCTGTGATATATATATATATATATATATATATATATATATATATATATATATATATATATATATATGTGTGTGTGTGTGTGTGTGTGTGTGTGTGTGTGTGTGTGTGTGTGTGTGTATCTATGTATATTCTGAAAGAAAGAACAGTAAGATATGTAATCCGGTCTTCCTTTTGATATTTTTATTTTTTGCAAAATAGTGCTCAATTTAAATTGACAGAACAATAATATTATAAATTAACTGATTTATAATAGGTTTTTTCGCTACACAGTAATCACCATGTTTTAAAAATGGAAGCTAAAATCTTTAAATTTATACTTTTGCAATTAAATTAAAAACTTTAATTCCATTTCATACTCAAGCGAATTTTGACGTAATTTATTTTTTAAATTTACTGACAAAATTTACCAGACAAGTGATGGTAGCGTGTTCATTTGTCTTGTCTGGATGATTGGATTTCTCAGTATATTTGGTAACCGTAAATTATGAATTTCCCTTGTAGTTATAACTCAATAAATTAAAAAAAAATATATGTTACTCCAAAATTCGCTTTAGGATGAAATGGAACTAATGTTTTTAATTACAAAATTAAATTTAAAGTTTTAGCTTCCATTTTTGAAACATGGTTATTACTGTGTAGCGAACAAAACATATTTTAAATCGGTTAATTTATTATATATATATATATATATATATATATATATATATATATATATATATATATATATAATATGATATTTTGTGATGAATCAAAAATCTGACTTGGCGAAGGGGATGATGTAGAAAGATATTTTTCTTCTGAAACATGTAACGGTTACTACTTGACACAAGAAGTAGATTTTACAAGTCATTCATCATATACTGCTGCATGTCATTTAAAGAACCATGAGAAATATCAGTCACTACCTTGACAATCAATGCACATATGTATAGTTGAATATTGGATAACGTTCTCATTCCATCGTTAGAAATTTGGTTTCCTGATGAGCAATACATTTTTTTATGATGATACTGCACCCTGACAGAGAACTTTAGTAACCTACGAAGTGTTACTGAATGAGGATGAATCAAAACGGAGGTTGGAAATGAAATGTTAATCTTTACAACATCAATAAAATAATCGCCAGCGGCGTAAAGTAGGTAAACCACTGCTAGTCGTGCACTACTTAGTCATTATATTACTTCTACTTACAATCGTATCCACGTTTTTATGAGGATTGGGACAGACCCATTAGTGTTCGAAAGTACGGTATATAAAAAACAACAACTGTGATTTCTTTATTAAATTGCGTGTCAATAGAAAAGGCTGTGTCTAAATCCAATTCAAAATGTATGTGAAAAATTTTTTAAAAATCTTGGTCCATGACCAGATTCCATCCACGAAATATTGTCCGCTATTTGAAAGACATTGATGGTGCATATTTGCTTACAATAGTGGCATCCCTAGTTGAATGAATTTAGATTTTATTAAAAGCTCGACAAAGGGCAACGAATTATTAATACTATTTTATTTTTCGCTGGATTCCAAAGAATCCCAATATTTTGGTGATTCCTTATTTTGAAGCTAAATTTCACGAAGCCAGCCAGAATGTCATTCTTTTTTTTTTTTTTTTTTAAAGGATTATTTACTGCGAGTTAAAAAGAAACTAAGGTTTTTATCCTTTAACTGTGACAATTGGGAAATTTTGTCCAGGGTTTATATAAATTTATTTGTGTGAATACCGGAAAGTAAGCACAAATTATGTAAAACGTCCTACTGAGTATCCGAAAAAGTATTTCAAAGTATTTCCTCTGGTGATGAAACCAGACGGAATGAAATTGGTTATAAAAAACATTGAAAAATTGCACGGAGACAACAAGAATATAATTTAACAAAAGCAGAACATGATAATCTACGACAGAAAACACTCTCTGTTTATGTCTCCCTCTCCCAACTTCTCTCGCCCTCCCACCTTCTCTCCTCCCACTCTATTTATCTATATATCTATCTGTCACACACGCAAACACAGATACACGCACAGACATATTTCACAGAAAACGATAAAGACAGATGTTTATACGTTTTGGTCACAATTCACTCGACAACTTATGGTTTTAATAAATGAAAACATATGTAACTGCAAAATATATGTGTAGTTATAGAATTATATATATATATATATATATATATATATATATATATATATATATATATATATATGTATATATATATATATATATATATATAGTAGGAAACAGATTTTAATCTAACATGTTTCATTTTATTAAAGCTTCGTCAGAGAACAAGATAAACATTACAAAAAATGATAAACACAAAGAGACGCATTTTAATAGTATGTTTTGTTTAGTTATTTCTTATTGGTTAGATAATTAATGTACGTGTGTCACGTGCAATATTCAAATATGTGTGAGAAGTGTCCTGGATTCTAAAGCGAGTAAGTGAGACGCAACACAGTGTTTTGAAAAAAATTATTTTGGTTTTATTATTCATTAAAGCATATCTCGTGCGTATTTTCATATACCTTCACTGATTTTCTATATTAAGAAGAGATAAGTAAGATTCATGAATATTTGATCCGTAGAAAAATGGTGACGCAACGTAGTTTTTTAAAACTTTCATTAATAGATGTTAGTATTGTTATAAATATGATTTCATAATATTTTCTCTTTAAAGTGTTATATTCCTTTTAATAAGACTGGCACATATTAAATTATATATATTCTAAGGAACCTTAGATTACTAACCTAACACGTTCTTTCCTCTTTTCTATATATATATATATATATATATATATATATATATATATATATATATATATATATATATATATATATATATATATATATATATATGTATGTGTGTGTGTGTGTGTGTGTGTAAGTAATGAATACACATATATGTGTGAAAAAAGAAGAAAGGAAAACTTAACTGATTCGACGTGTTTGACCTTTTATAAAGTACATCAGGTTTGAACTCTCAAACCATTGATCACAATGACTTGGTGAATACGTTTTAGCACAACCACTGACGATCTCTAAACTGTTCTCTTTCATCCATTTTAATTCAAAAGGCTCGGTTTAACGCAAGAGGAGATTCAAGAATCACGTTCCTGAAAAATCGACAATGCTGAGATTCGAACAAGAGTCCCATAGTTTTGACTATGTAGAAATAATTACCCAACTACCAATCAAAACATCTTTATTACAGCGTTTCTAAATGTTCTAGTTTTTAGCCTCCACTTCTTAAGTATATATTTAATTTTGCATTGTTTGAATGAATAACAGCATACAGCTGTTTGGTATAATTTTCAATAAATTTTAGGGAGTTCCGGATGAAAAACTGACTATATTTTCGTTTAAATTATTTACATTGTTCGGAATGTTGTCCTCATCTTTATTGCCATATCCACGACGTTTCATATTACACCCCGTACAGTTGCGGCAAGAAAGGAGAAACAGGCCGCCCCCTTAAGATAAGACTGCAAGAACACCGCAAAGCTTTAACACGAGGGGGAATAGAAACATCAGGCATGGCTGATCAAATATGGAGAGAAAAAGGAGATCAATGAATAAAGTTGAAATGACAGAGAACATCACTGGAAAAGACGAAAACTTAAGGAATCAGCGCATATGTTAGGCCACAAAAATCCCCGTCGCCTGCTAAGGATAGGCATGAATACAATATTGGAAACAGTAATAGAGAGAGTTAAAGAGAAACAACGATAACAATAAATTATAATATGAGCTATTCTGAAAATGGTTGCTTAATATTAATTTTATAAGACAAAGAAATGCCACTCACTGGTGTTCTCAATGACACATGGCCGTGTAGATAAAAACATTGGTAATAATTAATCCAACCCAAAGAGTTATGAGTTCAGGACCAGAGGGAATAAAACTTTGAGACTCGCGTTACTAAACGGAATTATTAGGTTGGTGCAAAAATAATGACGGAATAATGTTGTTTTTTGACGTTAAAAATACGTAAAAAAAAAAACGATATTGTTACGTCAATATTTTTGCACCAACCTAATAACTAAAATTGACGTATCCAAAAAAGGAATAAGAACATTCTACTCTCGTGGACTAAATGTAGGGTTCGGTTCGAAATTCTAACGAATATCACCTGAAGACAGGCCGGTGTGTAGAATGGCTGCAATCTCGTTAATATGGCAGTAAAGATGAGGACAACAGTCCGAACTATGTAAATAGTGTAAATACGTACAATACATCGTCTCAGACATATAAAGTGTTGAGGGGTTCTCCCCTTTTTACAAAAAGGGACTCACCCATGGTATACATATACTACTGCTAGTGAATACCCGGGAGCGGACGAGAAAGAGCGACGAACGAGCACAAACGTAACGAGCAAGAGTCACAGTGAGCAAGCACGTAGATTCAGTAAAAAAGTCATACAGTGATACGTCGATACCAAAGACTGTATATATATATATATATATATATATATATATATATATATATATATATATATATATATATATATATATATATTGCTACTAAACCGCATTCCTGGAACTACTAACCTGCATTACCATTTTGTATTATTACATTAATACATTTATTTCCCTATATTACTTCTTGGTGTTTGTGATTTATTGGTACCGGATTTCATCCCGGAATCCACAACAACTTGGCGATGACGATGAGATCTCTCACGGTAGAAAAAAAAAACAATTTTCTCTCTCGTCGACCACAAAAACTGGGCGACGAGTACTTCGGACTTACACGGAAAGAAAAAAATTTCTCTCGCGTCGGCCACAACAACTTGGGCGATGAGGATTTGCACTACTCGGAAACTCAAAAGAAAAAATTGCCGTTTGCCAGTGTCCACAACAACTTGGCGACGAGGACTTCGAACTCACACGGAAGAAAAAAAATCTCTCTCGTCGACCACAACATAAAGTGATAATTTTTTTTCTTTAATAATCTTTCAAAACCTGAGGGTTAATGATTCTACACGAAAATGCCCTGCAAGATCGGACATGATTGGCCGTAAATTTGGCAATACTAATCATCAGATTTTGGTTTGATATGATTGATTTGTTTCTTTCTTGCGTACGAAATTCTACATGTTATTTAAAGAGAAAAAATATTTTTAGATTGTAAGATTTACTGATATATGTATTAATAATTAACCATTAGCGGGAGAAGAAGAGGGGATTGATAACTGGTGTGAGGGGGAATATTTCCCCACAAGTTTGGACTCGACGTTCGGACGAAAGTCATAAAAAATATTCCTACATCAAAAGGAATAACGGGAAAAGCAGTAGGCCTTTGCTGAGACAAGTTAATCATTCACGGCTAAACAATCTATTCCCTAGTTGCTATTTGTACACTATATTTCCAAATAATAAAACATAATAAATTTGTTGTTAAACCCAATTACTGTTTTCTACTGTTGTTTTTAATAACTTACAACAGTTTGAATCTCATCTTGTCACCAAACTGTTAAAACTTATTTATCAAAAACAACAGTAGAAAACCGAAATTGATTTAACAGGTTTCCGGCATTGTCATGACCATCCAATCTTTGATGTCTGATCAGCTTTTGCCTTGCCGTCCCCGCTTGCCGTTCCCGCTTGCTTTCTTCTTCAACTGTGCCTTGTATGATGATCTTGCTGTGGCTGTTATGCCTCATGACGCGGTCAAACCATGATATCTTCCGATGCTTAATAATGGCGAGAAGAGATCCATGTCGGGAATGACTTTTGAATTTTGTTCTGTACATAGTCATTGGTTTTGTGCTCCCAGTAGGAGATGCCGCGGAGCCTTGTTCAAGCACTTGTTCTCGATGTTGTGAGGGAGAATATTTCCCTACAAGTTTGGATTCAGCCGTTGGACGAAAGACATAAAAGTACACCTACATCAAGAGAAGGAGCAGTAGCCTTTGTTGAAAACAGTCATACACAGCTAAATATTTTCTTTCTTAGTTTCTATTCTATATTATGTTTCCCTGTACCAAAAAGTAACAAACTTGTTATTAAAACAATTCTGGTTTTCTATTGTTTTTGATAATTCAGTTATAAGACGCGAATACCGAGATCATTTGCCCTGACTCAATCCGGAGTCTCACACCCGTAGAGGAGGATGGATACGACCAGCTTTTGTAGAGGTTGAATTTAGTATGGAAGCTGATGATCTTTTCCAGTCTAACCATTGCCAATAATCTGTCTTTACTTCAGCTATAAGTTATGCACATCTCAAAGGGTACAGAATTCGTCATAGTTTGTCTAGAAGCGCGAAAGTTACGTCGTCAGATAGGATCAAGTAAAATTAGCCATTCATTCACTTTTCCTATTTATGTTTGTTTATATGTATCTCGTTTTCAGCTTGAATAACCTGTTGTCGCATTCAAGTTGTGTAAACACTTAGAGGGCTTACAGACATATCACGTTGAAACTCCGGTTCTTGTAAGATCACCGAAGTTAAGCCTGGTCAGTACCAAGATGGTTGACCGCTTGGAGATAAAAAGTTCTGTAAGCTTGGATATACGGGTGATGTAATGGATAATGGCTCGGGATTGTTCATCGGATAGCGGAGTTTCAATTCCATTTGGGTTCGTTATATTCACTTAAGCGCAAATATCCTTCAACTTCTTGCAGCTCCGTCAAACGAATCTGCCGCATCCCGAATGACTTGCAAGTTTAGACTCAACCGTCGGACGAAAGACATAAAAATACACCTCCATAAGAGGATGAGTAGTAGCCTTTACTGAAAACAGTCATTCACAGCTAAACATTATCTTTCCTAGTTTCTATTCTATATTATTCTTCCCTGTACCAAAAAGTTAATAAACTTGTTGTTAAAACAATTCCGCTTGTCTACTGGTGTTTTTAATAACTCAGTTACAACATTATGTAAGTAAAACGATTCAATATGCCAAAAAATTGAAATAAGATTCAAATGATCGTATTCGGTGTATTTATCAGATCAATAATTAAAAATGTATTGTATTTGTTAGACTCATTATATAGCAGATTTTAAAGCAGTCATACACAGCTAAACATATTCTTTCTCAGTTTCTATTTTACATAATGTTTCTCTGTAACAAAAAGGTAATAAACTTGTTAAATCAATTCCGGTTGTATACTGTTTTTTTTAATAACTTAGTTACAACAGTTTCGATCTCCTGCTGGTCAATACACTGCTGAAACTAAGTTATCAAAAACAAAAGTAGAAAACCGAAATTGATTTAACGATGTTATAAACTGTTAGTACAGGGAAATATAATATAGAAATGGGATCTAAGAATAACGTTTAGTCACGATTGACTATTTTCAGCAAAAGAAACTACAGCTAATGCTACTCCCGCTACTCCTCTTGATGTAGTGGTATTTTTATGTCGTTCGTCTGACGGACAAGTCCAAAACTGTAGGAAAATATTTTTCGACAGGACAATAACTTTTCCCAATCTTATTTAAGCCTAAGTGATTATAACGAGTTTCAAATTGCCTTTTCACAAGGCTACATTTGTAATTTCAAGTATTGATCCTGCCGCCCACAATACTATCAGTACTTGGAATTACAAATGTAGCTTGTGAAAAGGCAAACTGAAATAGCAAAAGAAAAATTAAACAAACTTAACAGCAACAAACAGGACATTTACGATAAACTACAGGATTTAACTACCCCGGACCAACTGGAGAAAATTACACATAGACATCATGAGATGCGGCGCGATTTTCACTTCTAGCGTCTTTATGCACGTGTTATCGAAGCTTAGAAATCATCTATGCAAACAATGACAGACTATCATCACAGTCTTGTCCGTATATTGTTTAATATGTTGTAATTTGATATCTTTGCAAACGGCTTATGTAAGCCGAAAGCTTAGATTGTATTAAAATAAAAAAAAATAAAAATATGGATCAATATTGTGAATTTCTTTCTTCGTTCAGCGATACTGTTATTGAACTTATCAGATTTTACGAAAAGATTTTACATAAAATAAATAGACAACACTTGTCGATAATATTTAATGAAACGTATATCAATATATATATATATATATATACACGAATTGGTAGGTCTACACATGCGCACCCCTCTGTCGTCCGGATGTGTTGTCCTACCAAAGTAAAAAATTAGTCCGATGTTGTCCTGAAGGACGAAAAGCATCATAAACAAACGGTTTCTGCTTTGTCATATAATTTCCCAAAACTGCTATTGATACATAATGAAAGTATATAACGTTATCTAAAATATAAAATTCTGACCTGCAGAGAAATTAAGACAGGAAGGTAAATTAGTCTTTCCAGTCTTTCTGGTTCCCAAATTCTGCAGCCATGGAATTTCTTTCTGGGTGAAGCTTAAAATTTTGTATATATATATATATATATATATATATATATATATATATATATATATATATATATATATATATATATATAATATGTATATATAAAGATCATATATATATATATATATATATATATATATATATATATATATATATATATATGTATATATATAATTATTTATTTAAAAAATTATAACATAAATATGTTATAAAATCACTACAAAAATAGCCATTTTATTTCAAAACATCCTGTCTTATCAGGTGATGATGTTAAATGTAACATAAATGGCTTTAAATGTTTCAAATTGATTAAAGATCCTTGCCAAGTAGAAAACGTTGATAGGAAAGCTACAATGACCAATCAAAATACAAGTAGATGAAAATTCAAAAAGCTTGTTAGCGAAGTCATGTTATAATAGCTATTCAGATTTTTGTTCTCTCTCTCGTTCTCTCTCTCCCTCTGTACATATATATATATATATATATATATATATATATATATATATATATATATATATATATATATATATAAAAGTGAACATAGAAGTCAACACTTAGAGGCACAAAGTGTTGACTTCTATGTTCACTTTTATATTTACACACGCTCTATCTCTGATATTGAGCACTTTATTCCATAAATATAGC
The DNA here is from genome assembly GCA_963932145.1 of Acanthosepion lycidas. Taxonomy (NCBI): domain Eukaryota; kingdom Metazoa; phylum Mollusca; class Cephalopoda; order Sepiida; family Sepiidae; genus Acanthosepion; species Acanthosepion lycidas. The sequence continues at coordinate 86,743,371 of OZ010583.1, forward strand.
ACACCATAAGACTATATATATATATATATATATATATATATATATATATATATATATATATATATATATATATATATAATACAATGTTACATTAGAACATGCAGATATCCAATACAAATCTGTACATCTTGTGTCCACGTTAAAAAAAAAAAAAAACTTTTTTAACGTTACATCAGGTGGGGAATTACAATGTTACTAATATTAAGGTGGAAACAAGATGTACAGTTTTGTAGTAGGTATGTACATATTCCAATATTAAAATGAATAATAAATAAATATTTACTGGTCTACTTTTGTATCGAGTCCTATTTTAAATTAATGTTTTGAAAGCTTAAATCTTACTCTTCGTTCTTCTACATTTGCATATATATATATATATATATATATATATATATATATATATATATATATATATATATAGATAGATAGATAGATAGATAGATATACACACACACACACATATATATATGTATGAGCAGCATGTTTTCATTATGACATGTCTCATGAAATAAGTTGTACAGGTTTTGTCTACTTACTTTTAATAGGATCTTCTGGTAAGTGCAGACACATTTCTTAGTATCTTTATGAAAGAAAAAATAAAATTACAATGTTGATGCATATTTATTTTATCGTCAGTACTTTCAACATTGGCATAATGTCGTCATAAGGCTCTTGTTTTTCTAAGGCAAGAAAGTTGTAATTATGAGAGGATAGGATGCTATTAAAAATAAATAGACAGAACTTATCTAAACAATTCAATGAGACATGCATTAATATATATATATATATATATATATATATATATATATATAAGGTTGGTGCAAAAATAATGACGTAATAATGTCGTTTTTGACGTATTATTTAACATCAAAAAACGACATTATTACGTCATTATTTTTGCACCAACCTAATATATATGCGTCTGTGTGTGTGTTCGTGTGAAAAAGAAGTCTTTCTTGGAAGAGGGTATGAATAAGTTTACATATATATCTAAAAATTATAACATCATGATGGAAAAAGAAATGAAAAAAGTTCTCGCGGTAGAAAAAAGGTTCGAAAGGATGTCAATGTTTACGGACGTAATAAAAATAATACGTTGCCTTTTTAATGCATGAGATCAGATTTTGTCAGAAAAGTCAAACATCTGTTCGAAAACAATGGTGCAAGAATCCAGATATTCAATGTAAATATTTCCACAACCCCCAGCCCGAATTACCGCTATTCCCATCTACATTCTTCTCGGAGCGAGTTTTTCGGCAGAACGTTTTACAGCCTCTATCATATATTTACATCCTTCCGTTTTCCCGAGATGGACCAATCTCTTACAACGGGAAGTTCTCGAGCCAGCGAATAAGAAAATATATATCAATATATATCAGTTTTTCACACACACACACACACACACACACACACACACACACACACACACACACACACACATATATATATATATATATATATATATATATATATATATATAGAGAGAGAGAGACAGAGAGAGAGAGAGAGAAAGAGAGAGAGAGACCAGAATAACGTTCAACACAAAGCACTGGACGACCGTTGATTATTACCGCCTCCGAATTGGTTTTCCAGTTTTTCCTAAGGCCTTCTCATTCTCTTTCCCAACCAGTAGCCATTTGCGTCTTAGTGGTATTATCGCCTTGGTTGGGTTTAATTGATTATATATATATATATATATATATATATATATATATATATATATATATATATATATATATATATATACTCGCAGTATGTCTATCATTAATTATTTAACTGCAACGAGCAGGTATAGCATTGGAGGTAGATTAAATAAACACATTAATATATACTTACTCACAAACACATACACATATATGTATGCATAATTTTTAAATTTGATATATTGATGGGTGAAGCATCGGAGGTAATATTATATAGTCAGTACAGACGAATCGTCAATATATATATATATACATGATATACTCATGTATCATGCGACATTTGAAGCTCCAATTTTGAATCTAATTTTAGTGCGGTCATATTATACACGAGTATGTATAATATATATGACATATAATTCAGAGGCGGTAACAATCAATTATCTTCTACTCCTATGCAAAAGACAAGACGGATATGTCAACCGGGCAGACCGCTGTCTTCATTTTATAATTAATGTAAGCATAAATGCCTAAGTATTTATTTTTATTTAAATAACTAGAAAGATTAGTTAGGCTGTTAACGCAAACATTATATACAAACTACATAGAAACAATATAGAATACTCACACATTCATATACATATATATGTTGTACACACAAACACACACATACATATATATATATATATATATATATATATATATATACATACATACATATATATATATATATATATATATATATATATATATATATATATATATATATATATATATGAAGAAATATAATTTTAATGTGTGCTCTGAGTGTTAACTTCGATGTTCACTATATTTCTTTATATATATGTCTGTGTGTAAGTTTCAGTGTGTGTGTGTGTGTGTGTCAAAAAATAAATTCGTGCAGTAAAGCATGCCGAATAAAACGGTAGTTTTCCGCTACAGATTTCGGTACCTGCCGGAGGAAACATTTTCTTTACTTCCGTGTGTGTGTGTGTGTGTGCGAGCGCGTGCGTGCGTGTGTCTTTTTGTGTGGGTGTGTCTGTGTCTGTGTCTGTGTCTGTCTATATATATATATATATATATATATATATATATATATATATATATATATATATATATATATATATATATAAAATCAGTAATTAGCACTGATATGACCGAAGCATCATACCATTGTGCCAATGGGCTATAGTGTTTAGAAACCGTCCGGATACAACTCTTAATGTTTGAAGAAACTGAGCACTGCTGACGAGTTCCCAAGAGATCGACACAACTGTCCAATACTTTTGTGCATGTGCTGGCGTTGAAGATTTCGGTTCTAGACCTAATCAATCACTATGAAAATTATACAAAATTCCTTAATTACTAATCAATAATGTAACCAATGCTGATTCCAGCTACTAATGCTGTGGACGGGTTGCATCGGTGAAGTCTTTGCTCAAGGGGCCAGTCTTACAAGTTTGTATAGTGCCCCGACCTACGAGAATGAGCTGTGCTGTTTTATGTCTGGTAACTTAGTTTCCTTCTCACTACAGTGGATAAGATCGTTGGTTAGATTCAGTAACTTGACACAAAGAGTTGTGAGTCAAATACTTGCCTAGTGTTGTAGTAAACAAAAGCTTGGAGAGAAGGACAGAGCGTACAAACATTGTAAATATGTCAAAAAAGATGAGGACAACATTCGGAAGTTTGAATATAGTCTATATAGATAATAGGCAATATTTCCAAGAGGATAGAATCCAGGTAGAGCTAAATGTCTAGGACAGAGCAAGAATTTAATATAAAATGCTCATTATAATTTATTATATTTGAATCGCGATCATGCTCCAATTCATCAGACCTACAAATTCCAAAACCTTATATATATATATATATATATATATATATATATATATATATATATATATATATATATATATATGCATATATACTGTGTATTTGAACTAAAATCACTCTTTTATATATGTGTTGGTAATGACGGCTGATACAGTATCGCGATTAAACATTTATTTGATTTTTCTCGTGTTTGTACAAGTGTTTTCTTTTCTGAACACAAAGTCTGAGAAAAGTGTTCAAAATTGTTCCTATGCGAGCATTTTTCGTCTCTTCTTTTAGTCATTATCAATGACGATATTTATTTTTATGTTTAACAAAATGTGTGCTTTCTATATACGTCTAAATTTATAGGAATATTTTATTTTCAAAACACGGTTCGCCTGTTGTAGCCGTGCATATAGTTAATGTTATTCAGGGTTTTTCCTTTTTTTATTATCAGTGCTTCTATGAATTTTAAACTTTCTTAACATGAGAATGAAGCTATTATACTCATATTTTCTATGTTGCGGAGGGATTTTGGTAAGATTCCATCTATGTTTAAATGAGATCTAATCGAGCTACGGTCGGGTGGATGTAATGTGACTATCCTACCTAAGCATACAGTGTCATTTCATCACATCGGGAAACATACCAATCTACATCCACGACATACTCGCCAAAAAGACTATTTAAAGTATACACACACGAAAACAATCTCATATGGAGCAATTTTGATAGATTTTCGGAGATGAATAATCATAATTAGACGCTCATTAATACCGGAAACTGCTTATAAATTATAGAAAAATGCTGGTCGGCATCGTGACTTCAAAAAGGGGAGTTTTGTTTCAACACTTCTGTTGTCAAGTCAAGTGATGGTGGTGCCTGCAGAGCTTCTGCAATCAACATAATTTTTGAATAAATACTATTTGCTTTACTCTGATTATTGTAATTTTATTCCGCCTATACCAATCCTATCCTTGGTTTTATATATATATATATATATATATATATATATATATATATATATATATATATATATATATATATATATATATATATATATATATATATATATATAAGCAGTAATTCCACCAAACACGTTTTATTAAATGTAACTGACATGCCCAACCTAATATTTTTTTATTGTATTTTTCCGATTTTCAAGGACACAATTGTGAGCATTTTTTTTTAAAATTATTCCTGTTTTCTTCAAGTAGTTTCATCTCTCCAAGATAATGTCATTTAAATTTTATTTGAAGTTCTAACGTTAATGGCTGCATTTTATATAAAGGAATTTAAGCCAAATTTCAATCTGACCCTATTTGAAACTTGTGAAAAACTTGCCGACAATCATATAAGGATAAATCAAACATGGAAATACTACTACTACTACTACTACTACTACTAATACGCCGATAAATCACAGCTTAAATTACGACTACTACTATTACTATTAGTCAATCCAAGTTAGAAAATGAACCCAGGAAAGGTATATTAACAAAAATCCCCTTGAATATGGCTTAGGACGGAGCTAATGATTGCGTATAAATATGAAACAGACTGTTGCCAGTGGCTGTTAACTTCAATATCGACTTTTATATTTACATACTAGGAGTGGCCAAACTTGCTTAATGTAAGGGTGACATATCATAAAGTTCAGATGTCTGAGGGCCGCAAGACAAACAAAATTTGAACATATATTTTTGTTACATACACATTAAAATTAAATTTCCGTATTAATCAAATGAGTTATCAATTCATAAAGAATAAATAATTATAAAGTATTAAATGTTTCTTATTTACCTTTTATATTAAATGTAATGTAGAAAAGAGCTCAGCCAACATATTTCCTCGAGCCGCATATTTAAGGTCAAAGATCGGCATATGGCACGAGAGCCGTGATTTGACCGCTCTTGGCAAACCCTCTATCCCTGATATTGAGGACTTAAAGCCATAAATATAGTAGAATTTAAAGGTATATATATATATATATATATATATATATATATATATATATATATATATATATATATATATATATATTTTCAATGTATATATATATATATATATATATATTTTTATGGAAAAATAATGTCTATTATATATGATCATTTTCTAAGCTTCGTAAAGTGGCTTTAGTTTAGAACGGCTCATGATCAAACACTCACACACACACACACATATATATATATATATATATATATATATATATATATATATATATGTATATATATACATATATATATATATATGTATATATATATATATGTATATATATATATATATATATATATATATATATATATATATATATATATCTTAATGTCTTAAAATAATTGTTGCACTTATTCCATTTCATAATATGTGACGTCATATATATATATATATATATATATATATATATATATATGCATTTCACCTCAGGCAAGGCGGGATGCCACTAGTACGCAGGGGTTTATAGTGTGGCAGCGAGAGTAAAGAGGTGTGATGGAGGAAAGGGTGAAGGGAAGAACAGGGAATAGTTCTGGAAATGTCTATTGGCATTGAATTTGAATACTTGGACATTATAGCTATCAGGGAAACAAGTAATAGGAAGGAAATTTCACAGACGGGAGGTGCAAGACAGGAAGCTATTGGAATAGAAGAGACGGCCACATTTAACCGTTTCGACAGTGAAAGGGTGGGACCGTGATTCCAAACTAGTAGTACGCTTAAATTCATGCAGTCTGGGAACTAGAGATAGTAGCTCATCGGAGCTGTTACCGTGAAAGTATTTTTAGAAAAGACAGAGGGAGGCGACGGCATGTCTGTCAGAGAGCGATTGAAGACGTGATGCCAAATCAGGACCAACCATATTGCTTATCCGTCTCTGGATCTTGTCGTGTACCTTAAGGCGAACATCGGAGGTACGAAACCATAAATTGACTTAATATATTTCTCATCGACACGAAATTTAATCTCTCATAGCTTCAAGCCGGGAGCGAAACCGACCGATTTATTAGTCAGAGGAAGGGAAATTTTACAGTTTTCTATGCGAAATACGTCAGTGGCCGGAGACCTTAATATTTATAAGACTGACTTATATATAGATATACCTAGTACAGTTATATTGTCTCGTCGACACGAAACTCAATCTCTCATAGATAACATTGCATATTATTCAACTGAGGAATTCGAAATTTACTGCCAGGTTGCACGTTTCTGTGAGTGTGTGTGTCGTGAAAACCTCTCCGTCTGACACACTTCCCCAAATCAGTATTCTGATATTGCTAACTGAAATACTGACTTTGGAAAGAGAGTCTGGTCTAGAAATGTTCATTTAGAAATATTATTTCTGCAACTGCTTCGAAATCAAACTTAAAATGAATAGCTTGTTCCACGGCGATGTCCGTAAATGTTTCTTACTATTAGAATAGCCAGACACAAAGCTATATGTAGGGAGCACATACAATAGTTCAAAATAATTACAGATGCAACTGGCTTTTTCAGCAATCATTGTTTATATAATAAAGTTAGATACTCGCGAGTATCAAAGTTTTTTTTTTTTATGATCGTCAAGGTTAGCAGACTAATATTTGTTCCACGCCGCTTTAGTCCCGTCCTGGGTAAGACGATAAACTACTTCAAGCTGCAAGGCCTCTGATTAGGAGGTTTTGAGGAGTGTAGAAAACACCTCTTAATTGCTGGTTTTCCCAGGTCTACTTTGATCTGGGGTAGTAGCACTTGTTAGCGTCCTAGCTATGGGCAAATAGTTAACCGTGAAACTGGGGTAAAAAACATTATGAAAGTATTTCTGGTATTAAAACCTATCTTTAATAGGTTTGAAAACCAGAAATACTTTGTTAAAAATATTATCAGTAATAATTTTTTGAAGAAAAAATAACTATTACCAGCAATACATTTTCGAAAAAAAATTATTACCAACAATACTTTTTTGAAAAATATTATTACGAGCAATACATTTCTGAAAAAAAAAATATTACCAGAAATACTTATTTTTGAAAAAAAATTATTACCAGCAATACATTTTTGAAGGAAAAAATAATTACAAAAATATTATCAGCAATAAAGATTTTGTCGCCATTAAATAACCCATTGAGGTTGATATGCCGTAAAACAATACAAAACAAATCAAACCGAGTGAGTAATTTTGAAAAAAATATTTTTACGTAAATAAAACCATCCAATTTTGAAAATTTTCTAAAAGAAGTTGGATTGTACACAAAAATATGAGTAATTGAATAATGGTTCAAATATATATATATATATATATATATATATATATATATATATATATATATATATATATATACACACGTCCTTTTTACCAATCTACCGCTATGAACCTATTTCAAAATTTTGTTGACCCACTGAGGTTTATATGCCATAAAACAAAAGAAACAAACCAAACGAAACCGCTTTAGCCAAAAATCGGCATTAAGTACTCGGAGTTGGAATTATGTGACGATTCTCCTTCTTCGTTCATTGTGAAACGACAATAACCCCCCCAAACGTTATCATGATACCCACTGCGACCGATTACTTATTCTTTTTTTTGGGGGGGTTGCCTGTATTTTCGTGTTAAGCAACACTAACATCTCCACAGCCGAAACCAGAACTCAGACTCTCATCCCCGTCTCAGTAAATGTTTACCAACTTCATGCTTATCGCCACGACCATCACGACCATTGTCTCGACTTATAACTTCACATATTCACCGACGGCTGCCACCATCAATATCACCAGCTTTAATAATATCATATTAGAAGGCAACAACCGAGTCAGCAAGTGCCTCTCCTCTCTCGGCTATACCATCGCACTAGCCAACCAGCCAGCCCCACCTGCGAAAAGGACAGCCACCCACCCTTGTTCCCTTTCCTCCACCTCAGGCCGATTGTTTCGTGTGAGCGCACTTGACAGCTGTTGGGCAATGGCGAACAAATGAAATTAGAAAAAGAAGAGAAACTGGGGGAAAAAACATGATTGCAAATCAAAAGTGATGAATCAGCCCTTGAGATGGACTACATCCTTGGGCGACTGTGATGAGAGAGAGAGAGAGAGAGAGAGAAAGAGAGAGAGAGAGAGAGAAAGAGAGAGAGGTTACAAAATGTTGCGCAGAATAGTTGACAAGAAGAAGTATTAGGCTTACATATTCTCTGATTCTAAATCAACACACCCATATGGGTATGTGTTTGTGTGTGGCTTGATTTTTATTTATTAATTATTTTATCACAAGAAAGGCGATAAAGTCACTAAGACTCAAGGAGTTACCGAGTGTGAAAGAATCTGAAAAATATTAAGGACAGAAAACAATAAATAAAACAAAACAGATATAAAGAAGAGAGACTAATACAATTGACATTGCGTGAAAAATGTTGAAGTTCAGATTTGATGGGAAAGCAAGAATCCTGAAGAGAGTTTTCACTAACGACAAGTGGCTGTGTCTCGTTGTGTACTTATAAGTATGTCTGCATGTGTTCTTAAAGACAACCGAATCTTTTTTGTTGAAATTTATTTCTTTTAATTTCCTACGATGCCAACCATTTTACTTTGTGCCCAAGAAAAACTGATTTGTTATTTGCAAAACAACCAAAACACAAGAGAAACCACTCGCAAGAAAAAATCCAAAACTAGTAAGAACAAATGACTAAAGGCAAACACCTACCCAAGCAGTAAATAATATTGCTCAACAACAAGGCTAACTAGAATGCAAATGAAAGAAGGAACCTAGAATTTATATTGAAGAACTGCAATTCGACGCAACTTATTGCATTACGGGGATAAAATTTAAAAAAAACAAAAAAAACAAAAATGAAACATTTATATTGGTCGCCTGGCGATCGAAAACGAAAATAACCAAAGTAAAAAATACTTTCAATTACCTATTTGAACCCGGGCAACTGCGATAATAAAAAAAAGTGGTGGTGCACTTATCCGGTGGCAGGTGGTCCAATAATGTGTTGTTTTTTTTAATATGCCTGATAAATTCCAAATTTTTCTTCAACACAGTATCGTTTTTCACACTTAAGTTAGAAAACATTTCCTATAGGAAAAGCCTACACATATCACTGCTAATTTTAGACGGCCCCCATATTCCTTAGAATTCCCCAAGTAATTTGGGGGAACCTACACACTTTTGTTTTAATTTCCAGTAAAAGTCTGATAGCGCCGTCGCAATTCCATATTTACTCTACTTGAAATTTAATCTGTTTATAACATCTTGTTTTCCATTCATTTTCGGTGGCTCCGATATATAGACTCTCCTCATTCACACTATTCCTATTTTCTGTTTTTGTTTTTGCTAGACATACTATACTTCAGCTATACGATTTCCTTCAACGGAACTAGCACTTTTCATTCTTTTTCATATTTTTTTCCGTAACAATAACTAACTTTTACATTATTTTTATTAAGTAGTTTACTTCTCTCAGAAGAAGAGAAGTCCTTTCTAATTAATTTAAAAAAATAATTGGTCCTGATCTGGCATCTCGGCTTTAAACATTTTCCAGCGACGTAAAGTTGCCTCACCGTGTCTTTCCTATAAATGATAATTGTCAGGATGACCTTATCGCTATGGTGTATAGACTTTTTGAATTTAAGCGATGTACTAGACTGGCCACGAGGTTTCATCAATTAACAGTTGGATTGGCTCAATGCAACCGTAAGTTCTATGCTAACAGTTTCTTTTCTCATACTTGTGGAACTCCCTTCTGCCTCCATGCTTCCCAGCCATCTTTAATCTTCAAAAATTTAAATGCAATGACAATCGCCATCTACTGTGCTCATTATTACTTTTCTTTTCTTCCTGCCCCCCCCCCCAGTAATGTTTCCTTTTTTCCTAATTCTTCCACACAGAGTAAGTATTTGTAACTAAGTGGCTTTACTGACTTGCTTGGGGGAAACCTGATTAAAAAAAAAAAATTCTTAGTCTTAAAGGGTTTAATATACAGCGGGTTGAACAATATAATATTCATACCTCTAATCTTTTTGTTTTTTGTTATGTTCATCAAATTTATTCTCGTCTTCTTGTCCCGACATTTTTAAGGCTTCCTTGAATACTTTTTAGCGCTGTCTAAATTAGTCTCGTTTTTATAGTTAGACAATTTACTGGATATTTTCTTTTAAAAATGTTTTCTTTCAAATGATGTATGATCAGAATCAGCGCATATATATAATGGCGTGTGCTCCGGCTTTCTGTATATCTCATACTCGCTGTTATTAGGTTGATATTTACATGTAAGTAGTCTAAATCATTTACATCCGATTTACCTTCATTTGAAGAACGATTTTATATGTTTACGGAGTTTATCTTTAGCCCTACCACTTTTCCTTTTACATTCTACAATGACAAGCCTCTCATCTCTATAGAGGCCTAGGGTCTTTTTTATCGTAATTATACGACAGCTTCCATAACAAAAAAAATGCTTATTAAACCCGAGACTTTTGCACCGTCGTTTCATCCAATACTCACTCTCCTTTTTCTCCATATTTTGTTTCTGTGGAAGAGCAAGGATATTTTTAACAAAGGGCTATATTATCCGTTTCTTTCTTTATAAGGAAACATTATTCGGTATCCATTGAGCGAACAGTTGGTTGAAATTTATAAAATCCTATTAAAACAATTTTTCAGAAGTATAGGTTTGTCTAGTCCACTAACTGTTATTGTTCTTTCCATTAGTACTAGTCGCTTCCTTTCTAAAGTTTTGCTTGAAATAGTGTGGAATATCAACATATTGATTACGTCATTAATGCGCTGTTCATTTTCCTTGTTGCTACGGTCGAATGTTCTCATGTGACGTGGTTTCTATTTTTTGGCTAAATTATTTGTTGTTCTGCAGTGATTTTGGATGAATGATGGTCTTCACTATGACATACAGACTTCATTCCCTCGAAGCTACATTTAGATCTTTCCCTATGAGGAAACGGTTACATTTCGCTGACAGTTTATGTATATTTGGATGGATTTAGCCCCATGAAGGACACTCATATGAAAGATTGATTCATTTTCTACGGTTTAGCAAACTTTTCAGGTTATTTAAAGCCAAAAATATTTTTTCGATTCTATTTTTTTTATGATAATGGTTTAGTAATACAAGAATTACTAATTAACCCAAAGTTGAGGCGAAGAAGTGAACTCATACCTTCCCAAGGTTATATGCGCATCAGTGAATAAAACCAATCTAATGGGCACTGGAATTCGGCTCTTCGATTAAGAATTAAGAGCTATTATCTATTAGACCACCCGTACATCCAAGCTTACAGCACCTGATATTCACAAGTGGTCACTCGACTAGGCAGCCTCAACGTTGCTTAACTTCGGTGATGGTATGGGAACCGGTGTTTCAACGTGGAGTGTCGGTAAGCCCTACATGAAAGACCTGATCTAACGAGGTTATTTAATTGTGTGTGTTTATTTTACTATATATCTTTGACAATTTAGTTATTTTATGAATATGCCACCATTTCACAATTCTGGCCCCTCTCAAAAAAAGAAATTAACTGCGGCCTTTTATTAATTTCCAATCTAATCTCTGTTGATATTGATGAATGCTTTGGAGGTGTTGATATTTAAATTTGAATGTTATCCCAGCTAACTAATTTTCATCCCTCGAAGTTGTAACAACCTTAGCATTTAGATCACTGCTTAGGAGTAAAATGGAAATAAGAAATGTATTTAAAAAAAAAACAACATATTCTCTAATTAACGATTAAACGACATAGTGGATCAAAAAGAGAACGACTTATTATGCAATAGTGAACTGTCCGAAATACCTAACATTGAAGTTTAATTAAAATTTCAATATGAACAGTTTAAAATATATAAAAATTGTACATTATTTGGACTATTTTCCTCATCTTTGTCGCCATATTTATCACAACATTTCGGCCGTTGTACGCTCCGGCCTTTTTCAGGTAGTTGGAATTTCGAACTGAACCCTTTATTTCGCTCACTGGGGTAGACTGTTCTATTTCCACGTGCTATGTTTGATGGATGTCATTTATCTCCTGCTAATTTTCCTCTGAAAGTTCTCCACTGCCTTAACCTCTTTGGTCCTGTCAGTGGGTCTAACCAACGCCTTTATCCACTGTGCCATGTGGACATCTGGGTATGAATTTATGTGTATTATAAACCTAATGTCTTCGGCAACCTTTTTTACCAGTGTTCATATCGCAATTTTTGCAGGTACCATTTACCAGAACTCATATTGCAACTTTGTTGTTGTCATTGCTTTTCTCTGGGACTCCTTATTACTGGTTCTCATATTGTATTTATTTCTATCCTTGGTCGGCTCAGGAGATTGTTGTGGCTTAGAATATGTGCTGATTCCTTAAGTTTACGAATTTTCCAATGGTGTTCCTTGTCTATGATCTCAACATCAAACGTTGTGATAAATATGGCGACAAAGATGAAGACAATAGTCCGAATAATGTAAATAATGTACATAATGCCTCATCTCAGAAATATAGACACATAACAATTGTGCCTGAAGAAAATACTAAAATTGGTCAGGTTATTTATGTTGTGCTTGATCAGCGGACAAACACGTTAATACTTTATTAAACATCCTAAACTGTCTGAAATTCTATAGAATATATATCAAGGTTAAAATTTCCACGTTCCAAAATTTTCTGCGTTTCCTGTCAATGCATGATTGCAAACAACGCCTGGTTTTTTAAATCCCTCTTTCCACTTGATATACTTATATAATTATATAAAGAAAAATATTACTTTTATTTAATTAAGTTCTAAAGGACTCGAATTGGACATTAATTTTCCTGATATTGTTTTAATATATAATTTTTTATATGATATTCTCCCATATATATACCATATATACTCGCGTATCATGCGAGCTTTGAAGACCTAACGTTGAAGCTAATTTGACTACAGTAAATAGATATATAGTTTGGTCAACTGCGTAGCCAGGGCCAGCTGTACATAAGTTAATTTTATATCTCGTGTACGAAGCGGTCCGCTTAATATTAGCTTCAAAAGTAGGTTTCAAAAGTCGCATATATACATAATTGTGTATTTAGGCACCAAT
>OZ010583.1:86761874-86789374 GCA_963932145.1 Acanthosepion lycidas
CTGGCAACATTGTTTCAAAAACGTACAGCTGGCAACATTATTTTATTTTCTGAAAACACCATCTGAGGCCTTACTTGCTGTTGGACGTTTATCGTCATACCCAGGAAGCGGATGTAGTTTATTGTCATACCCAGGATTCTTCCATGAAAGGACGGATGGTTGAGAGATAGATTTGAAGGATAGACTCAGAGGAGAAAAACTTTATAATTGAAGGCGAAAATTAAAATCATTAAACTTAAGAATCAAGATATTCTACTAAACAAAGAATCAACTGGTATCCAAGTATCGCCATAGGAAAAAATCCCAACTGATATAACATTATTTCAACTCCACACTCCAAGTGTCGCCACAGGAACATATTTCAACTTACATAGTATCAGCCGAATCTTGCACTCATCTCTGTCTCTGTCATATGTGAATTTTGTCTTATTATGACATTTTACCTACATGTAATTTTTTTTTCTATATGTGAAATTGTTTTCGAGATGTGGAATTTCCTTCTATGTTTAAATATTTATCTCCTTGTTAAATGCTTTCTAGATGTGGAATTTTACACTATTTATATTATTCGGAGTATGTCGTCATCTTTGTCACCGCATTTATTACAACGTTTCGGCACTTGTACGCTCCGGCCTTCTTCAGGTGGTTGGAATGTCGAATTAAAACCTTTATTTCGATTACTGGCCTAGATCCACGTGCCAAGTCTAATGGATGTCAGTTATCAGTTATCTCCTGCTTAATTTTCACTCCAAGTTCCCCACCGCCTTAACCAGGCTTTGAACTCACACTCTTTGTGTCCATAGCCCACAAAAATCTCATGAGTCGACCAAGCATAGGAATGAATACAATATGGGAACCGGAAATAAGGAGTGCCAGAGAAAAGGGATAATAATAAAAAAAAATGCAATATGTGCTCTGGCAAAAACATGAGTTGATAACAGCAAAATTTGCAAAATGACCACTGGTATAAAATGATACTGAATATATTAGGATTATAATACCCAGAAATTCATACACGCATGTCCTCAAGTACATCTGTGTATGAATTTCGAGAGTGGATAAAGTCGTTAGCTAGATCCAGTTGCAGGACTCAAATAGTATGAGTTCAATACTTGGTTAAGACGGTGGAGAACTTAGAGAGGGAATTAAGCAAGAGATAACTGATTACTGACATCCATTAGATATGGCATGTGGAACTATAACAGTCTACCCCAGTGAGTGAAAGAAAGGGATCGTTTCGACATTCCAACCGCCTGAAAAAGGCCGGAGCGTACAACGGCCGAAATGTTGTAATAAATATATCAAACAATGATCAGGACAATAGTCCGAATAATTTAAATAGTGTACATGATACCTCATCTCAGGAATATAGACAGAAATGTGGAATTTTCTTCTATATTTAATTGTTTTTCCGTTGTTAACTCTGTTTTTCACATACATTACTATAGCTATTGGTTTCTTTTATTTCCTTTATATTAGGTTAGTGCAAAAATAATGACGTAATAATGTAGTTTTTTGACGTTAAAAAGTACGTCAATAAACGACATTATTACGTCATTATTTTTGCACCAACCTAATATATCTTTATCTTCCTTTTGTTTTCTTGTTGACTACCTTATAATTTTAACGTTTTTTATATATTTAAAGTTAAGTTTGATATAATTTAAATTAAAATTTAATATTTGAAATATTATTAATATTATAGTGATATATTGAGACTGGGTATATTTAAATGAAATTAATTTAGTAATAATTGACATTTATTTTTTTACTGTACCTTTTACTATATAATTAATGATGGAGCATTGAATGGGTTATTATTAATATCTTTTTTTATAAAAGCAGAATTTTAAATTCTTACTTCTATTCTTTAAAATCCTCTCTGGAATTTTTTATACTCACATTTTATGTTAACTCTTACTCTTTCCACAGGTGTTGATAGGATAAATTTAGGTCAGCGTCCTGGGTAAGACGTTAAACTACGTCCAGCAGCAAGGCCTCTGATCAGGAAGTTTTGAGGAGCGTGGAACCACCTCTTAATTGCTGGTATTCCAAGGTCCACCCTAATCCACGTTGGTAGCACCTGTTAGGGTCCCAGCTATGGGTTAATAGTTTTGAAAAACATTAATACCAGCAATACAATTTTGAAGGAAATATATTACCAGAAACAGATTTTTGACAGAACAAAATATTACCGGCAATAATTTTTTTGTCAACATTAAATAACCCATTGAGGTTGATAAGCCTTAAAACAAAATAAACCAAACCAATCTAAACCAAAGTATACATACTTTATTCATACGAATTTATCCTAAAAATCTTGTCGGCATAAAATAACCCATTGAGGTTGATATGCCGTTAAACAAAATAAACCAAACCAATCTAAACCAAAGAATACATACTTTATTCAAACGAAGCGATACTAAAAATGTGTCGGCATTAAATAACCAATTGAGGTTGATATGTCGCTAAACAAAATAAACCAAACTAACCCAGACATTTAGGTCAGCGTCCATTTCCAACCGTTCGCGTTTATCTGTACCGATTCCACTATAAACTCTTTAGGTTCCATACCCCTCTATATCTATATAAATCCCTGCTCTATTATAGGCTAATTCTTACTCCCTTTTTTTATTATTTCTTTTTTTTTTCCTTTTTCCTTCTTTACCTTTGAAATTTGCTGTGAAGAAACGTGGGAATTCATTCATTTTGGTAAGTGTATTTGCATAAGTCCAGGAAAAAAACAAACTTCTTTTCCAAGTACTAAATCAACATCAGTATGATGTAAATTGTTCGGATCTTCTTTAATTGTAATTATTATTATTATTATTATTATTATTATTATATATATATATATATATATATATATATATATATATATATATATATATATATATGACATAAATTTTGGCAAAATGATGAAAAATGCAGTACTTATATGTAATATTTCTAGCGGGTCTGCCTCTCTTAAAATGAACTGACCCGTCATATGAATTCCAGAAACTCAGACCTTTAACAGACTTATGCTTTCTCTAGAATTATCTTGTCCAATGAATAATAAAATATTTAGAAATAATCAGCATTAGGTAAACCTGTAGCATCTCTTAATATCGATAATGGATACAATAATCAATCCTATGAAGAGAGATTTGAGATGTGTTTTTTGCATATCAGTTTCATAGTAGATTACGCATTTCATAGATCATTTCATCATATTTCGTTGATTTTATTTATATAATGCAATGTTTACTCTAACATTAATAATTTATATTTATTTCTAATTTTTTATTGCAAATTATGATTTGTGCCATAGTGTTTTATTTTTTATATGTTAATCAAATAAATATATTTTTTTTTAGAATCCAAAACATTATGTATATTATTTACATTGTACGGATTATCATCCTCATTTTGTTACCATATTTATCACAAAGTTTTGGCCGTTGTACGCTCCGGCCTTCTTCAGGTGGTTGGAATGTTGAAATGAACCCTTTATTTCGCTCGCTGATGTAGACTGTTTTAGTTCCACGTGCCATAGTCAGAACAATGTAAATAGTGTACATAATACCTTATCTCAGAAATATAGACAGATTAACGTCCTGGGTATGACGGTAAACTACATCCGCGTCCTGGTTATGGCGATAAACTACATCCAACAGCAAGGTCTCAGATAATGTTTTCGGAAAAATAGTGTTGCCAGCTATAAGTTTTTGAAACAATAGTGTTGCCAGCTATACATTTTTTGTAAAGAATAATGTTGCCAGTTATATGTTTTTTGAAACAATAACGTTGCCAGCTTTTTTATTCCATACAAAATAGGCATTTAAAATTCATATAAACTGGATTTGGCATTAAATAACCCACAGTGGTTGATATGCCATAAAACCCAAACAAACAAACAAACAATTGAGAGATTATGTAAATTGTCTATGCAGCAGTTGCCTTAACTTGTACGTACATATATTATAAATGGATATTCTATATTAACGAGTTACTAGACTTCATATATATATATATATATATATATATATATATATATATATGGTTACATATATATGTATGTATTTATATATATGTATTATAAATATATATTCTATATTATCGAGTCACTAGACATCATATATATATATATATATATATATATATATATATATATATATATATATATATATATATATATACTTGTACCCAAGTATAAGATTGGTGTGTACGGAATAAAATTCCAATAAACACTGTTCTTAAAAGAGTGCTCAATACAGAGTAGAGCCAATATTATTTATTCAAAAATTATAACATAAACATGTCATAAAATCACTAAAAAAATAGACATTTTGTTTAAACACTTCTGGTGTCTTCTCAAGTGATGGTGCTGAATGTAGATTCTGTATAGGTTCTCCATTCAACAGTATCACTTTAATAGACACCATAAGTGATGAAACAAAATGGCTATTTTTGTAGTGATTTTATAACATTTTTATGGTATAATTTTTGAATAAATAATATATATATATATATATATATATATGTCTGTGTGTGTTTTGTGTGTGTGTATGTGTATATATATATATATATATATATATATATATATATATATATATATATAGGGGTATGCAAAGGTGTGTATGTAGCAAACAAAAACAAGTAAATACTTTGAGGCGACATCCGGTTTCTTGCTTAAACGCAATCGTCAAGCCATATGCTTTGTGTTTCGGTTCGACTGTTTATATATACGTAGGCACTAGCCCTGATATTTAGCATTTTTATTAATAAATACGTCATGACTCAAAAACGTATTTATTATATTGTTTTAATCTTGCCGATTTCATTTAGATTCTTTTACTTTTAGTTACCATGATAGTTTATATTAGCTATAAATGGGCCCGGGCGTTAATTTCCTGTAGCTGACCTTGCTATCAATGTACTCTCTAGACATTTTCGTTGTATTGATCTTTTAAGTCCTTTGATTAGAGTAATATTTTTTATATCAACTTTTCTAGTCAGTCTCTTTAAGTGGGCAACTATCGCATCTGGCGTTTTTCTTTAAATTTTTATTCATTTATTTATTATTTTTTTCGGGAAAATGTTTCTTTTCTGTTTAATATTTTATTTAGATTCCTTGCGGTTTCACTGATGTATGTTTTTTGACAATTATTATAGGCGATCTTATAAAAGAAAAAAAATATTGGTTTAACTCCCCTTTTAACTTAGAAATCAAAATTTTCAAATTAATTATGTAACCCTTCGCCAAAACTTCCGAATTACATAAAATATTTAATATTTTACCTTGGCTTGGTATATTACGTTGTTTTGTAAGCAATTACCGTTTAAAGGAGATTCATACTTTATTCAACAGTTACACCTGGGTTTAATTTGTTCGGTTGGTTTGTTGATAATTTTCCTGTCGTGTTTTTTATTTTTGTGCCATGTTCTCGGTGCAACTGTAGGTGATTTTTACAGTGTTTTTATTGAATATTTTGTGTGGAGTGGTTGATTCCGGGAAGTGTTTGTTTAATTGTCTAAAGAATATTTTACCTACGTTTGTTTTTACGTTTTTGCTCTACGGTGGGTTAAAGCATATGATATTTCTC
Organism: Acanthosepion lycidas; assembly: GCA_963932145.1. Lineage (NCBI taxonomy): Eukaryota > Metazoa > Mollusca > Cephalopoda > Sepiida > Sepiidae > Acanthosepion > Acanthosepion lycidas. The sequence continues at coordinate 86,767,463 of OZ010583.1, forward strand.
TTTCTGTTGGACTTTCTTGTGCTTTGTGGTGAGTATGTGAACGTTGCCGGGAATCCACTGTCTTTTTGGGCTGTTTCTTAGTTTTCATTAGCTTTTTTAAATATGGTATTGTTGCAAGAATTGTCGTAAAGCCTGCGGTTAATCGATTTTGGTATCTCTGATTATCGAAGTCGTGTGACTGAAGGATGTGTGTATGTACAGTAGTTTATCATTGGGTTTTCTGTATGGTTTATATGTGCCTTTTCTTTGGTTGAAAATAACAGCTAGAAAATCTACTTCGTTTAAGTTACTTCGGTTAAGTTACTATGTCAAATCCGTTATATTTAAAAATCCTTATTTCTTTTCTAGCTTTGTCTGTGTTTTGTTTGTTGTAATTTCTTAAGATTATGAGATCGCCCTCCCTGTAGAATCCTGTATCATTTTTATCTATTATTTAACTTTGTTCATGTACTAAATATATAGCTATGATATCGCAGGCCAAAGCCCCGTCAAATCTCCCCATTTTAGTATCAAAGCCCCCTTCTCTTTTATCCTTGCGTCTTCATTGTGGAATAATAGTGATTTACGGTAAAATCAGCAAATAATAAAGAAAAAGTATACATAGGATTAACTGAAGGACCCTGGAAACAAAGAAACTATGTACACAAATCATCTTTCACAAATAGTAAATACGCAAACAGCACAATGCTTGCCAAGTGTATCTGGGAAATTATAAACAAAACAGATCACACCAAAATATCATGGGATATAAGGAAAAGATCACTAGCCTACATCAATCGATCAAATACCTGAACAATTTGCTTGGGGGAAAAATAGGCATTATTATATTCCCAGACAAAAAAAAAACAAAATAATACTAAATAATCGATCTGAGCTCATCTCAAAATACAGACATGAAATAAAATTTTTACTACATTACTTAAAAATTGAAAACTGAAATGAATAAATACAAATAAACAAAATAATGTAAAAAAAACAAGTAAAGTAAATGAACTCAAACAAATAATAAACACATTAACAAACCACTCCCGTTAGAATAGATGAAATAGAATAAATAGATGTAAAATGCATAAAAACAAGTAAAAATAATCAATCCAAATAAATAAATAAAGTAAATAACAATAAACAAATTAACAAATCAATCCCGCCAAAATAACCGTTAGAATAGACTACATAAACCACTCCAAAAATTGGTCGTAAAAATAGTTATAACTAATATATAACGATAAAAGACTAAAATACACTATTCAAAAATCCAAAACTAAGTAGAGTAGATAAACATATACAAAATAAAAATTAAATAAATAAAAAAAGAAATAAAAATTAATCCAAATAAACAAATAACTGAACAAATTAGGAAATTGCTCCCGCTAAAATAACCGTTAGAACTAATAGAAATAAGCATAAATAAGCAAAAACAATAAATCCAAATAAATAAATTAATTAAAAGGTGTCCCACCACCAAAATAACAGAATAGACTACGGTAAGCAAACTAAATATTGAACGAATAAATAGCCTTAATTATCTTCCTGGGCCAAGACTAACTAATAAATAAGCGACCTAAGCAAATACAGCGCCCGCATATTTTTTTTTTACTACGTTAATAAAACATCAAAAACGCAAAACAATAAATAATACAAAATGAAAATGAAAAAAAAAAAAAAACAAATAAATAAATAAACGAGCCACTCCCGCAAAAAAAAACAAACAAAAAAAAAAAAAACGCCAGAATAGATTACCCACAAAGCATCACTGACCCTTATATATGAATATTAAATGAAACATCCAACATTCGCGGGCTGACGATTAAACAGCCTGTCATTTCTGAGTATTGACTTCAATGTTCACTTTCCTATTTATATTCACACACACACACACACATATATATATATATATTGTAATATATATATATATATATATATATATATATATATATATATATATATATATAAAGAGAAACAGAAATTTCCGTGTCGCGATGTTAAAATATTTTGAAATAATATTACAATATATATATACATACATACATATATATAGTCATGAATAAAAGTTTCAGACCACATAGCCTTAACAAGGTCATTACTTTATATCCTTTGAGATTACATAATGCCTCAGCCATTATTCACACATAGTTTATGGACAGAATTATTTTGAAATTGCCAAATTATTGTGATAGTAGTTGTTTAGGGATTTAGCTTTAGATAATGGCGAAAATATTCTGACTTCAACCACACGAAGGCCCAAAATTCCGTTCTACGTTTGAAGGTTCTGCTGAACATGAATTGATGTACAGATTGTAACAAAAGAGAGTTGTATACTCCTATCGTGAATTGCATGTATTCAGGGACATTTCGCAGTAAGTCATCCCAGTAGGTGAGATGACCATTTGATGAAGCAAACGATTCTCAACTATTTCTTATCGGAATATACGTGCGGGTTTTTAGTTAATTTATACTCTTTTGTGTGAACTTTTATTTGTTTATTATCGATTACTTAATAATTCTATATCGATCATTATTTCAACATTTACTTTTGTATTTTACTATTTGGTTATTCATGCATTCATAGGTTGTTAATTTGTTTATTATTCACTTAATTTGTTTAATTTTCTTGACTTAATATTTATTTGCTATTTTTTTTCCGTGTTTTGGTTATGCTATTTCTTTAGGTTAAAGTTTTGTTTTGACTTTACTTCTGATATTGATATTTTGTAATTGTTATATTTTACAAGGTTTTCGTCTTTAGTTTCTGATTTTTAAAGGACATCGTAACAATTTTTTTCGTGTCAACATTTTGAAATGAGTTCTGATCCATTACATAAGAACTCGGTTTGTCTCTGATACTAAATATATTCATTCTCTCCTTCCGAGAGAGTTAACAGTTTTTAGATCGTAATGCAAGCTTAACAGTTTTTGGATCGTAATGCAAGCCTACCAGTTTTTAGATCGAAATGCAAGGTTAACAGTTCTTAGATTGTAATGAAAGGTTAACAATTTTTAGATCGTAATGCAATTTGTATATCGTTATATTTTACAATGTTTTCTTCTGTGTTAACAGTTTTTGGATCGCAAGGCAAGTTTAACAGTTTTTAGATCGTAATGCTAGGTTAACAGTTTTTAAATCTTAATGCAAGGTTAACAGTTTTTGGATCGTAGCAAGCTTAACAGTTTTTGGATCGTAATGCATGGTTAACAGTTCTTAGATCGTAATGCAAGGGTAACAGATTTGGATCGTAATGCAAGGTTAACAATGCAATAATTATATGAAATGTGTTATATATTTCACAATTTTGTTCTTTCTCTCTCTCTCTCTCGCTTTTTATATCTCTCTTTCTCTTTCTGTACTAAGAGCTGATGACACGGACGAAGAAATCGGAGAACTGAGTTTGAAGTCGAGCTAAATTCGTTACATTCTCTTACGTGCAAAGGAAGATACGAATCCATCTTTTTCCCAAAATATATATGTTATGTCGCACGACTTTTAACTGGAAAAATCTTTGTTATTCTCCAAAGGTTCAAATGTTTAATGAGATTATCACTCACAAAATATATATTATTCTAACCAAACAAAATATATATTGGGTTTAAACCACTCCACAAATGGTTGATAATCAAAAAAAATCAAATCAGTGAATCTTTGTGTACTTATATACAGTATCGACATGAATTACCTCTCTTTTTTTAATAAACATGGATCCTAGGAATACTGTTGATGAAATATGCGAGCAACGTTTTAGATAAAATACAACCATAAAGAACTCAAATTCATATACATAAAATCAGAAAATAAAACAGTTGAAATTTGTAGAGTAGATAAATTTGAAACTCACTGTACATATTGAAGGCAAGAAAGAGAGAGAAAAACAGGGTATAACCTACTTAACAAACTTGTTCAATTTGTTTTCAGAACAGGGATTGGAAGGGCTAGCAAAAAATCTTTGATCACCCATGTCCTGAAACATGTCACATAAATGAAAAGGAAGTATAGTGGGTAGTTCAAAATTATTTTTACTGGTTTTCTTTAAAAAAAAAAAAAAATTCAAACGTTATAGTATCACGCATTTATGACCAAATTGAATAAAGCTGAATATATTTTGCCATTTATATAAATATGTTGCGTTAAAAAGAGAGTCCACGCCGAAAGATGAAGTTTATTTAAAATCAATATTTGATAAAACTATTTCTATAGCTTCAGTGGAATATTTTTTGTCACTCCGACATTGTGAATGTTCCCAACTCAGGATTTGTTGTTATTTTTACATTTTTGCTTTAAGTATTTTTCATAAGTTGATAAATGGTTGGAACTTGATGACATGAGGAGGCCAAACAAACGCTTCGCCTTTTTAGAAACTATTGACTTTTTAGAGATATTATTTTAAACATTGAACTACTGATGTATCATATGACCGGATGTGGTCGTAGGATCGCTGCGGTGTTCAGCCCGTGTCCATTACCATTTAGATATCTGGGTTGAAATCCGGGGAAATATTTATGTGTGTGTGTGTGTGTGTGTGTGTGTGTGTGTGCGTACCTGCGTGTGTGGGGAATGGGAGAGCCGAGTTCGAATTCCAGTGGAATCCATTACATTCACTTCCGTGCAAATACGCTTGATAGAGGTATAAATCCTCTTCTCCCCCACCGACCAGCTCTGGGTACATAGCAGGAAAACCGTGTTCTATAGTCATGGATGGCAACTGGTCCACCGAAGAACGAAATGGCAACCTAATGCTGGAAAAAGATCTGCCTCGTCAGTTATGTATCGAAAGATACATGATCGCCTAAGCGTGTATCACGCATGGCACATAACTAACTGATGTATCCACAAACTAGAATACTGATTATTGACAATTTGAAAGCAAGACGGACATACTGAAAACAAATTAAATAAAAAATAGATAAATCAGTTTCTTCTGTCTCCGGGCGGATATAAATGTGTGTACCGTATGAATCCTCCTCTTCTCCCCAAAGTTATGGGTAAATACTAGGACAGACCGAGTTCTATAGCCTTGGATGGCAACTGGTCCACCGCAGAAAGAAATCGCAACCAACAGCGGAAAAATAATCTGCCTCGTCAGTCATGTATCAAAAAATACATGATCGCCTAAGCGTTTATTACGCATGAAACATAACTGACTGACCCGTCGGGTTGGCGAAGATTTATCCACTTCCAGAATTGCTACAGGAGCATTTCGTTAGATACAAAGAAAAGATATTTGGATTGGTATGGTAGAGAATGATCGGCACATTCCTCAGAGGTGAAAAAGGACACAGGCAGGAAGGAAAATGTAGTTCTAAAGAAAGACGAAGAGAACAAAATTGATGGAACATCTGAGCAACAATGAAGCCATACTGAAAAAGGAGAGCTTGCAGAATGTAACACTTACATGTTACAATGAACATAAAAGAGACAGATGAAAACGGTGAGTGACACAGTTAAATATCTTGTATAAAATGATGAAACGATAAGTCAGAGAAGATAGTAAAAAAAACCTCCAAAGAATACGAAGTTGTGTAGAACTATAATCACCCACGTCTTGAAGTACCATGGCATATAAAAAAGGAAGATACTGATTTTGAATTTTTAAAAGTTGTCAACAGTGCTATAATACGGCGCGCACAAACAAGGAAGTGTCTGAGATCAGCATTTATATAAACTGATGAAAAGAATTACTAATATAATAATTAAACGTTCATATGGAATTACTTTAGAATCTAAATTGAAAAATAATCAAAAGAAAAATTAATTAAATGGTACATAATTAAAGAATAAATAATTACATCGTAAAACTCATAAAATATGAATGAATCAATGGTGGATATAAAGAGAAAAAGAAAGAAAGATGGGAAAATGAAATGGAAATAAAGAGTAAGAAAGAAAATGCATGAATAAAAACAAAGAAGGTTAAGCACAAAAATCAAATTGTAAAAGAAAAACAATTGCTTCTTTCACGGCGAGTAAAGTCGGCTCTCGGTGCCGCGCCAGGAATTTTTCTCCTCGAAATCGATACTTCAAATATACAAATCAACCATTCACCCCTGCATGGAGTATTGCTGCCATATATAGTCTGGGGCACCTTCTGTTTACTTCGGAGTTCCTGACAAGATCCAGAGACGGATATATAATATAACTGGCCATGATCTGGCGTCTCGTCTACAGTCACTCTCTCACAGAGGCGCCGTCGCCTCTCTCTGTCTTTTCTACAAATACTTTCATGGTAATTGCTCCGATGAGCTGCTTTCACTGGTTCCCAGACTCCATGAATTCAAGCGCCCTACGAGGCTGGCATCCCGCTCCCACCCTTACACTGTAGAAACGTTTAAATATAGCCGTCTCTTCTACTCCAATAGCTTCATACCTCGTACCTCTCGCCTGTGGAACACCCTCCCCAATTACTGTTTCCCTGAGAGTTATAATCTCCAACTATTCAAATGTAATGTCAATCGACATCTCCAGTTACCTTGATCTATCCACTATCCCTCTCCTCATCCTTTCTTCTATCACTCCTATCTGCTCTCGCTCCAAATCTTCTGCAACCCCCTGCATCCTAGTGGCTTCACGCCTTGCTCGCGGCGTAATGCTTTAAAAAAAAAAAACGTAAAAAAAAACAATTTGAAGAGGACACTTATATATACGTCTATATCTCTGAGATGAGGTATTATGATTATTTGCATTATTTACATTACTTGGGATCTTATCTTCATCTTCATTGTTATATTCACAATGTTTCGGGCGTAGTATGTTCCCGCCTTCCCAGGTGATTGAATCTCTGAGAAGAGGTATTATGATTAATTGCATTATTTACATTAGTCGGACTGTTATCCTCATCTTCATTGCCGTATTCAAAACATTTCGGTCGTTCTACGCTCCGGCTTTCTTCAAGCGATTGCATCTAAGAGATGAGGTATTATTATTACTTGCATTATTTACATTACTTGGATAGTTATCCTCATATTCATTGCCATATTCACAACGTTTCGGCCGTTCAACGTCGCGTATATGGCAATAAAAATGAGGACAACCGTCCGAACAATTTAAATAAGAGAACATTAAATTTCTTCTTCATAAGAACTGAATTATCCCAGGCAACATATCAAACTGTACCATTTTTCTACATCATTATATATATATATATATATATATATATATATATATATATATATAAAGGTGAACATTGAAGTCAACGCTTAGAGGCGACAGGCTGTTTCATGCTAGATTCAATCGTCACGCCTGACGATTAAATCTAGCATAAAATAGCCTGTCGTCTCTGTGTTGACTTCAATGTTCACTTATATATTTACACACGGTCTGTCTCTGATATTGAGCACTTTATCCCAAAAATATAGCACACCTTACGAGTATATTTCTTTACATATATATATATATATATATATATATATATATATATATATATATATATATATATATATAGATAGATAGATAGATAGATAGATAGATAGATATTAGAGGAACGATGTATGACAAAGTGGAAAAAGCTTTCCTGTGACACGTTTTGTCATTTAGTACTTCACCAGTCAAATTTTGTTTATGTTGATTCGACTACGCATGCGCACGAACGAGAGTTGCTTGGAACTTTAAAATAGATGTGTTTTGGGTATATAATCTCGATAATTCCATTTAGACTCTGTTTCTTTTTGTTTCCATTATCTTTGTTACTAAAATATCCCACAAAATATCTACCAAGAGTGTTGGAATACTGTTAGATCCTGGACACATTGACTGTGGGTGAAGAAGAATTTAAAGCACTAGTCATTTTCCTCATTTGTCTTCTCTTTTAATATGAGTAGAATTTTTTTATGTCAAACTTGTGTCGAGTCTCTTTTCGGTGAGCAACTAATATATTTAATGTGTTTTTATATGTCCGTTTTCCGTTCATATAATGTTTTATTTAAACTTCTTAAGGTTTCGCCAATATATTCCTTCTGGCATTTATTAAGGGTGATTGAGTAAATTCCTCCTTTAAGTTTTGTCTTCCTTTGTATTTTTAAGACTTTTATTTCTTTAGACTTAGTTGTCACAAATTTTATGATGAGTTTAATTATTTTCAGTTGTAATTGTGCTAGAATTATTAGGTAGAATATGAGATTTTTTGATACGTTGGGATTGGCAGGAGGCCGTTCTTTTATTATGGAATATTCTATGAGACTTTGTTTCGCATTGAATATGAAATATTGTATTAGAGAAGCTTAAAAGTGTTTTCAACGCATTTCCCCTTTTCATGTAAATACGGAAGGCAAATCCTGAGTGTTCTCCGTTTATTATACTGGATTTTATTTATTTGTTATACTATTTCGGAGACAAGTTGATCCAAGGTTTGTTGTCCTGCATCTGCCAAAACCGAGACAATCATTGCTCGTGTATAACACATGGTGAAGGATGACAGGCAATAGATTATAAACCGTGAAAGAGGAGGGAATATTCTGCACAATGAAGTTGGGTGTTACGTCTACTGATACCTGGTGAAAATCCCACCAGGCTGATCACATCACGCGGAAATCTGACATTGTCTGAGGCAAATCCAGCTGGTTTCCATGAACGTTTCTTAACTCTTTATGGGTGTTGGGTTTATCACTTTGACACCGGGACAATCCATGCAGATGGAACACCTCTTCACCTGCTCCAAAGAAAGCGTAAAGGATTCCATCTTCAGGGATGGTGATGACCTCAGATTTTGGGATCAAAAGGCATTGTGTTTCTTGAAAATCTGCGAAATGGCCATAGCATCATTGGGGAATGATATACTAATTGGATAAGACATTTACGAACGTCCATCAAGATGAACAGCCAGGTAAACTATGGAAAGGTGTTTTGTTTCAACATTATATTGCTCGAAGATTTACGTTCTTAGTTTCAATGCTTGTTATATGTGAATGTAATCTATTCCCAAACACGAAAAATACTTGTATATCGCAGTGATGGTGAGATCATATTTGCTGTCGATGACATGGTTTTAGCAACAAGCTGAAAGCTATTTCATCAATGCGATCCAAGTACTGTAACATCAATGGAAGAAGTGTGTGAACCGAAAGGGTCAGACAATTTCTCATGGCTGATTATCTATTTTGTGAATTTAACTCTGTATTCAACACCAAACGCACATAGCTGTGCTATTTTTTTAATGATCTTCTCCTTCATGTGGGTATTCTGTATTCCGTCTCCTTTGTTGACGCCTATGTACTTATAGGCTTTTCTTGCTTATTTTCCTAAACTTTGTGACAAAATCTCGATGTATAGAGTGTGTATTATTATTATTATTATTATTATTATTATTATTATTATTAAATGGCGATATACATGTGTATATTTACCATACTCATACAAGTGGTGTTTGGATTCAAAGCAAAATCGTGATGTTCGAGTGTTTTAAGAAAACTCGCATATCCTTCTAATTTGAACAATACTCTCTCGTTTACACAAGCAACGTGCTAAGCTACATTTACCTAAATAGCAATAGAGAGACATCCGGTTACTCACACTAATTTTCTCATTAACGTCTACTCATTGGCAAGAAAATAATTTCCCTTCGTCTCTTGAGTGGAATTGAAAGCTGGGTAACAAAGTACATATTTCTATTTGGAGTAATTTGCAAAGTTTATTGCTACAATCACAGGGTTAGGGTTTGCCTGAGGACATGAGCAGTGCTGGCGTGGATGGAAATATATTGCACTAAACAAACTTAATTTCAATGTGATAATAGATCGCATTCCTGAAGGTTTGTTAGGTTCAATTTAATTGGGCAACTACGTTTCAATGTTAAAAAAAAAGTATTTAGTGCAATTAGTTCATTAATTTTAACTTTAGCCCGGAAGCATAGTGAATTTTTTTTTTCTTCCGGTTTTTGTCGTATTTATTTGAGGCGGAAGTCTGGCTTGACGCGAATACATTTTGGGTAGAATTTTTATTTTATTTTTTCTTAAATTTTCCATTTTTGCACCGATAAAATCAGTTCATAAAATAACCCTAGATAAGAACTAACACATATATACATATATATATATATATATATATATATATATATATATATATATATATATATATATATATGTGTGTGTGTGTGTGTGTGTGTGTGTGTGTGTGTGTGTGTGTGTGTGTACTTGGGCTCGCGACATTTGTGTGCGCGCGTAGGTGTGTGTGTGTAAATTTGTAAGAAAAAACGAGAAAACAAAGCCCAAAACCGAGGGGAGGAAAGGAGAGATGATGTACTTTCTACTAAGTAAATTAATGAAAATATTTTCGTTTAGATTATTTTAATATTTTTATTCGCACAAAAGCGTAATCTACGACAGATAGATAGATAGGTAGATAGATAGATAGAGATAACCAGCTCACAACATATATACTGAATTAAATACAATGATACATAGATATATACATAGATATATACATAGATAGAGACACACATATATATATATATATATATATATATATATATATATATATATATATAATAAAAAATGGCTTAAACACTAATATTCCATGGTCATAATTCATTCCATTGGAATCGTAAATACTATCCACTTCATCAGACCTACAAATTCAAAAAGAAAACAGATAAAAGATCTCCGGAAATAAAAAAAATAGAATTTAGAGAGAGTGTAAGTATGAGTGTGTGGGACGAATGTTAGAGCTAAAGAGAGGGGTAACAGACGAGAGAAGGTGGGAGATTAAAACTTAACAGATAGAAGTTTTAGAGAGTTGAGTTAAAGAGAGAAATATGAATGTTGCCGGATGTCTAATACATTAAAGATGTAACCGGAAAGGATACATTTTGTGGTGACATACACACACAATAGAGGGTCTAATATTAAAGATCCGAAGAAGAGGGAGGGAGAGGAAAATATATATATATATATATATATATATATATATATATATATGTATGTATATTTACCAATACCTCTCTCTCTCTCTCTCTCTCTATATATATATATATATATATATATATATATTTGAATATATTTGAAACGGTACAGAAGCGTATTAAGGCATTAAAAACAAGAAATTTTATATTATGGACCATGATAGATTTAAAATAAAAACAAACACCAGTCGACCGGTTTCGTCCCCTCTCATCAGAACTGTTAACGGGGAAATTATGAGGAAAAGAAAAGAAGTCTGTTATGCATGACATGAATGATTGGACAGGAAGAAATAAATTATTATAAAAGTTATACCAACCAAGATGCTAGAAACGCAGCACAGCAAGTCCAAACTCATTTGAACTCATTTGAACTCAGGAAATTTGCCACCATGTTCGTCGATTTTAGTTTCGACAATATCATGTATCGGCAGATCGATGGTGTAGCGATGGGTTCCCCCTTGGGTCCCGTGTTGGCTAATATCTTTGTGGGTTTTTATAAAGAAAGCCTTATGTTAAGTTCTGCCAGACCCAAGGTTTACTTTCGGTATGTGGATGACACTTTTTGTGTGTTCAGCCACGAATCGGAAGTGGATCAATTTTTTTCCCTACTCAACAGTGTCCATCCTGCCCTTAAATTCACAGTAGATAAGGAGTTCAATGGTTCATTGCCCTTCTTAGATGTTCTTGTTCAAAGAACTCCTTCCTCGTTTATCACATCAGTTTACAGGAAGTCTACATTTACTGGATTATATACTCGATGGGACTCCTTTTGTCCTAAACGACAAAAGATTAATTTGATTAGGACCCTGACACATAGGGCCCTAATGATTTGTTCGGATGACACTTTGAAACATGAAATCAGTTGCTTAACTGAGATTTTTGTGAACAATGGTTATCCGTTGAACATTGTTCACTCAGTTATTCGAGATGAAACTGCCAGGTTTAACAAAATTAAACCAGCTTCAGTGGGTAAATGTTCGGTCTATCTTCGTTTGCCGTGTTTGGGTAGCATTAGTGAATCCTTCGCCAAGCGTATTTCATGGAGTTCACATCAGTGTTATTTTGCAGCCAATGTTCCTGTTGTCTTTCAAACTAAGTCCGTACTTTCATCTATGTGTAAAGACGTTCTACCCCCCCACCATATTAACTCTGTTATTTATCATTTCAAATGTAGTTGTGGATGCGACTACATAGGTAGAACGACACAGCGGTTGGACGTTAGAATTAAACAACACGTATCTGCTATAATACTGAATAAAAAATTTTCTTTGGGTGATACCATTCGTAACATGTATGGGTCTTCGATTGCGGATCACTTTATAAAGAATCCTACTTGTGCGTTGAATTTCAGTGTGAACTGGTTTTCTGTTTTGGCCAGTTCGCACTCGCTATTCCATCTTAAGGTGTTAGAGACGCTTTACATCAGGTTCAGGCAACCTACCCTTTGTAAACAAAGAGATTGTTTGCTTGGACTTGCTGTGCTGCGTTTCTAGCATCTTGGTTGGTATAACTTTTATAATAATTTATTTCTTCCTGTCCAATCATTCATGTCATGCATAACAGACTTCTTTTCTTTTCCTCATAATTTCCCCGTTAACAGTTCTGATGAGAGGGGACGAAACCGGTCGACTGGTGTTTGTTTTTATTTTAAATTTATCATGGTCCATAATATAAAATTTATTGTTTTTAATGCCTTAATATATATATATATATATATATATACAGTGCTGTCGATAAAAGTGACTCACCCAATATATATGTATATTTACCACTAATATTATCAATATCTGTATCTATATATCTATATCTATATATCTATATCTATATATATATATATATGTGTGTGTGTGTGTGTATATATATATATATATATATATATATATATATATATATATATATACAGTGCTGTTCGATAAAAGTAACTCGCCAGATTTTTTTTAATAAAAATATATTTTGTCTCTTGTTTTGGTGGTTAAAATAATTTTAAATCTTACTAATATAAATACCCCTTCCCGACCACCTAGGAATATTTTATTCACCCTAAGGTATTCTATTGATAATTATAAATTTGGATATAAATGAGATTCAGGAAAAAACTCTGTGCAAAAAAAGTGACTCAGATATCGCATTCTAATTATTAAACTGGTAAATCTAAAGAGCTTTTGACAAAATATTGAAAACTGTTTTCCAATACACCCAGAACAATAATCAAGAGAATTCTAAAACAGCTTTAATTAAATCTAGAGTGTTCCAGAATATCCCAGAAAGCCTCATACAGTATAAAACGGCTTGAAATAGCCACTCAAGTCACTAACCAGATGAAAGGGTACAAATGCCCATCAGAACCACTTAAGGCATCTATTATTGCCCTCTCAAAAGCAGGCAAGTCTACAAGAGAAATTGCAGAAATTGCTATAACCACACAATCAACTGTCTCTCAAGTGCTTAGGGGACATAATGATGCCACTCCTGCTCCAAGGAAGGAAACAAAGGGATGAAAGAAAAAGATTGCTGATAGAACTGGCAGGGTAATCAAGAGAGAAGTTGCGAAGAATAGGACTATAACTAGCCAAGAAATTGCAGCCAGTCCAAGCGAAGAGGAAAGTGTTAGTCTTGCCTCTTCGACAGTCCGTCAGAACAATGTTACAAATCTTGTTAGAACAAGACTAAAAATCTTGTACACGAAGGTTTAAGCGTCTAATAAGCAAAGCCAACAAAGCCAAGAGACTTGAATGGGCTCACTATTACAAAACGTTCACCGTACAAGACTGGAAGAATGTTCTCTTCACCGGTGAAACGAAAGTTGAGCTAAATTCAAAAGATAAGGTGAGTCACTTTTATCGAACAGCACTGCATATATATATATATATATATATATATATAATTATTTATTTAAAACGCGCTACATAAGAGTTCTCATGTTTCAAAACAAGAGCCGCAAACTTCAATATAATTATTTGAATTAAATTGAATTAAAGTACGCTCTGTTCCATCTTCAAGCGAAATTTAACTTATTTCTGAAATTTACGTGTTTTAATAGCATATTCATTATTGAAATCAAAATTTCCATGGTAACGGATAGAGCGATTGTTTAAATAAAAAGGGGTGTAGGGTGTTAATAATTTGTATCAGTATAGAGTTACATTCATAGATGTTAAGTCAGGGTAAGTTTGGGGTGTCTAAATTTAAAACGGAAGATAATTTCGCCTAGTCTGGTTTACGTGTCTATGGAGATTTATTTATTTTTTATTTTATTTTTTTCTGAAAGGGTTTTGTGTATATATAAAAAACTGCCGTAACATTTGTTTTTTGACGATTTCATAAAGGGTTATTTTTTGTAGGTTATTTAAACTATTTTTTAGGATTATGGAGTTTAAAAATCATTTTATTGTTTGTTTGATTTTATCCTAATTATTCAATGCAAAAATTTGAATCATGTCTATTGTTTAATAGCTTTTTATTATTTAGAAACTTAATAATGTGTAGTTTTTCATGTAGCGATCTCTCTCTCTTTCTATATATATATATATATATATATATATATATATATATATATATATATATATAGAGAGAGAGAGAGAGAGAGAGATCTCCAGTTGAAAACGAAGTACATGAAAATGTATCAAGTATTATATTAGTAATAATAATAACAACAACAAAAGAAATAATAATAATAATAATAATAATAATAATAATAATAATAATAATAATAATAATAATAATAATAATAATGACAGCTAAGGAATATTATTGTGCAGGAAATAAGATATTCTTTTAAGCGTTTGGCCAAAAGGGCAGGATACAAATATAAAGAAAAAAGCCGAATGATAGGTACAACTATCATCTGATTCACAATACACAAGAGGATAATGGGCGTGAAAGAAATAGAAAACATAAAACATTATGAAGGAAACACAACAATAGAAGTGAAATTAGAAGGACAGTTAATAACTATTGACATGCATCTTGACTTTTGAAAATCAATGTTCATTGGAAAGCATGGGCAGGTAAGTGCGTTACGCAAGTGAGAAGTGCAGGAAAAGACACTATTAGCAGAGAACTTGATGAGACTTTGTTGCCAATCTAGTACTGCACTTAAATTCCTAAAGCGTGGGTAGCATATAGGCGTATGAGAAAAATTCAAAATAATACATATACTAAATAAATAACATCGAATCAATCCTTACATCTACTGCTAGGAAAGTTGAGTCACTGTGTCGTGCTAATAAATTTGTTCTCGTCAGAATCCATTTTACACATTTACAAATCTAGCATTCATCTGTGCATTTAATGCTTCTGCCCTATTAGTCATGGTTCTCCTACTGTTCATCTCGAGGTTCTTGAGAATAGCCAGAGAAGGATCTGTAATCGATCCTGGCTTAGCATCTCAACTTCAGTCACTTTCACACCGACATGACGTGGCTTCCTCCTGTTTTCTGGGAATATTTTCATAGCAACTGATCCGAAGTGCTTTTTTTTTTCAGTGCTGTTCCTAGTACAGGAATATCAGCGTGCTATTAGATTAGCATCTAGCTCCCACCATTTTACAGTTGAAATATCAAAATGCAACCACCACTTCTACCCCACCAGTTTCTTTTTTTTGCATTTCTTATTTTTGGATGTCCATTCCGTTTACTTGCTTCCCTGATAACTACACTCTTCATAAAATTAAATACAGCATTCTTCGCCATATTCTGTCTCCTTGAACCCAGTTCATCTTTTGTTTGTTTGTTTTTTTTTTTTTTTGTTTTGTTTTTTTCAATTCTGCCCATATTTGTCTTTCACTTTCCGTCTCTGCAACTCACTGCGTATTTTAAAACCGGGTTGCCTACACTCAAGCCTTCTGTTAGATAATATTTCTGTATCTTTTTCATGGCGTTTTCGCCAATAACAGTGAGAGTAAACAGTTTTTGTACGCCATTTTATTTATTCATTTTTTGTTCGTTTCGCTATCACAGGAAACAGCTTTCTTAATTTTTTTCTTAGCCCAATTTTTTTTCTTCTTCTTCTTCTTCTTCTTCTTCTTCTTCTTCTTCTCCTCCTCCTCCTCCTCCTTCTTCTTCTTCTTCTTCTTCTTCTTCTTCTTCTTCTTCTTCCGTGTTCTTTTATGACGTGGACAATCAAGGATCTCTGAATGTACCTGTCCCTTACATATCACCCAATTACAAAAGACGTTTCTTCGTCTTCTTCTTCGTGTTCTTCTTCTTCTTCGTGTTCTTCTTCTTCTTCTTCTTGCCCCTCCTCTTCCTCTTCTTCTCTATTCTTCATTGTTCTGTGTTCCAGCAGAGTATGGGTGACCGTAGTCCACAATATCTACCAGTGCATTATAGCACTAATCACTGTTAATCCTTTAATCATGTATTCCATATGCCCTCCATCTACAAAGCCGTTGGGTGATTTATAATATCTCGATTATAAATGACTCTTCTGTCTTCTTTCTTCCCGGTCAAATTTGACCTTCAAAAGTTTAAATGCCACGTCACTCCTTATATTCGGTCTTCTTAGCGTCTCTTATTTTATTGTTTTCTCTCTTTAATAAAGGTATTTTCCTCATATTCTCTTACACACAGTAACCTTTGTTAGTAATTTTCTTTTCCTTGTTTGTGGTGAAATAATTCATTGCTTTTATTTTGGATAAAATAATAATAAAAAAAAAAAACAGAGAAAATCTCTTAACTTATGCCATCAACATACATTTGAAATTTAAATTCTCCAATATCTCTTTCGACTAGATGCATCCGAGAAATCTTAAATGTCACTTTCAATTTCTAATTTTTCCTTTTTGTTTCCAATTCCCTGAAAATATTCCAAGGTTATCCGCATTTTCTATCCATGGTTTTCTCAGAATCATTCTGTACAACTCATTTTCTGTCACTGAAAGTTTCACCGTTATCCGTTTCCATGCTTCTTTAACAGATAGGAGGATTGTGATTACATATCAATACAGCACTCTTTCCAATTTATTATCGAACTTTTCCTATCTCTTGATATCTTTTCCATTATGGAAGGCATCTTCATCATTCATATTCTCTATTCTTTTACGATACTAACCAAAGAGTTAAAAAAATATCTATCTTCTTGAACCTGACGACGGACATTTATCGTTCTATCCATAGGCTGTTCCACTTGTTAACGACCATAGTGTGTTGATTGGAGGTTGCTTGAAGAAACAAATATTTTTTGTTATTAGGTTGGTGCAAAAATGATGACGTAATAATGTCGTTTTTTGACGTTAAAAAATACGTTTAAAAACGACATCATTACGTCATTATTTTTGCACCAACCTAATATTAAGAGACATTTTTATTTTTTATTAAGTGACATCTTTATTTCACAAGAAGCATATGTAATTAAAGGAGACTCACAGTGACTCCACATTAACACATATTGTGGACGCGCGAAAAAAAAAATGGACGAATGTTAAAAGTAAGGAATGATTAACATTTGCACCCGGAAAGAGGATAAAGCAGATGTAATTCGGCAAAATATAGAAATGTTCACACCGAACTATATTCACGCAGTAATCAATTCATAGGACAATACAGGGGTGTTTTTTTTCTTTTTATTTGTTTGTGGTTTTTAGATCATTAGGCATATTTAAACCACGTAATCGCGTCGTGAGAAATATGAACATTTTAAATACATTGTTAAAACATAAATTACAATTACGTTGCACTGAATTGGAGGCTTGATGACACATATAACAAAAAATAACAGGAATATATATATATATATATATATATATATATATATATATATATATATATATATATATATATATATATATATATAATATTCTATTTGTATTTATCGGCCTATATACGAGTGTATACGCGGCAATATCGAGAGTTGATTGTCTGAAGAAAATTGACGTCACTTTCTGTAATATGTAATTTTCTTGATCTTACTGTGCACACGTTTTGTATTTATC
The DNA here is from genome assembly GCA_963932145.1 of Acanthosepion lycidas. NCBI lineage: Eukaryota > Metazoa > Mollusca > Cephalopoda > Sepiida > Sepiidae > Acanthosepion > Acanthosepion lycidas. The sequence continues at coordinate 86,785,274 of OZ010583.1, forward strand.
TGTCTTTGTTAATCTCTATTTTTGCTTCTATCTATCTTTCTCTTTCCTGTCTCTATCTCTCTCTCTCTCTCCCTATATATATATATATATATATATATATATATATATATATGTGTGTGTGTGTGTGTGTGTGTGTGACGATTTGGATTAGACCAAGTAGGACCTCCTGATCAAACAAATCCTAAACAAACCATCTCATTTAGGTTATTTGGCGGACATGAGCAATAATTTAGCCTTTTATACTCACTCGGAACGTTTATCTTTCATTCGGTAATTATATTTACTGAAAAATTGCTTTTCGACGTGTTCCGAAATTAAATTCCCCTCCTCATCTATTCTATTCAGTTATTGTGAATATCGTCTTGTGTCGCGTCCTAATTACACCAACAAATACTTCTGAAGGAGAGTTGATCTCAAGAATTCTAAAGTAAAAATTGTCGATAGTACTTTTAAGTCAATATATATATATATATATATATATATATATATATATATATATATATATATATATATATATATATATATATATATATATATATGTATATGTGTGTGTGTTTGTGTGTGTACATATATATTGATAGATGTGTATGAATGTACATTTAGTTGTGTGCATGTATTTTCAAGTTTCTACATATAAAATTATGCGCATATTAAAATGTGTATATATATATATATATATATATATATATATATATATACTTATATATATATATATATATATATATATATATATATATATATACATATATATACACACACATACATACATATATATATATATATATATGTATACATATATATATAAATATATATATATGTATGTATATGTATATGTATACATATATATATATATATATATATATATATATATATATATATATATATATCTTTGTATATGTATGTAAAGCCGGATGTCTATACATATATATTTGTATATGTGTATATGTTATTGACATTCGAGTTTTCGGTTCTAATATATCGGAAATTATGTATTAGATGTTTATATTTCTATTTGTATTTAAATTATACTTTTATACTTGTAAGTTTATATATATATATATATATATATATATATATATATATATATATATATATATATATATATATATATATATATAGAAAGAGAGAGTGGTTATGTGTGTGCGATGGATAAATTCTCATATAAATTACTCAAATATGAAAATAACATTGGCATTACACTATCAAATTTACACAAATTGAAATGCTAAAGAGTAATTTTTTTCAAAGAAATCGCCTTTGCATTCAACGACGGCCTCCAGATCCATTAGGAAACTCCTGCATCTTTTCTGGACAGTCTTCTTGTTTCAGTTGGTGAATGCAGCCATAATCCATACATTCATTTCATTATTGGTGTTACAAGGAATTTTATTGGTATCTCGCTCAACTGCTCCCCATACATAATAAGGAGATTACATTCTGGGGAGATAGATGGGTGAGGTGTGGTGTGATGTGGCCGCAGATATTGTCAGACCGCCATGACTGTGTTCTTCTGCTTGTGTGACATGGTGCAGTGCCTTGTTACTAGATGTAGGGTCTTCCAGCAGCCATCTTCTTGATTCAAGCCACCACTAACTCGTCAAGACACTTGATGTAGGCCTCTGTGGTTAGTCTGTGGCCCGGTGAGAAGATGAATTGAGGCACAACGTCGCCATAAACTGTGATCACTCCAAAAGAACTTCGTAATCACGATTAGACTCATTCAGTTCTTTCTAAATCTTTTGCATTGTCCTCAGATTGACACCCAAACACTGAAATTTTCGTATTGGAGCCTCCGACGTAAATGCAAAGTAGTATGGCATGACGTTTCCAAATTTCTGGTGGTGTGATTTGTGTCATGGCGCTTTTTTCTCACAGACGATGAACAACTGACCATACAATACATTGCTGTCGACAAAATCAAAAACAAACAATGCGCATGCGCGAAGTTAAAAAAAATAAGATGCCGAAAAATTTACCCATTGAACCCTCTAAGTCCCTGTATACATATACACACACATACATACATACCTAAATACATATATATACAGAAAGAGATAGATAGATAGATAGATAGATAGATAGATAGATAGAATTATGAAAATACACACGAATATAATTTTGTATATTTTATTTTAAATAATGCTTTTAATAGTTATATTATTTTTGTTTATATATTTTTTTTAAATATACATTTTTTTATTATAGAAGGTAACGAATTTAACAGTTTACTTTTAAGTTTTTAACATATTAAATAAATATTAATATTTTTTTTTAAATATCATGAACTTATGTATACTAACATTGTATTGGGAAGAAATTCAGGTAAGTGAAAGACATATTTTATTAGTGCTTTCTTAAGTGCGGTACAAGTCCAGCCTTTCTGGAGGCGACAAAACCACACTGACAGGTTAAATTTGTTGAAGCAGGATTTTGATGGCGTCTCTGCATGAGTGCTTGACGAAGCTGATCAATAAATCAACTTGTCGCCTTTCACCTGCGCTGTCTTCGTGCCATATGTGATATAAAATGGGACGACAGGGTCAAGAATAGTGCAATGCTGAAGAAATGTGACAAAATCACAGGCACTAAAACCATTCTAGCAAAGATACAACATAGATGGGCTGGTCATGTTGTGAGAATGGATGAGCATAGACTTTCAAAAAAGTGCTGTATGGACAAACAACCAAACTCCAAGCGTTCAGCTAGACGTTCCGTCTTACGCTACAAAGACAAATTGAAAGAAAACTTGAAACGTCTCGTCTTTGATCTGAAAACCTGGGAAGTCTAAGCATCGAACCTAGTGGGGTAAAACATGTTTCTTTAAGTCAAAGGGTTTTGAATACAGTAGACTGAATCACCGTGATCAGCTTCCTCAAGACCTGACCCTACACCGCAAGCCCCATATACAATGGCTATGAGAAAAACTGATTTGTATATGTCGATCTTTACTTTGTATTTGGTGTTCCATTACCTATGTTTAAGTTTACCGAAGGATGTGCTGGCTTTGGTTATTCTAGATGGGGTTTCTCTGTCCTTTTTTCCATCAGAAGAGATCCAAAATATATGAACGCTTCAACAGTTTTTAATGCCGTAACATCAATGAATACAGAAGAATTTTTGCGATGGATTACCTGCTACTGGCTGGTACCTTAGCTCCGTCTTCTTTATGTTGATAATGATTCCAAATGCTTTCCCCTTTTCAGAGAATTTATCAAGGATATTTTGAATGTCTTCTAGAATGTGTGCTATTTGAGCAGCATCATCTGAAAAGAGAAAATCACGTATCAGCTACAGACCAAGATTCGATTGTGCTTGAAAACGTTGCTGATTGTATAGACCTCCACTTTTTCTGAATTCAACATTGACTCGTTCACTTGAAGTCAGAGAATGCTTTGTCAAGCATAGAAGAAAAGAAAAATCCAGAGTGAAGAGGATCAAGAACGAAACCTTGCTTTTAACGTTGAAGACAGATTGCTTATTTTCCGACCTTAAAATGCTCTCATTCCTTCGTGGAAGGAAGGAATAATATGAAGAATTTTTTTTCTGGAACACATAATTTTGACAAAACATTCCAAACGGCGTTTCGAGATACAGTATCGAAAGCCTTTTTGAAGTCTGCAAAAACAACAAATAGTTCCTTGTTTTGTTCTCGTTCTGTTTCTTGAATCTGCCGGAAGCAAAAGATCATATACACCCTTCCTCTACCAGATCGAAAACCGCACTAGGTCTCTGGTAATGCCGATTCTGAGACAAATTCATTAAGTCTATTCAGGATGACACGGAAAGGATTTTGCCAGGAACAGAGAAGAGATATTCCTCTACGGTTGTCACCTTGGCAACTGTTCCCTTTGCGCTTATACAAATGGACAATTAAATCATCCTTATACTGCTGTGGTACTTCTCACTTTTCCCACACAAGGTTGATAAAATCACAAATTTTGCGTGTCAAAAGATTAGTGCCACATTTGTATATTTCAGGTTGAATTTCATTTTTGTCGGGGGCTTTTCCATTCGAAAGCTCTTTGATGGCTTTTTTGACCTGGAAGTTTGAAGGGTTAGAAGAAAGATTTGTACAACAGGTCTCTGGGGAAGGATTGTTTA
>OZ010583.1:86794374-86851874 GCA_963932145.1 Acanthosepion lycidas
TGCGTAAACATACAAACAGATAGATAGATAGATAGAATAGAATAGAATAGATAGAGAGAATATAGGCATAACGATTCTGCGTGTAAAAAGAAGAAATTGGTCCATAAATTTCCCACCTGTATTTCCGTTTATGTATGTATGTATATTTGCGTAGATATACAAACAGATAGATAGATAGATAGATAGATAGATAGATAGATAGATAGATAGATAGATAGATAGATCTGAAAGGGACTGGGATAGATAGATAGATAGATAGATAGATAGATAGATAGATAGATAGATAGATAGATAGATAGATCTGAAAGGGACTGGGATAGATAGATAGATAGATAGATAGATAGATAGATAGATAGATAGATCTGAAAGGAGCTGGGATAGATAGATAGATAGATAGATAGATAGATAGATAGATAGATAGATAGATAGATAAGTTTCGTAGGTATTTATTCATATACATCATATTATCTCATGAAATTTATTGAAGTCAAAGTTAAAAAAAAAAATAGAATGTACGCATAAAGATTCTGCTGTTAGTGTCTACCTGCCTTGAAAATCAGCATTTAAAATTCATTTTTGTCCCACAACAGATATCTCGTAGCTAGATCACCCAGACAATTTTCTCCTACTCAGGATGGGGTCTTTCTTTACATGGTAATGTAGTCATCATATTCACAAAATATTTGATCAACGTTAATCGATTTCTTTTAGTTCATGAGAAGTTAAAAATGTGTTTATCAGAACTAAAGAAAACAAAACATAAATTCTCTCAAGTACAAATACGAAATTCCATGCTGTTTTCATGCTTGTTGCTACGAGGCCCATTGTAGAACTAACGCTGAATTTCTTAACAAAAGGGGGGCAACTAATATATCTCAGTTTGAAAAAAAAAAGATGAAAATTTCGGCTTTCTGCTGAAAGTTGCGTAGTATGAAAATGAACTGAAATAACAAATAAATAAATAAGTTAAAAACAGATTTCGAAGCAGATTTGAGAAGAAAGTTTATAAAAATAAAATAAAATTCTGTCGGGGTTTTAGGGAAAAAAAAGTTCGAAAAATGAAAGAAAAAAGAAGAAAATAAATATGAAATCTTAAAACCGAATCAAAAGCGAGACAGCATAAAGAAATGGACGATTTGCTGAGACTATTTTTTTTTTTAAATATTTCGCTCATCATATTTCATATGAAGAATTTTTCTTTTTTAATTACCAAAAATGACTTCTTTTTCACACCGAAAAAAATCGAATGTCTTCACCTTCACGATTTTCAGTTCAGTTACCTCTCCTCCCGCTTTCCCTTCTCCCTCACTTTCAGACTATCCTCTTATCCAATCAGTTCCAGGCAGACATTTTTGTTCGGTATTGATTTCTGCTTTGAAACCAAATCTAATATCCTGCTCAATTTAACGTTAAATTAGACAGAAAAAAAAATTGCATGACGTAATGGTAAAAAAGGTGTTTATTTGACGTTATGGTCAGTCACAATTACGTTTTATTGGTCTTTAAATCTGATACTAATGACAATCAATGTCCCTGCAATGTTTATTTTTACTCAAAATGTCCCAGACTTCACCTGTTTTTCTCTGGATGCTTCATCGAAATTTCTTTTGGCAATATATATATATATATATATATATATATATATATATATATATATATATATATATATATATATATATATATATATATATATAAATTATTGTTATTTTTTATTATAATGATTTCAATAAAACATTTTACATCGCTACACAAGAACTTTCATGTTTCAATACTTAAGATAGTACTTCGTCAGTCGATGGTAGATAACTAAGTAAATATATTTTTAATTCTGACCTTATGTCGCCTCTAACTTACTAAAAGAGGTAAAGATTTTTTTTTTTAATTTTCGTAATAAATCTTGTTTATCATTAGTTATATTATATATATATATATATATATATATATATATATATATATATATATATGTGTGTGTGTGTGTGTGTGTGTGTGTCTGTCTGTTTTCTTAACGCGATGGCGATCATTGTTTATCAAAAATATATCTTTTTCTTATTATCTGTGCATTGACATGTCTGCTTATGAAATATAGGGAAGTGGCCACCCGTAGCACTCGCCATTATTTTGAATTACGCTAGTTCTCATCCGACATTATCTTTAGCCTTGGGCGAAATTGGATTCATGACTTTCATTAGGGTTATTTCGTCTTTCCATATACACATTTACATCGCTCAGTTTCTTGTACGTATCTTTTTTTACCATAGTCACGACGTCTCAGCCGTTGTATGCTCCGACCTTCTTCAGGTGATATATATTTGGAATTTCGAAACGAGGACTTTATTTAGTCCACCTGGGTAGATTATTCTAATTGCACGTGACATGATATTTGGATATCTCATTTTCAGATAACTGCTTTAGTATGCTAACTCTCCAAGTTTTAATTCCCCCTGATTTAGTTCGGTATTGAACTCACAACCCTTTCACTCAAGACACGGTAGAAGGTCGGGGCGTTCAACGACAGAAACGTCGTGAGTCTTTCTATAAAGTTGATGACAATTGTCCAAACGATGTAAATAGTGTAAATACGGTGTGTTCGGGCTAAATTTGACAGATGTTTTCATTGGTTTAGAATATCTGTAAGCCGTGAACGCTATTGTGAAACCTAATCACTACTTAATCATTACAGTTTTAGATGTGTCAAAGTTAACTAAGATGGACGAGTTGAAGCCACTTGAATATTGGAATTAGTTAATATGTATCATGATGATTTATGGCGGACATTAAAATGCTGCAATCATGACAACTGCTCAATGCTCTTTTTAACACCGTAACAACAATATGACGTAATATGAAGAGCTGAATCGGGGACTACGAGACTCTATGCCTTGTAGGAAAGATCATGGTAGGCGTTGATTGTTTCTGTACATCAGAATTCATCCTAGAATTACAAGATAATATGTTGGAAGACCCAGGCAAGGAAAGGCGGGCTTTGGTACAGGAAATGGGTGTTAGAATTTTCACCAAGAATTTTCACCAAGAATGGATTGGAATGAGGACCTCCACTATAAGTATAATGATCATCTCAAAATTTCGAAAAAAAAACAAAGGCAAAGAAACTCTTAAAAAAAGTGAAACACCCTCTTGAAGCAGGGACAATCTGGTTCTTCTCTGATGGAAAGAATTTTTGTCAAGACCAGTTGCACAACACCCAGGACAACAGACGGTTTTCCTACAATCCATATGACGTTCCTCGTGTCATGAAGTACAAGATTCCCCATACTGTGATAGTTTTGTGCTGTGTCTCCCGTGAAGGTGATGTCATGCTATCTCACATCTTTAAACAAGTACTCAGGCCCAATTCCGGTGTCTCTGTGGAGTTGCTAAACACCGAGGTAAAGCCTTGGTTGGAGAGGGTGGCTGCTGGAAGACCATATATGTGGCAACAATATTCAAGTCCCTGCCACAGTTCCAAGAATAGTCGGAAGTTTTTGTGGGAGAGGTTTTACGATTTCGCCTGCTCGCTAACTCCCATGATTGTCATCCTATGGATTATTATGTGTGTAGAGCGGCTCAGAAAGAAAACAGCCGCACTGCCAGTAACACCATAGCCCAGCAGATCGACAGGATTAAGGTTGCATGTGCCAGATTTCGGAGTCGGATCGCGACCATGGTAGATGTTGAGGTTTTCCTCTTTGAGCGTATTGTTTTTTTTTTTTATTATTATCATATCCTTTCTATTCTTCCAATAAATAGATTGCTATCTTCGATATTCAGTTTGCTTTCCTTTTTAAATATAAACTGTCAAATTTAGCCTGATCTGTAATTAAAATATCACATAATACACAATTAGATATATATAAATAATACTGTTATATTAGCTTTGTGGGATCTTCCACAACAAACCAGCCCTACCTCTTTTTAGGAAATGCACTCTTACTATCTGCTAAGTAACATCCAACTTTCATACAAATATAACAATTATTCATTCGTCAATCACCTCCAATCTAGCTTGCTGATTGGTTAGTTCCGACCAATCAAACCGCCTGCACGTGATTAATCTGTTTTCCCGCTCATATGTTGGGAGCCTCACGACCATTATATAAACCCAACACGTGTAAACTCCCTCTAGTTTTCTTTTCATTCATCTCTCTCGCACGTCTCATTCCTTGCTAACAAGTTCCAAGATGTAAACTTCAAGAACTCCCGTCCTAGCCATTGCGGTAAGACGTTAAATACAATTACAAACATTCACGAACTCTGAAATCACTTCTGAACTTTTACCAACATTAGAACTCACAATTCCAAATTTCTTTCTTCTAAATTACAGTTTAATATTACTTCTTCTTAATATGAACTCCGGTACCACTAATACCTAATCAAAGGGACACGACTCTGTCCTACCTTTTCAGTTCGCATGCATGTTCATCAAACATTAATAAATTTAATTGTTATGTTTTGTAATCATTCCGTTCATTTTTGTATTTTATATTAGGTTGGTGCAAAAATAATGACGTAACAATGTCGTTTTTGACGTTAAAAAATACGTTATTTTTGCACCAACCTAGTATTATGTGCTATTTACGTCAAATATAAATTGCATTGCGTTCACGCATTGTCCTTAATCCCAACTTTTCGTAGCCAAAGTTAAATATTGATAACACAATCACTACAATAAATGATGACTGCGACGTTCGTCGTTCTACGTTCCCGACAACAAGGGTAATACAACCGCTAAATATTTGGTGATCCCATCGAAAATAAACAATAATGGTAACCCCTATCGCTACAGCTTCTTCTTCTTCTTCTTCTTCTTCTTCTTCTTCTTCTTCTTCTTCTTCTTCTTTCTTGCTATTTCAGGAGATGGAGTATCATGGCTTTCTATCCTTTGTAGCTCTGAGTAAAATGAATCTGTTTGCCATCAGTTTACACCATGTTTCGCAAAAGCTCGTCAAATAGGCTGGCCCCTACCTACTCTTGTCTTTTTTTTTCTTTCATTATGCCACGAGAGTGACATATTCTACAAGGCATCCGTCCTCATTTATGCAACCAGACATTTCAGCTCTCTCTTTCTGATTATGAATGTTGCAAACCTCTCACTGCTCTATCACTATTTCCATCAAATATACGCAGAGGAACAACGTTCCTTCGTTCCACCAGTTATAACGGCTAGACACGCGATGCTAGACATATTTTAGCGAACCACGCCAATTCCCTCCGTATTCCACTGGTGAGAAGTTCCATTCGAACAGCGTCTTCCAGCGAAACACTGCACTGTGGAACCGACTCCCACGAGGATGTTTTCACAATCATTACAATTTTTGCCTGTTCAGTGCCTGATATTTTAACACACTTTTTCTTTGCTTTTAACGACATTTTGTTTTTAATATATTTGCTTTTAGAATGTTTTTCTATTCCAATTCGCATTCGGATTTCGGTGTCACATTTTCAGTGATCTGAATAAACGCTCCGCAGATATTTCTGAACTAACTTGATTTTGACATTTTCTCGTTACATTCACTGATATGTAAATACCGTCGGCAAGCGTGTGAATCCATTTCTGTTCTCATCCAACTAGGGTGTTAATTAGTACCACTCGTATCTGGAAGAATTGTTGTTAACCTCAAGCAATTGTTATGTTAGTATTATCTACCAAAACAACCAAAAATAATTATACTTACAGTCGAAAAATATTTCGTTTTTAATAAGACACTGATCAATCAAACCCACTTTTTGAAACGAAGAAACTGAATAACTTGCAAGAAACTGGTAAAAATAGGAACAACAAACTGGATATATTTATACACATCTATCTATCTATCTATCTATCTATCTATCTATCTATCTATGCCTGTCCTTATCTATCTATCTATGCCTGTCCTTATCTATCTATGTCTGTCCTTATCTATCTATCTATCTATCTATCTATCGATGTCTGTTCATATCTATCTATCTATCTATCTATATATATATATATATATATATATATATATATATATATATATATGTGTGTGTGTGTGTGTGTGTGTGTGTGTGCGTGCGTGTCTGTGTGTGTGAAAATATATAGAAAATAGGAAAGATCTCGTTAGGTAAATAATCCAAAGTTCTTTAGTATTTTAGCTATTATTTTTTTTAAAAATAGTGCTCGATACAAAAGTAGACCATAAATATAATTATTTATTTAAAAATATGATTCCAACACGCTACATAAGAGTTCTCATGTTTCAAAACAAGAGCCGAAAACTTCAATATAATTATTTGAATTAAATTGAATTAAAGTACGTTCTGTTCCATCTTCAAGCAAAAATCTTTTGGGAATAACTTATTTCTGAAATGTACGTGTTTTAATAGCATATTCATTATTGAAATCAAAATTTCTATGGTAACGGCTAGGGCAATTGTTTAAATAGAAAGGGGTGTAGGTGTTAATAATTTGTATCAGTATAGAGTTACATTCATAGATGTCAATCAGGGTAAGGTTTCGGTGTCTAAATTTAAATCGGAAGATGTTTTCGCCAAGTCTGGTTTACGTGTCTAAGGAGAATTATTTATTTTTTTATTTTATTTTTTTCTGAAAGGGTTTTGTGTATATAAAAAAAACTGCCGTAACATTTGTTTTTTGACGACTTGATAACGGGTTGTCTTTTTTGTAGGGTATTTAAACTATTCATTAGGACTATGGATTTTAAAAATTATTTTATTGTATGTTTGTTTATTTGCTAATTATTCAATGCAAAAATTTGATGATGTCGGAAAAAACCGTTAACTCATGTCCATTGTTTAATAGATTTTTATTATTTAGAAACTTAATAATGTGTAGTTTTAGAAACTTAATAATGTGTAGTTTCAGAAACTTAATAATGTGTAGTTTTTCATATATATATATATATATATATATATATATATATATATGGTGCCGCAAAATAAAAAAAAATAAAACGTACACTCTTTAATTATTAATAGTTTATAATACATTACCGTGATGTGATAAATTATATGGATGAAAATATGCAAGACAGATTGAAAGAAGTGGGACATTTGAATACCCACCTAGATCACCAGATTTGACACCCTTGAATTTCTTTTTCTGGGGGTTTCTAAAATTTGACAGCAGGAAACCTGAAACAATTGCTGAAATGAAAGTAGAAATTGAAGAAGAATGTGCGCAAATACCAGAGAAAATGATACTGGACATTTATTTGTCTATTTCTTTAAGATATGGAAAGTTTTTTGAACAGAAGGGCAAAGAATTTGAACACTTGATGTGAACTCATCATTATATGAACATTCTACCCTTGCCCCAAGTAGCTTTTATCGTACTAAAGTTAATTTTCCGTTTTATTTTGGTCTCAAATTAATTATATATATATATATATATATATATATATATATATATATATATATATATATATATATATATATATGTATGTATTTAAATATATTTTTGTAGGTACAAAATTTCATGATCGAAATAAAAGTATAAAACTTAATATTACGAGACATATTAAAAACGGGCGAATCAACCGGTTTCGCTCCCGCTCTTCAGGCTTCAACGGGAGATTTAATATTAACACATAAAAATGTACAATAAAAGGAAGTTGTGAAATAAAAAAAAATAAAATGCAAAAGGAACTAGAGACAAATGACAGCGAGTCCTAACAAACATTCACGTTGTTTACACAAAGAAGTCTTACGGGACCCGATGTAAAGTGCCTCCAGAACCTTTAGATGAAATAAGGAGTGAGACCGGGACAACAGTATGTATATATATATATATATATATATATATATATATATATATATATATATATATATTAGGATGGTGCAAAAATAATGACGTAATAATGTCGTTTTTTGACGTTAAAAATTACGTAAAAAAAACAACATTATTACGTCATTATTTTTGCACCAACCTAATATATATATATATATATATATATATATATATAATCTTTATCTTCAAGCAAAACGATTGAAATAAAAACAAGCAGAAATTAAAACAAGAAAATGAAACATCGACGAAAGAAAAAAGAAAAAACAGCGGGAAACTAAAGAGAAGATAAGAAGAAGATAGAAGAGTAAAAAATGACAAAAATTAAAACAGAAAAGATTCAAAAATTAAAGTAAAATCTAAAAACAAAAAATGGAAAATAATAGAAGAATGTAAGCCGATACGAAATAAAAGAAAAAAAGAAAAGAAAATCAAAGAAAAATAGAGAGTAACAAAACGCAAAATTAAAATCGTAGAATGATTAATTTAAAAAATAAAAACAAAGAAAACAAAGAAAGGAAGAAAAAAGTAAAATAAATATGAATTCAAAAGAAAAAGATTCGAAGAAAAAACTGAAAAAAAATTTTACTCTCCCCAAAGTATTTTACTGATAATTATAATTTTGGATATAAATGAGATTTAGGGAAACACTCTGCGCAAAAAAAGTAACTAAATTATTTCCTGCAACTAGTAATCATTAGAAACATAACCGAACAGCTTTAAATAAAGAATAATAGAAGTATATTTTATTTATAATAGGTAATATAGTTCGAAATATTTAATAATCTATGGGTCCTCCTTTATTTTGAATAACCTTTTCAACCCTTTTTGGCATTGACTTGATAGGGTTCTGGCAAATCTCATCTCTAAGCATTTAATTCCATTCGGATATGAAATTCACAATCAAATCCTCTTTGTTGCTCAACTGCTTTCTCGAGAGCCTGTACTTTATAATGCTCCATAAGTTTTCTATGACGTTGAGTTCAGGAGATTGGGGCGGCCATATCATAACACTCATCTGCTTCTCATCAAAGTATTCCTTCATCAATTTTGATTTGTGACAGGGAGACTTATCCTGCATAAAAATGAGCTTGCACCCTTTCAGCAGAAGGGAGCAGACAAGACTCTAAAATTCTCTTGTACTGCTCGTTCCTGAGGCTGTTTTCAATAGGTTTTAAGAAACCAGTTCCATGAAAAGAAAAAGCATCCCCAGAACATTATACTGAACGGATGCTTGAAAGTACTTACTGCTAAATTCAAAGAGCTTTCAAAGCCTCTTCATCGGATTTTAGATTGCTTATCCTTTGAATTTAGCTCAATTTTCGTTTCATCGAGGAAGAGAACATTTAGTAAAAAATATCAGGTGAGTCACTTTTATCGAACAGCACTGTATATCTATGAAAATAAATTCAACTGTTATGAATAATCAATAGTGGTCTGCCCTTGCTTTGTTACTCTCCTCTCTGAGAGAGGTATTTCTGTTTACTGGAACTATAGGGACACTATTCTCAGTTGAATAAATCTCTCGTAAACCTACGATTGCGTACTTTTGTCATTACATGAACGGATAAACAAAACTAGAAAAGAAGGAAAATAAATCAGAAGGAAAGAAAAGATGATAACATATAAGACTGAAAAGAAAGTAGATGTAGATAAAAAAAAGACACAGACAAATAAAAGGAAAAACTAGACGAAAATGGAAGAAAGAAAAATGGATCAAAATGCAACATAAAGTCAAGAAAAAATATGGAGATTAAGAAGAGAAATTCAAAGAAAATAAAATAGAAAATTAAAATTAAGAAAAGCCGATGATATCAAAGAAATAAGAAAGAATAAAAAACCGAATAAAACAAATAAACTTGCAAAGAATGATACGAGGAAAAAAGATCGTTACTAAATGAATGAAAATAAAAAGAAAAGGAGATAAAATCCGAAAAAAATTTGTTAAAAAAGGAACAAAAAATGAATGTAAGTGCGAAATATTAAACTCTTTTTGAGCGGACATCGGAATGTGATAATCAAAACTCATAGTGAGATTTATAACCAAAATAAAGAAGTGAACGTTGAAATATACATCAAAGTTGCAGAAATAACCTAAAATTGATCAGCGTGAGAATATCAGCTCTCCGTAATACTGAAATCATCTCTTCAGATAAGTCGACATGCGCTCGCTGAGGAGAAATATTCGAGAGAGGATCTTGTTATTGACGATGCGGTCTTCCCAACTGATGCAAAGGATTCTTCGGAGTTTGTTTGCTGGAATGACGATACAAAGTGCATGTTTCATAAACGTACTGACGTGCGGAGACTACCACAGCCCGGAAGACCAAGATTTTGGTTCTTATTGTGATAGGAAATAGGACAAGAAATTCGGGATTCGGTAACAACAGGTTTGATGTTGGTCAGTGTCTTGAAGGGTCGTTTTGGGCCTCTGTGTAGCCTCTTGTCGCTGGCGAATTCTCCAAACATTATGATATGTGGGTGTCGAGTAAAACGCATTATGGACACGTGACCCGCCATGCAGGGGTGATGATGAAAGATGGTATTCTCTAGGCTGAGGAGAAATATCCTAGACAGGGTCTTGTTGTTGACGATGCGGTCTTCCCAGCTGATGCAATGGATTCTTCAGCGCTTTGTTTACTAGAACAGCTCCAACTGTTTTATGTCCCGACGATATAAAGTCCATGTTTCATAAACGTACAGAAGAGCGGACAGAACCACAGCACGGAAGACGAAGATTTTGGTTCTTATTGTGATAGGAAGTAGGACAAGAAATTGGGAATTCGTTAACAGCATTAACAATAGGGTTGATGTTGGTCAGTGTCTTGGATGTCTTCAACTGATCCTTAAAGCGTCGTTTTGGGCCTCTGTGTAGCATCTTTTCGCTGTCGAATTCTCCAAACATTATGATACGTGGGAGTCGAGTCAGACGTATTCTGGACACGTGATTCACTAGGCGGAGGCGATGTTGAAACATGGTAGCTTCGATGCAGTAGAATGATCTCCGAGAGAGGAGTTCATTGTTAATAATGCAGTCTTCCAACTGATTCGAAGGATTCTTCAGGGCTTCATTTGCTTGAACCGCCCAAGAAGTTTGATATTCCGACCGTAGAAAGTCCAGGCCTCGCAAGTGTACAGAAGGGTTGAGAGGACTACAGACCGAGATAGCATGATTTTGAGATTTATAGTAAGGCCGTTATTGCCGAAGACTCGATGGGAGAGTTTTCCGTATGCAATATTAACCTCTCTCATTCAGTTGTCTAGATCTCTCTCGCAGGGGACATTATTCGGGAGTAAAGATAGGGAAATTATTCGACGACCTCTACTCGTTGTCTGTCGATGGTGATGGTGACGTCCGCTGTTTCTTGTCCGGGGGCCGGCTGGATGAGTATCTAATGTCTTTTTTATATTGACCAGCATCCCGAATGATTCGTAGGTCTCATTATACAGATTTGTCGTTCTCTGGAGTTTAATCATAATCATAGTTGTGTTACCTCCAGAATAAATGAATTCTCGCTTACGGGTGTTAGTGTCCTTTATGCCAGAATGGAGTCAGGCGAGGTTGAAAAAAACGTAAAAACCAAAAATGAAATCGTTTGTAAGGAATTATGCTCAAATAACCAATTAGTACCTCAAAGAAACCATTTTGCTTAATTTTGCTTATTCCCTGCCACCCCTTAACACGTCTTAAATGACGACAAATAATATTTTCCATTTTCTGCGTCTCTCTTTCTATAAGCGTTTATCTCTTTAAATGAGTTGCAGGAACCAATTCTTTGAATTGTGATGAGAATTGTACAATCCTCTTTTTTATCTTCATACCGAGACAATAAAACTGGAAGTGACCTATGAGAGTAAAATTTTGAAAGACGTCTGGATGGAACATATACAAATCTACTTAGAAAAAAGAATAGAACATACAGCTCTTAACACAATTTACGGAGACCTGAGACTAATCTTAAGCTCAAACAGAAACGATTACAGTTTGCCAGCCACTGACACCGAGCGGACGGGTAAATCGTCTCATCCCTACTTCTATTGCATCATTATGGAAGTGTCTTCTCATGAAATTTTCTGAACGATAATCTATTATATTCAATGCGAAAAAAAGGCTCACAAAATATTCTATATTAGAAATATGGCCCGTGTTAAAAAATCCAATGAATAAAAAAAAATATATTGTTCTAACAACTAACTCAATCGCATCTACAATTAAAAATGATTTATCTAAACTCAACATGAAAAATTTTTACGACTACATCAAAAAAATTAAAAGACTTACACAATGCTAAACAATACAATAAGTTCAAACATGAAAAAATTTACTCGATCGTCTGTAATATTTGTCACAAAAATATATAGGTATATTTTACTAAACAATGAATGAAATGCATCGATTGCCCACCCTAACTAGAATGATCACCATTTTGACATAAAAATGCTACTCTGATCAAAGGAGAAACAATTCATTATGGCGAAAATATTTAGAGAGTTCCTTGACCGCAAGGTCATCCACAGTAAATTCGCGCATTGTTTCTTGCTGGCATAACATCTATTATCCTAGTGTGGGATATCGAATAACAACAGTGATGGAAACAAGAACAAAAATATTCTTAACGAAATCGGTTACATCAAAAAAAAAGTCAAACCATCATGAGAAATTTAGTCCGATAAAGTGATAAGGACGAAACGCCTAACAAGTAAATATTTTCCACTTAGCCATCTCTCTCACACTCTCTCTCTCTCTCTCTCTCTCTCTCTCTCTCTCTCTCTCTATATATATATATATATATATATATATATATATATATATATATGTATGTATGTATGTGTGTGTGCGTGCGTGCGTGCGTGGCGAAAAAAGCAATAGTAACATAATGTGGTATACGAGCTAATCCAGAAGAGTGGTTGATTTAAAATACAACAGATGCCAGCGGGACGAACACACACACACACACACACACATATATATATATATATATATATATATATATATATATATCGTCTTGCTGTTTTGTCTGTTTAGTGAAATAATTGCGCCCTGAAGATGACAATTAAAAATTGTCGAAAATACTAGGTTCAACTCAAGAAACAAAATGACATAGATAGATAGATAGATAGATAGACAGATAGATAAAAGCGGAATGACATAGATATCGATCGACTGAAATAGATAGAAACAGAATTAGATAAATGGAGACAGTGACATAGACAGATAGATAGATAGATAGATAGACAGAAAGAAATATACGTCATCATTCGAAATCCTAGTGTGCTTAGACTGCGATAATTTCGGGAACTGCGTGGTGTAATGTTTACTCGCTGTCATCATTTGAAATGTATGCTATCATCCGAGCTTGAAACCCGAGTTGATGTGCCGCTGTCAAACACATAATCATTTCAACCGTCAAGAGGAAGTAAAGCAGGAAAATATATATGGAAAGTGCGTACGAGTGAATGAAGCTGGCTGCGCCGTCTCATTTCGGCTCATTAAACACCTCGATTTTCAAACACTTATGAATCATTTAACTCGCGTCGCTTGACTCATTATCACTTCTTCCTTCTTCTTTCTTTTTTTTATTTTGCTCTATCCCCCAACGCCCGTCCTCCCTTCTTCATCCGACGAAAATCTTTCTCGTTAATCTCAATTAAATTGTTTCCATTTATTCCTTTGCAATATTCTTCGCGGGTCAAGACCCACGCTGTAATTCCTACCATTGGGAGCCACTAATTACTAAGTTCTCTGTGTATAATCGATACAGCTTTTAAACGGTGTATTTGTATTTCGACCTTTATGTGCCATTTGTTCCCGCCATTCGTTTTAGACTTTGGCGTTTACTTTATTCGATTCTGTTATACAAGGAATGATAGAATGTGTCTACTTTAAATCTCTCCATTCCAAATTTTCTCATTCAATCATTGTACGCCTATATATATATATATATATATATATATATATATATATATATTTATATATATATATATATATATATCTTTACTCTACTTTCTCAAAAATGGCACATAAAGGTCGAACTATCCAGAATAATCAAAACCAATAAAACGAGATGAGACTTCTTGTGGTTAACGAAATTATTTTTCTGTTCCATTTTTAAACCTTGCCGATGTTTTTTTTGTTTTTCAGAAGACTGATTATCTTTGGTTGTGCTTTCTAATATGTTCACAGACCCAAGTTTCATTTGTGTGTATTTCTTCTTCTTCTTCTTCTTCTTCTTCTTCTTCTTCTTCTTCTTCTTCTTCTTCTTCCTCCTCCTCCTCCTTTGCTCCTTCTTCTTCTTCTTCCTCTTCCTCCTCCGCTTCTTCTTCTTATTATTCTTTTCTTCCTCCTCCTCCTCCTTTGCTTCTTCTTCTTCTTCTTCTTCTTCTTCTTCTTCTTCTTCTTCTTCTTCTTCCTTAGCTTCTTCTTCTTCCTCCTCCTTCTCCTCCTACGCTTCTTCTTCTTCCTCCACCTCCGCTTCTTATTATTATTATTCTTTTCTTCCCCCTCCTTTGCTTCTTCTTCTTCTTCTTCTTCTTCTTCTTCTTCTTCTTCTTCTTCTTCTTCCTCCTCCTCCTCCTCCTCTTTTCCTTCTTCTTCTTCTTCTTCTTCTTCTTCTTCTTCCTCCTCCTCCTCTTTTGCTTCTTCTTCCTCCTCCTCTTTTGCTTCTTGTTTTTGTTCTTCCTCTTCCTCCTCCTCCGCTTCTTCTTCTTCCTCCTCCTCAACCTCTGCTTCTTGTTATTATTATTCTTTTCTTCCTGCTTTGCTTCTTCTTCTCCTCCTTCTTCTTCTTCTTCTTCTTTTTCTTCCTTTGCTTCTTCTTCTACTTTTTCTTCCTCCTCCTACGCTTCTTCTTCTTCCTCATCCTCCACATACGCTTCTTCTTCTTCTTCTTCTTCTTCTTCTTCTTCTTCTTCTTCTTCTCTATGCCCAGTGTTCCTTCGTGATATGTGTGATCAGAAAGGTTACGTGCTGCTTTCCTCGGTCCCCTCCCCTTGCTTTCAATATGTCTTGTGAGTGTCAAAGTTTCTAAATCCTCATCATGTACTAAATAAATTTCAACTCTCTCTTTTTGATTCTAATTATAATTATTTTGGTTTCCATTTTCTCTAAAACTTCTTCCTTGCTCATTTGTTTATGGTATTCCCCAATACTTCTGCAGAACCATATTTCCGTTGCCTCAAGTACTTTTTTCACCATCTGTGATATAGGACGGTTGATATTACATAACACTTCCATCACTCCTTTTTTTTTCCCTGTTTCTTAAGTATTTGCTCAACTTTTAGAAGGCATTTTTCGCTACCCCAAAACGTCTTAAGATTTCGGTATCGTATTTTCTTTACTCTGTTAAAACACTTTCCAGATATTTAAAGTTTTTTACTATAATGTTCATATCTCCATCTTGCAAATTGTCCATTCGGCTTATTTCATTTGCTGACAACCAGAAATTCTGTCTTCTTATAAATGACATTTATACTGTTCTTGATTTCTTTTACTACCTTATGTAGGAGTTCCACGTTTTCTGTCTCTGCCATTAACACTTTGTTTTCAGCATATGTAATGTCCCTAGAGTTACCACAAATAATGAATCATGGTAAGACTTCTAATTCTCTCAGAATTGTTTCACTGTATATGTTGAATAAGTCTAGGGAGAAAACACATACTTACAACTCTTTCTATTCTGTCTGTTTAATCAAGTCAATGTTGAATTACAGTGCTCGATACAACAGTAGAGCATAATATTACAATATATATATATATATATATATATATATATGTGTGTGTGTGTGTGTGTGTGTGTGTGTGTGTGTGTGTGTGTGTGTGAAAATATTGTAGAAAATAGGAAAGAAACTGGTTTGGTAAATAATCCAAAGTTCCTTAATATTTTTGTAATTATTTTTTAAAAATAGTGCTCGATACGAAAGTAGAGCATAAATATAATTATTTATTTAAAAATATGATTTCAACTCGCTACATAAGAGGTCTCATGTTTCAAAACAAGAGACGAAAACTTCAAAATAATATTTGAATTAACTTGAGTTAAAGTAGGCTCTGTTCCATCTTCAAGCGAAATTTTTTGACAATGACTTATTTCTGAAATTTAAATATGTTTAATTGTGGATCCACAATTAAACATATACCCTCATCAATAGAAAATAGAATTAGCAGTAACTCCGCTAACAAAGTAATATTCCACCAACATAATGACTTCTACAACACTGCCCTAAAAAGTAGTGGTTATAAAAATGCTAACATTAAATATAGGGACAATTGCAATAACCAAAAGAAAAAAAACAGGAAAAGAAACATCATTTGGTATACACCTCCGTTCAACCAAATGGTTAGTATCAAACTAGGACAGAAGTTCTTAGCTCTAATCGATAAACACTTCCCCACCAAAAGTAGGCTTAGTAATATATTCAATAAGAACACACTAAAATTGAGTTATTGCTGCACTGAAAATCTAGAAGGTATAATAAGAAAACACAATAATAATATCCTGAACAAACCCCCTTACCTGAATAGTTTTAATAACACTACACTTAAATCAGATAATGACAGGGAAAAACTATGCGATTGTAGAAACCCGGCAGACTGCCCATTAGAAAATAAGTGCTGCATCAAATCTGTGGTATACCAATGCACTATATTATCCACGGAGAACCCTAACAATAATATGATATACATTGGGTCCACGAAAAATGCCTTTAAAACCAGATGGAGGCAGCATAAATGCTCCTTCAACAACATAAACTTTAGACATCAGACCTCTCTATCTAAATATTTTTGGCACCTGAAAGAAAAAAATAGGACACCTAAAGTAAAATGGAAAATCATTAACAGGACTAGAACTTGCAAAACTTGGGATGACCCATGCCCTTTGTGCCTCCATGAGAAACCACACATTATTAAGCTTCTAAACAATAAAAACCTATTAAACAACCGGCAAGAATTAACGGTTTTCTGCCGACACAACCGAACTTACGCTCTGAATAACTAGCTAAAAAAACACGCATACAAAAAAATAAATTTTAAAATCCATAGCCCATATACATAGTTTTAATAACCTACAAAAATTGATAACCCTTTATGAAGTCGTCAAATAACAAACGTTGCGGCCTTTTCATATACACAAATCCCTTTCATATTAGATATAATAAAAGAATAAAATAAAAATAAATAAATAAATCTCCGTAGACGCTGAAGCCAGACTATGCTGAAAACTTCCTCCGTCGTAAATTTAGCCACCCCCACCTTACCGTGACCCGGCATCTATGAAAGTAACTCTATACTGATACAAATTATTAACACCCCACCCCTGCCGATTCTAAACAATCCGCCCTTGATGTTACCATGGAAATTTTTTATTTCAATTCTGACCATACTATTAAAACTCGTAAATTTCAGAAATAAGTCATTCCCAAAAAATTTCGCTTGAAGATGGAACAGAGCCTACTTTAACTCAAGTTAATTAAAATATTATTTTGAAGTTTTCTGCTCTTGTTTTGAAACATGAGACCTCTTATGTAGCGAGATGGAATCATATTTTTAAATAAATAATTATATATATATATATATATATATATATATATATATATATATATATATATATATTCATCGCAACAGCGAAAATCTCATTTCAAAACTGAAACTGAAATCTAAATTCAACCATACAAATTTATACTTAAAATACAAAGTTTCGTTCCATTATCAAGTGAAGCGAAGAATCTTAGCATCGCTTGATAATGAAACAGAAATTTGCATTTTAAATTTAATTTGTCTGATTGAGTTCAAATTGAAATTTCAGTTTTGAAACACGGGAATTTCAATGTTGTGATGATTATATATTAAGAAAAAAAAATAACACACACACACATACATATATATATATATATATATATATATATATATATATATATATATATATATATATAATTTCAAAATGATTACATATGCATGTTATAACTACAATAGCTATTTTGTTTCAACACTTCTGATGTCTTATGAAGTGATGATATTGATTGTTGATTGATTTTGTGGTGATATCATAAAATGCATATTGTTATAAGTTTGAATATTATTTGCTCTACACTATATTGAGCACTCTTTTAAGAATAGTGTTTTGGTTATCGGAATTTCATCCCTGTATTTGGGTATATATATATATATATATATATATATATATATATATATATATATATAGATATATTATTTATATATATATATATATATATATATATATATATATATATATATATATATATATATATATATATATATATATATATATCCAAGTATATGATTGGTGTATATGGAATGAATTCCAATAACCAACAATTACTATTCTTAAAAGAGTGCTCAATACAAAGTAGAGCAGATATAATTATTTATTTTTTAACGTTTTCCCCTTGCGTAGAATATTAATTAATTTGAAACTTTTAAAACCATTTATTTTACATTCAACGTCATCACTTGATAAGACATCGAGGGTGTTGAAACAAAATGGCTATTTTTGTAGTGATTTTATAACATATTTATGTTATAATTTTTTTTTCTTTAAAAATAAATAATTATATATATATATATATATATATATATATATATAGGTATATTATTTATATATATATATATATATATATATATATATATATATATATATATATAGGTATATTATGTCTATGTTTCTTATTAAACTCATTAAGGAAGAAGTCGTAATTACTTTCATTACTTGAAACGTTATTTTTTCATGGATGCTCGTATTTTATATAGTTGACCCCTTTTTTTATATGTGCTATTTTTTAAATGTGTTATTTTACAGTTTTTATAATGTTCTGTCTTATAATTTCTCACGTAATCTCTCATCAGTACTCTCTGCGTGTGTGTGGTTTTTCTCTTTGATTATCTTTTTTTCAGTTTTATAAGTATCTAGTCGATGCATAAAACTTTCCTTCGATCGACTTGATTTCATCAACCTGAACTTGTGAAACTATAAATGAATCGTGAGCATGAAAACTTTCCTATTTGAAGCATGTCTTGCTCAACACAGGTCATGAAACTATAGCTTTCCTTTCATCTTTTATCATGATGAGGAACGTCATGCATTTATCGATTACTTTCTTGTTATTCACCGCCATTTTGTTCTTCTCCAACGTCTTACAAATCCTAAGATTTGAAAGATGACTCATTTGACGGTATCATCCTAGCTTTAATTTAAACTTCCAATTAATTAGGTTTAAAGGACGGATGTTCGTGGTAAAATGTAAATTAAGGATGTTTCAGTTTTAACTTTCCAACTTTAAAATGCATACGACGTCTATTAAATATGGGTATCCAATAGAAACCGCGTGTAAGTTACAGATCATTAGTATTAATAAATAACAAATACATTACTTACTTAGACATGAACGAACGGGTCCGTCTATGTTATGCTGGAGTCGGGATGCTAAAGGTAACGTCGATCAGCTAAGTGACAAACTTTCTATGGATATATATATATATATATATATATATATATATATATATATATATATATATATATATATATATATATATATATATATATCGACCTAAAAAGCCAGGCAAACCTACCTGGTGGGGGCATCTTTAGCTGACGATCCGTTTAGGTGAAAAATAGATATGTTTGCCTGGCTCTTAAGGTTTATATTAGGTTTGGTCTACTTCGTTTATTGAGCACTTTACGTAGTTGCTTTCACTTGTTTTGGAGGTTTTTTCTTTGGGCTGTTGAAATCTGGACGATTGTGTTCGCCTTAGTTTCATGTTCTTAGTACTTTCTTTTTTTTATTCCTCATTTTTTTCTTGGGTACTATTTTGTTCTATTCTAAGCCGAAATACCTAAGTTTTTCCACCATTCATATATATATATATATATATATATATATATATATATATATATATATATATATATATATATGTATGTATATATATATATATATATATATATATGTATATATATATATATATATATATATATATATATGTGTGTGTGTGTGTGTGTGTGTGTGTGTGTGTGTAACATTTTAGGATAAACAATTGCTGACAAATAATCTGATCTAGATCTAACAAAGCAATGGGGTAAAATCTGGCGGGTCACATTCGTTACCTAAAATCCCAAACCATCCCAAACAAGTTAGGTTCCATTATCACCGAACAGACCGGGATTTTTCGTCTATCGCGCTGAACGGGTGATCTCTCAAGGAGACGCCATGTTTTGATCACCCATTTACCCCAGATCTATATACCATACATCGCTAAAGATGATGGAAAGTTGGTCAGTTCCCTGTACTACTCCAGTAATTACGTGACTCCTACAGTAATCCTCTACGTTACAGATCGGACCGAAAATGGTATACCGTTGTCTTATTTGGGCTCGAACAGCCTAGCCTTCCTTTTCAAGTATTGATATATTCCAAAGCATCTACGCACGCGGACTTGTGGGTGATTAATTATTTTTACCCTATATTCCCTAAATTCCTAATGGAAAATATTCAGATGAGATACATTCCTTAGTTTCACAACTTCACAGCTCGAACCTAACAGGTCACGTAGATGTTTTTTTTTTTAAAAAAAACATTTTACGGCAAGCAAGTCGATGATGCCAACAATATGCAAGTTGTTACTGGCAGTGAAAGAAAATGAGAAAACATTAGTGAAGACAAAGAACAATAGAATAATAGGCTCCAGGAAGACAAAGGATAGCGATTGACGTTACATTTAATTTTTTCAAGAAACAAGTGTTCAGTATATATTTCTGCATGGAAGAAGTATAAGAAAATAAAGTTTTAGATTATACCTTACTGTTATATCACTCGAATTGAACAATATTACGATGGGACCTAGTTGGCAAACTAGTATCACGCTTCAATTCATGCAGTCCAGGTAACATGGAGGAAAGCTCATTCGAACTATTTCTATGAAAATATTTATAATAAAGATATACACGTCACTGCGGTGGGAAGTTGACTGAAGTCAAGATGCCGGTGAAAGATCATTTTCATTACAAACCATCATTTGGTTTTTGTCGAAAATTTCGAGATACAAAAAGAGAACCAGAACATATATGGTAACAATATTCCATTCGAATGGTAAATGTATAAATGTGTAATGGATTCCGACTGTGACACTATTTGGCTTGCTAAAAAAAAAAAAAAAAAAAAAGGAAAGAAGAAAAAAAAAAGGAAGGCGAGAATTAAATTTAGGTGATAAGAAGCCATCACGAAAAGGACATTAAGCGGTGTTATTTTTCTGACAAAGAAAAGTGTTTCTTTTACATGTACTTGTGCGGTGATGCCCTTGATCAAACTCGGCTTGCATTACGGCCCGGCGACTGATTGATTTCGTCTGCCTAAGATCAATTCACAACGTGGGTAGGTTAGACTGGAAATAAAAACAGTTACTTCGGTAACCTGACGTTGGAAGCGAGCTGTGAACGACAAGGCTGATACCGAATCTAGGCAGATTCCCATCCGAATCACCAAAAGGTTAGAACGTCACACTTGGTGCCGCGACCAATACCAAGCCAACTGGTCGTCACAGGACTGGATAGCACGACGGACGCGGCCAGGCAGACGTCATATTTGGCGCAACGACACCGGGGGGACGTCAAACGACCATAAAAATTGTCAGCATGACACAGTGAACAAAAATTCGTAGCTGCAGAACATTCAATTGCTTCAACTATCAATTCACTCAACTATCAGTAGCAAACGTGAGACGAAGAAGAACTCAATGGGTTTAGTGCCGACGTCTGTCATGATTAAAAGATAGCAGTTTCGTTTTCAAGGTGAAAAAATTTACAAAACCATCTTTTGTCACAGTTGAAAAATGATTGAAAATGATTTTAGAGAGCAGCTGCCAGTTTTACATTGTCTGGCATATTGGACTTACTATTAAGATAAATAGTAAGTAAATAATTGTGTCGACAGTATACATACCCAGCTAGGAACTGATAACATCATAAAGTCGTTGTTAAAGATACGAAATAACTTAGGTTTTGATATGGGCCCAAAGTCGGGACTACGGAAGGAAAACACGGAACACGGATTGGAGGTAAGAAAGATATATTAAACAAAAAGGTTACAAAGATAGTGTAAGTGTAAGCGGAGCTTACTACGTGCTAGTGTCCAATATTGGTAGTCGTACGCGGCAGATACTACAGTATGAGAATACTCTCTGCCTCTCTCTCTCCCCCTCTCCCAGAGTGTTATATCGCATACTTTATATAGTCCTGGAAGAGTCCATGTTGTAGGTATGTTACGTTCTCACAACAGGTTCACAGCTAGATCCCTAAGTGACCCCGCATTAATGGGAAATGATCTAGAAGGGTAGCCATTCAACGCGTCTTCATTACCCTAAGAACCAGGGATTTAAGTCAAATTTTCGGTCAGAGATACCATAGCGATTGCGTTAGTGAAGAAGCCCACTATGTCAAATGTCGACAAACGCCTTGTAAAGCAACAACATTCCAGTAATAACCGCTAAAATTTCATTGGTTCATCCAGAGAAGCGAAAGCCATAATCTCTATCTATAAAAGGCAGGATATGTGTGTATGTAAGAAATGCACGGCCGCAATTTTCGACGGATTTGTATCAGAATTTACATGCACATGCTCCAAGTTAGTAGCAAGGCCAAGATCTACCTTGCATTTCCCAACTCCCATCGATAGTGGAAATAATCTTTTTTTTCATGTAGTTTGCGGCCATTTTTTACTAGCCAGAGTGAGAGCCAATCTGCCAAGAATAAGCAGGAAAATTCTATTGGCCAGCGTTGGAGCCAACAGCTGACTTACACGAATGTTAACTAGTATGCTAGCATGCAAAAAAATATCGATAGCTGTATTCGTCACAAGTGTGAAAAAATTTAAATCTGCATGTCACTTTACTCCAATTGACTCATTCGCTTGCTTAAACTCAACGTTGATTCTGATTTCGCAGAACTGAGTTGGGTGTGAAAAAGTATTTGTTGTTAACATTCTTTTTTCATTTGGTTTTTCCAGTTATGAGTCCTTTTTTTAAAGCTGATCGTTTTGTGTTCATTTTGTTTAGTTTTTTTTCGTAACAGATTTAATGTTTAGTATAGAGCTTAGAAAAAATTCGCCGTGTGAAATAGGCAAGAAGTAAGTCATGTAGCAACATCAGCACAGCAAAGGACACTCCTTTAAAGGAAAGGAAGGGCAAAAATATTTAAGTCTAGTGATAGCGATTGCTGTATGAGTCGTAAGATTTTTTAATCAAGCTCGGGCATGCTGCTAGTCTTATCTAAAAGAAGGCCTGTGAAATGAGGTACATAACATACTGGGAGTTGATTAAAACCTCTGGTGCTGTGCTACAGAGATAAAAGTTTAATAAGACGATAATTCGATGTATTAGAAGGTGCAGCAGAGTTCTTAAAGTCAGGATAAAGAGAAGAATTCCAACAATCTGGGAAGCAAGAAGAAGCTGGGTAAGAATTACTGAGTTTGGAGAAAACAGGAGCCAGTTCAGAAAGACGTTTACTTTGGGGATCTTATATATGACAGCTGAAAACATGGCCGATGTTCATATCACTGAGTAGAGATTCCGTTCGAGGGAGAAAAACAGATAAAAATACTCCTGGCGTGTCACCGGTGGAGGAGGAAGAGAATTTCCGACGAAAATTAGCTGATTTATCAGCAGATGTCAGTATTTCAAACTGATTGAAGAGTTGGGGGATCGAATATTTCCTCTTGTTCAACATGGTCATAGAAAGCCGTCAGTAAGCTCTAGAATCAAACTTGTGAGAGACTGTTTCATTCTATCAACTTGTAGCGAACGCGTACGCAACAACACTTCACAAAACAACCCGAAATGAAAACGGAACAGCTTAGTCAAAGAAAAGTACCCCTTTTTTTTCAAAAAACAAAAAGAGAACACCATTCATTAATTATATTTTTTAGTAATATTATGTGCGACTACACAGCTTTTGCTTTCCGGTAGGCTTTTTTTTTTCTACGCTAAGCTTTTTTTTTTAACTTTCTAATTGGAGATGGGGAGCTCTTAGTAAGAATGGAATAGTCAGGCAATTGATAGAGAACCGAGTTCTTTAACATCTGCTTTATTTCTACACAGTATTTGCGTTATGTAGATTAGCTTACGAATGACAACAGGAGTTGGTCAGAATAATTAATTCTGTCAACCGAACATTCTATATAACATTCTCTTTCGCGAGAACAGATTTTAAGGTGAGTTGACAGGACATTCTGTGAGAATCGAACTTATACACAAATGGTTGCAAGGCCATTACCCAGAAAATTCTTATAAGGGTATTAAACGCTGATAGAGTCGAGGCTTGATCTATAGGTAAATGTACTTAATCATTTTTCTTTAAGAATGTGGTCAGGCATGTTTCTCCCCTATTTCCTGATTTTATTCCACTCAATAATATTTTTTTTTTGTCATTTGCCATCACAGTTTGTACATGTTCCTCCCTGAAAATTAAAACCTTACTGAATATGTTACTCAGTTTTCTATTGTCAAACTTGCTTTTAATATGTCCTGTGAATGTCAAATACTCCTTTACTTGGTTATGTCTTCCAGAAAGTTCATCTCTTTCTTTCTTTATTTTAAGCAAGATCTTAATGAAAGAGTAGCAGACAACAACGAAAAACATGACAAATAAACAAGAAATGCTGAAAAAATACCTGTGGTTCAGTTCTTTCCAAACTAGGACCAAATTATCAGTCATAAAAATGTTGGATGAATCGTTCATTGTGTTTCCGTCCGTGAACATCCAAGCATCCTCAAGAAATAAGATAACGACCACATTAGGCTGAAGCATCGGTTCCCGTATGATCAGCGCAGTTAAGCAACGTTGAGCTTGGTTAATAACTTGATGAGCAACCGCTTGGGAACAGCAGGTGACGTAAGCGTGGATGTGTTGGTGATGTAATAGATAATGGCACGGAGTTGTTAATCTGGGAGCCGAGTTCTAATTTCAGTTGGCGTAGATATATTGACTTACGATCGAATAACCTTGGGAATGGTATGAATCCATGACTTCTCCCCACAGCTATGGGTTAATTAGTAACAATAACCTATTATTATCTTCCATACCCAACAGATCTTTAAAATATAAAAAAATATCTGGCTTTAACTATCCGTAGTAAATGAATCAATCAACCTTAATAAATACACACACACACACACACACACATATATATATATATATATATATATATATATAATTGGTAATTATACATTCGTATTGCGCAGAGTAGATACCAGTAATGTTATAAAAAAGATACAAAGGTTCAAATCTTAATATAACAATTGGACAAATTGGGTGTTGCAGCCAGTACGCACACACACACACTCACACACACACACACGCATATATATATATATATATATATATATATATATATATATATATATATATATATATATATATATATAAAGAACAGTAAGATATATAATACGGTGTTCTTATAGATATTTTTATTTTTACAAAATAGTGCTCAATGTAAATTTACAGAGCATTAATATAATAAATTAATTGATTTAAAATATGTTTTTCGCTACACAGTTCTAACCATGTTTCAAAAATGGAAGCTAAAAGCTTCGAATTTAATTTTGGAATTAAATTAAAGACAGTTCTATTTCATCCTTTCAGCTTCCATTTTTGAATCATGGTTAGAACTGTGTAGCGAAAAAAACATATTTTAAATCAATTAATTTATAATATTATATATATATATGTACATATAGAGAGAGATAGAAAGAGAGAGAGAGAGAGAGAGAGAGTGTGTGTGTGTGTGTGTGTGTGTGTGTGCAACAGCATAATTTTCCATACTGCAAAATAATTACTATCTAACAAAATACTAAACTAATGTTTTTCCAGATTTCAAAGATTTTTCCAGATTTCAAAGATTTTTCCAGGTTTTCAGATAAGACATTTAGCCACCTTGGCACCAATTTTGGTAAGAATCGCTGAAAAACTCATTACGTTAGTCAGCCACAAACAGAACAGGTGAAAATTATTTTGTGCTAGACCTACTGTCTTTCCAACTTAGCAATATTGAGAGGATAAATATAATTCAGGCCTTCAGTAATGGTACCATCATTCATAATCTAGTTTTCTTCTTCAAAGTCCATTCAAGGAACAGTAGAGAGGAAAACTGGATTGGGAGGTCATAACACCAAAAGGGGCCATCATTTCGACTCGAAGATCGAACTCGATTCATAGGACGTTCGGCAATGGAAATATGTGTTTCAGCTATTATAGTGCAAAGAGTAAGGAAAAGGGACTTGAAAAGGAAATCATCAGTGTGGCTTTGTCGCTAGCATCAATGCTGGCTAGTATCGCAGAAATGAAATATGTGCTCCCTTTATCCGATTTTCTCCACACTAACCCCTGCTATCCCAGATTTATCGTTCACAATAGGAGATTGCATTATATATATATATATATATATATATATATATGTGTGTGTGTGTGTGTATATTAGGTTGGTGCAAAAATAATGTCGCTGTCTCACATAGTAACATGTGTGAGAAAACGACATTATTTTGCAACAACCTAATATATGTTTGTGTATAAGTATAGTTCATGTATAGTGCATGTACATCAGCAATGGATGCAGACAATCTTTTACGCATGAACGCAGTAGTAAGCCAAAGTGTCTAGAATATAACTCGGCTATTTCTTTTTCTCAGATATGGAAAGATAACTTTTATTTAATGACTATAATGTTATTCTAATGATTATGGAATGAGTGTAACTGAAGGAGAGAAAATAATTACATTTTTTGGTATATTCGTAACCCAGAAAATTTTGTTATCATTTACATGGATCATTAAGTGAGAAGTAGCAATTTATTTTTTATATTTAAGTCATTTGGTGATTATTTGTAAGATTAAGAATAATATTGATTCAGTAGTTATATGTTATTAAAGTTACTTGATATTTTCTTTCATTACTTATTAATTATTGTTATTTATTATTATTATATTTATCAAGTTTTTGTCCAGCAATTTTTTTTCAACTCTGTTGTGACCAGATATTGAACCTACAAGACCTTTGCTTCAGTGAATTGATTACTTCAACCAACGCTTTTATCCACTGGGTCGTGTGTTCTTGGGCATCCCAGAAAATGAATGTTTACGTCTTATAAGCCTAATGTCTCAGTTACACTTTTTTACCAGAATTCATATCACAATTTGTTGGTAGTTTTTTTGTTCTTTAGCACTCTGTATTACTCGATCCTATATTTTGTTGTGGCCCAGCAGATGCACTTAAGATATATTTTCCATTGACGTTCTCTATTATTTCAAGCTCATTGCAAAGGGGGTGATGATCTCCCTTTTCCTTCCATATCAGCCACACTTATTTCCCCTTGTGTTGTGGTTTTATAGTGTTCCTGCAGTCTTATCTGAAAGTGGGGGGTATATTTCTGCTTTCTATTTCTTACCACAGCTACATGGGTCATTGTACACTCAATCATTTTCTCCTCTATGGGAGGTCTTGGAGAATTAAGACGAAGAAAACTGAAACTGAGATATCCGGAAAAGGCATGACATGTGGAACTAGAACAATCTACCTTGGTTAATTAAATAAAGTGTTTGTTCGAAATTCCAACGGATATCAGCTGAAGAAGACCGGAACATATAACGAAATGTCTTGAATATGACACTAAAAATGACGACATCAGATTGAACAATATAGATAGTGTAAATATATTTACTTGTCAAATATTTGTAGGTATACGGTAATACATTCTTTCTTATTTATCTCTGCATATATATAATGGTTGGTTATCCGTTTCCGTGCACACCGCACTTGTCTGCCAGATGACAAATCCTTATTACTGTTACCTGCAAAACCAACTGCATCTACCTGTGATTTATATTGCAACGATGATGAGCAAATATTAGTTACAGTTTTTGCAGAGTAATTTCATAATCTGGCGTGATAAAATTTTGGTATCAAGGACAGCAAACTCAAAATCTTCGGTCAAATTGACTTGTGACTTCTTGCTAGCTCAAATATTGATAAGTTCCGAAACATTTAGTCTAGCCAATCAGCTACACAAGACTTGAGTTAACCCGTGATATGGTTTTCAGACATTTCCCTGATGTACTGGCCGCTGTGGCCACCATTTCAGACTGATAATATCGAGAATTCACCTTTCTGGCAAATCAACCATAGTGAGATTCGAATGCGTTTTTGTTTTTTTTCTAATTTGTAATACACTTATCAGTTAGCATTCACACACACCCACACAGAGAGAGAGATAGATAGAGAGAGAGGTAGAGAGTGAAAGAGAGAGGGATGGATGAGAGCAGGAGAAAGATCACTTTATCAAAATGTATTTACCTGCACAGCAAGTAACGCTAAAAATTATGTTACGACGTTGTTAATTGTAACAAAAACAAAACCAATCAATTAATCTCTCAGTCAAAGATTATGTCATTCCTCATATATATATATATATATATATATATATATATATATATATATATATATATATATATATGTGTGTGTGTGTGTGTGTGTGTGTGTGTGTGTGTGTATTTATATATGTAATAGGCCTAATATCTATCTATCTCTCTTTTTCTTTCCCTCTCTTTCTCTCTCTCTCAATCTCTCTCTCTCTCTCTCTCTCTCTATATATATATATATATATATATATATATATATATATATATATATATATATTATAATTTTGTAGAAGTTGTTTTCTCAACATATTTTATGAAAACGGATATGAATTCTATATCTAATGATGTTATCAATCATCTTTACAAACTTGGATTATGTCAAAATAACCTAAATGAAGACTATGTTTTCGAATCCTATGCGTCATCTTTAGGGATGTGGAAAATTACCATATATATATATATATATATGTGTGTGTGTGTGTATGTATGTATGTATGGATGTATATATGTGTGTGTGTGTGTGTTTGTATTTCAATATATATATATATATATATATATATATATATGTGTGTGTGTGTGTGTGTGTGTATATATATATATATATATTTATATATATATATATATATATATATATATATATATATATATATATATATATATATATGTATGTATGTATGTATATACAGGTAAGATGAGAACGAATGGAGGACAATTACAACGTTCGTAAGATTTAATCTAAAACAGGGTTCAATAAAAAGTAGAGCAATATTATTTATTTTACGATATTACACCGAAAACATATCAAAATAGCTACACAGTTGCAATCGTGTTTCGATGCATATCAATGCATCCGTTCCAGCAACTGCAAATTACTTGCGAGAGAAAGATTTATTTAGATTTAAGCGAAGTTGCAAAAATTATAATTCTTTTTTTTAACTGGGCCATGACCGTAGATTAGCTGCTAACGGCATATATATATATATATATATATATATATATATATATATATATATATATATATATATATGTGTGTGTGTGTGTGTGTGTGTGTGTGTGTGTGTGTGTGTGTTTATAGAAAAATAGGAAAGAACACGTTAGGTAAATAATCCAGAGTTCTTTAGTATTTTTTTTAAAGTGCTCCATACAGAAGTAGAGCTTGGATTATAATTATGTTTTTTTTCTTAAAGATGGTTCCTTCGCTACATAAGAGTTCTCATGTTTCAAAAACGAGAGCCGGACTGATAAATACAGATATGAAAACACATTTTTATTACGTTAATTAAAAAAAGAAAACGTAGCCGAACGGGAATAAACCAAAATAAATGAATAAAATAAATAAACAAAAGCAACTGAAATGAATTAAATTCAAACTAATAAATAAACTAAGTAAATAATAAAGAAATAAACAAACCACGTACGCACAGATAAACAAATGAAAACCTAGTAACAACAATTAATAATAAAATAATCAATAATGAGCAAAAAAGTTCATTAAGAACACTATAAATATCCCCATAACGACATTCGGATTCTCAAATATTCCCACTTAGTAGCTCCTAGCATAATTCGAAACACAACCGTTACTGCCCACCAAAACAACCATTGGGATAATAGAATAGATTACCCACAATGCAATACAATAGACTATCCACAATACATGAGTAACCTGTATATTTAATTAGTCAAGAGACAACACAACGCACATGGCCTGACGATTGCGTTTACTATGAAACAGATTATCACCTCTGGGTGTTAATTTCAGTCTCAGATGTATATATATTCTGAAAGATGCCGTTTAAGCAATCTTTACTATATGATACCATTTTCGAATAATAAATTATAAATATTGTTCTGTTAAAAATAGAAATGAAAGAATGCATTTAAATCAGTTCCTGATGTTTTATTTTCCAAAGATAAAAATTCTGTACAAATTGAAAAATAAGTATGTGCCGTTTATGAAAATTGTGCCATAGATGAGAGTGTTGTCCGTAAGTGCTTCACTTGCATTAGAAGTTGAAATTCTGAAATGGAAACCCTAAAATGCCAGCAGACCTGTCGTCATGATGATTAACTCGATTTCTTTTTAAATAATTCATATCATTTGATACGCAATATCGCAAAGATACACCACACCACATATTTTTTGTAAGGCATGTGAAAAAAAATTGGATACGTCAATCGCTACGATGTATGTTTCAGTTTTAACGAAATTAAAAATATCGGACCGAATAATTAATGGACTAATTCTATGACACACGTAAAAAAAAACTATTAATTAAAAAAATAACTATTACCGGCATTGAAAAATACAATATGAAAATCTCGTGTGGGAAAAGAAATAGGTCGCTCATAACTATTACCAAAGCCAGGCTGCAACCGAAATGACTTTCACTAAAACACAAATGAAATGTAGCCTCATATAATGGCAACGGAGCATGCTAAAGTTTCACATACTCGCTTGTCTTTCATAACACATACAGGTTGATAAGCCGCTAAAAAAAAAAATATCTTTCAGAAGTACCCAGACTATGAAAATCATACAGAAAATGTATGTCTTGCTCATTGTAATGCCGGCTATATTATTGACGATTTTGCATATGGTTTAATGTTTAGAAAGAAAGACATATTGTTCCGCGCAGACCTTATGTAGGTACGCGAGATAATTCACACCAGTTCCCACGTCTACGATATCAATGATGTCATGCCACCTAAAAAATGAAGTTAAACGCCAGCGACTCTAAAGAACTGATGAGCAGTTTGATCAATCAATGAATCAAAGGATTAGCCGTAAGACTTTCAACAGGATCACCGCTTGCTACATGTCCAAGATTTGCAAGCTGTGAATCTTTGCAATTATGTCACAATCAACATGTGGCTCCATAGAATCTTTTGATTTGATTTCCTGTTTCATCTGTAGAATTATCAATAAAGCCAATCAGTGACTACATATTACAATAATAGTGGCTGCCGGGAAATTGATGACCGACATAGAAAAAATAAAATGTGCATCCCCTCTGAGATTTAAGCCATGTCATACTTAAGGATTAGGTCAGATTTATTAAAGATTTTTTTTTTCTGTTCTTATAATTGGATTGATTTTTCTTAAGTTAAAATGCATATATTTTACAAATGTGTATGTTCTACCAAATACCTTTTATTCTTTATTAGTTATCTCAATAACTTTTCTTTTATTAATTTTGACAATACTATCTCACAAATGAGAGAATATTTCATAAAGAATATTATTTTTATATAGTTTAGATGTTATAGATAGAGATTTAAGCGACATAATACAAACAAATATCAAAAATAATTTCCCAAACCTTGTTGTTAATGAAGAAATAAAATTAGCTTTAATTTTTTTTTAAATAATATAAGCAACCAACTTGATATAAACAAAAATAAAGACCCAATTGTTTTATTATAGCCTATCTTTCGTAATTATGATCCAGACGAAAAGGATATTAAAATTATAATTTGCAGTAATATAGAAGTTATACATCTCAACAAATACCTTAGATTCATCATTTATTTTTTAAAAATTAAAAAGGTCTATAACTCTTAGAAATAATTCATCACTTCAAAAGTCTAACCAATCTAAAAATAATATTATTTATGAATTGGTATGTCTTTTAAGAGATTGTATGTTCAAAACTAACAATTAACAAACAACATTAATTATTTAAATTGCCCACGCATTCCCGTAAGTTGATCTGTTATCAAGATTTGGTGCAACTCGCGCACATATAGATGAACATATGACAAAGAAACAAAATAATATCAACATTAAACGCATTTTATTGTATAACATCAACATTTTATATATGACACAGTGTAAGTAAATACTCCAGATACTAGAGGCTTTTGTAATAAAATAGAAGAAGAAAATATTAGGTTGGTGCAAAAATAATGTCGTTTTCTCACATATGTTACTATGTGAGAAAATGACATTATTTTTGCACCAACCTAATATTTTCTTCTTCTATTAAAGTATTTTTCTCCACAGTGCGTCGTATAGTAAAGAGTGTTTAATATAAACACACACACACACGCACATAAAAATTTAAAATTGACCGTTTATATGATGCCATCTTCAGAGATTCAAAATTGGCTCCATGAAAAATGAGAACGCCGTAATTTAAAAAAAAAAAAGAAAAAAAAGTAAGTTGACCGGAAGTGGTAAAGCTAGTTTGGCGGGAAAAGAAAGAACGCCTGAAATAGTCATTACAATTTAGCTAAATTAATAATAAAAGACTCATGTGCATGAATCTACGTCCGTGTGTGTGTCTGTGATTGTGTGCGTGTGTTAGTGTGCTAAAATGTAATTTTCTATGTATGCTATATTTATGGGTAAAAGTGATCAGTTTAGAATGTGTGTGTTAATGTAAAAGTGAATACAGAATGTAACAACGAGCGGCGATAATCTGTTTAATATCTGGTAACATTCTTCAGGCCATGTTTATTGTGTAGTAGCTCGAATAATATCTGGTCAATGAATTATGGAGGTTTATAAAGTCAAGTATTTCCGGTTCATTTTCTCACACGAAAGATTATTGTTTAGGGGTTCAAAGGTTATATTTCCAATTATTCTAAAGGTTATTGAATAGAAATAATTTTGGGTCAGAATGCATTTTATCGCTATTGCAATGGGTTGTTTGTTAAAGTTTAACTTTTTATTTATTTTAATTAAATTTGTATTTATTCATTAATTATTGATTTTTTATCATTATATTTAGTGACTTCTGTTTATCTGTACGTTTGTAGTTTGCTTTTATAAATCTGTTTCACCCTATGCAAGGAAGTAAAGCCACTAAGACACAAGCGGTTACTGGGTGTGGCAGAATTAGGAACAAATGCATTAATAGTAAGATGGATGAGGAAAGAGTAACCAGGAGGACAATAGATAGCGATTGATATTGCATACAAATTTTTGTAGATTACTAGAAAGCATGGAGTCGGAAGGGAGTTCCACAAGCGTGAAGTGTGAGAAAAGAAACTGTTGGCATAGAATGTGCAGCTACATCTAGCCAGATGAACTGTAAATTGATGAAACCCAGACACCAGTCTTGTACTGCCTTTAAATACAAAATGTCTAGGTAATAGCTAAGAGCGATATTTATTCTGTTATGTACAGAAATGTGGCACAAGGCCGAAAAGGGGATTGGGGAAAGGACGGTCTTATTCTGTCTTAACTATAACTTAGCTAGCCTCAGGGACTGACCCAATCGTACTAAACAATATTCCTTACACCAAAACAACACATTCATACGTACCTTTCTTACTACAACCACCATAATACCTCTTTGTCTCTATGAAAATACTAAATAGTCCCCGTATTTACAATTTGTTGTCTGTGGTGGGAGGGGAATAAAACAACAATTCTAAAAAACTAGCCCCAATGAGTATTTACAAAGTGAACACAAAAACTATTTAGGAGAAACTAAAGAAAAATAATATTAGTAATAAAACCCCCCACAATGACTAAATGCGGCAGAAACATCGGTTCAATGGCCGAAATCAATGCGGGACTATAATAGTATAAAACATTCATTCATCCCAAGCACTCACACTGACATACAGCCATTCACACACAACAACAAATACGACAAAAACACTCACGCGAAACGAAAGGCGCCTCGCATCCACCAGCGAACCGACATCACTGACCACCTAACGAAGGAGGGGATGGGGAATTAAACTAATAGCTAAGAGCTCATCCGAACAATTACCAAGAAAGTATTTATAGAAAAGTCACAGAGGCAACCTGTGGGAAAGCGACTGAAGCCGAGCCGCCAGATCAATACCAGTAACATCGCTGATTCTTCTTTGGCTTTTATGATGAAGCTCAAGGTGAATAGCAAAGGTACTGGGACATATGTGGTAGATTTATTTTAAGCATGGACGAATGGTAGACTTATAGATATGTAGAATTAACTGTGGAGAGAAAATTCTCTTGCGAGACACAGTGAAATGACTTTCTTAGCAGCTGGCCTAAGTATTCAACATAATCTTCCGACTTCATACCCGCAGCGAGTGAAGGCGCAACGATTCACTTTTTGGGAGGATAGCATCAGCCACACTGAGGAAAAGCAGAGATGGGTAACTCAGCAGATTAATGGAGAGAAGTTTAGTTTTGGAGGCGTTAAATTAACGAGCCATTTTTTTGTCTTAGTCAACGACGGACTTGAAGTAGTTTTGGACATTGGCTGCCATTTTGATATTTCATGTCAATTTTTTTTTTTTGTATTTCTTCAGTTATTTAATTAATTAATTAATTAATTAATTAATTTTATTTGTTTTGTTTTGTGGATTTGTTATCTTAATTTTATAAAGTTTTGTGTTTTTCTAAAGTATATTACATTATCCGCGGATAAAACATTCAGTTTTCTTGTATCCTGTGTTGTCAAACTTGGAAAACGTTCTACATATGGCTTCACCAATGTACATGTACGTCTACTTGTTTTTTTTGTTGTTTTTTTTTGCCTGCACCAGGGTACTTTTTTATGTATGTATGTATGTATGTATTTATGTATGTATGTCTGTGTGTGTGTGGTAAAATGTCGTTAAAACCTTTTCGATTCCAAAAATATTTTACTCAGATTTAGAAAAAAACTCGACTATCTATCTATCCGTTTGTCTGTCTATTTATCTATCTGTCTGTCTGTTTGTTTGTCTGTTGAAAAGTATATCTTGCAGATTTATAATAAATAATAGCTCCTAACTTACAATTATACAGTATTTGTATAAATATTTAAACGTCTACTTCAATTATTGCCCCACTGAAAGGCAAAATTTATACACGCACGTCCGAATATATAAACGCTTGTAATATGAACCCCCTTATCTAATTAACAAAAAGGTGATATAGACACATCCATGCATAAAACCGTTATGTAAAATCAATCAAGAAAGAAGGTTTTATGCACTACTGGTTAGCGGTTCTGTTTCCATCGTTATGTATTGATTGTTGATTCACTTTCAAGTTAATTTGTTTCATTTTAAACGTAGACATCAGAAAACGGCAAAACAAAAAACAAAAAATGACGCAATATGTTTTCGATCACTTGTGTGGATATTCAACTGAGAATGGCAAACTGCAGAAAGATTAGAAAGCCGCCATGGACATGGTATCAAACACAAATCACCTGTTCTACTCGATTGAGACATTTAATGCGTAAAAAGAATGATTTGCTCTCATATATATATATATATATATATATATATATATATATATATATATATATATATATATATATATATATATGTATATATATATATAAGTGATCATTGATGTCAACACCCAGATGTGACAGGCTATTTCATGCTAAACGCAATCATCAGGCAAGAAGTGTTGGATTTTTCTCGACTATATATATATATATATATATATATATATAAATTGGTCACTGGTGCATTGTGGGTAATCGAGTGGCCCTTATATATAAGGTGTCTAGAAAAAATCCCACACTCGATTCCTGACGATTGGATCTAGCAATCACTTTCATATTTATATTTGCATAGGCTCTGTCATTAAATTGAGCACTTTATACCATATACATAGCACACATTAAATCTATATTTCTTCATATATATGTGTGTGCGTGTGTGTAAGGCAGCATAACTTCAAACATGTTTCATTGAATATTATGTCTATTGATAAGAATATTATGTCTATTAATTCTCCTTTCTAGTTCTCTAAACAAGTCAAATTTCACAATGCTGAAAACTACTTGTTGCCAAAGCCAGTATACCAGACTACGAAAATAATGTGAGAAAAACTTCAAATTCTCCACGCTTTATATATCAAAATCACACAATCAAATCTCAATAAAATGTATTACGAGTGTAGCAGCAACGTATATCAATGAATATAACAAACATTTAAAGACAAAGAATATATATATATATATATATATATATATATATATATATATATATATATATATATATATATATATATAATGCAAGCAAGCGGGACAATGTCATTATGACGTAGGGATTATATCGAGGTAAAGAGAATGAGAAGATTTTGGTGTGGAGAAGTGAGGCGAAAAATGAAACAGCATCCAGGAAACAGAAGATGGCGAATGACGAATCATTTAAATATTTTGAGATTGGAAGTAACAGGTAAACAATAAATCAGAAGTTCGTTGCACAGGCAAAAAGTGCGATAAAAGAAACAATTAGAATAGAACAGACGGCTGATACCAACTTACTGATATATATATATATATATATATATATATATATATATATATATATATATATATATATATATATATACGTGTGAACCGACAGGGATAGATAGATAAGCATATAGATAGATACGTGTGAATTAATTGGGATAGATAGATAGATAGATAGATAGATAGAGAGATAGATAGATAGATAGATAGATAGATAGGCTGACCGAAATACAGACAGAAATACCTCTCTTTCGGTCTATCTGTGTCTCTTTCTGTC
This sequence comes from Acanthosepion lycidas, assembly GCA_963932145.1. Lineage (NCBI taxonomy): Eukaryota > Metazoa > Mollusca > Cephalopoda > Sepiida > Sepiidae > Acanthosepion > Acanthosepion lycidas. The sequence continues at coordinate 86,831,010 of OZ010583.1, forward strand.
TCTCTCTCTTTCGGTCTATCTCTGTCTCTGTTTCTCTCTTCTCCCTCTCTCTCTCTCTCTCTCTCTCTCTCTCTCTATATATATATATATATATATATATATATATATATATATATATGCGTGCGTAAAACTTCAGATACAATTAATTATATTTGCAAAAAGACAATATGAATGAAGACAAAAGGAAAACTTATCTTAGCTGACGTGTTTTGTGCGTTGATCGTCCTTATCAAGGCAAATGTAAGGATTTTATTTTGTAACAATATTTATAAACAAAATAAAAATGTTGTCAGTTTTTCAGAATATTTGAATTTAATTTAAATGTTAGTAAATATTCTTCCTGTCGATTTTTTATAATTGTTGTTGTGGACTTAGGCGGAGGAGACGGTAAATTGGTGCGAATTATCGTAATAGATACATTAGGTAACAGTTTGTCTAAAGACTTAAAGAGGTTCAGAATGGGGTGTTCGAGAACCCCCTCTCTATAAAGCTGGGGCTCATGGGAGGAATCTTTTCGAATGGAACTTCCTTTACTCATGATACGGCTTCCCTGTGTATTTTCTCTGTATACTTTTATTTTTCAAAAAAAAATAATATCAATATTAAATACAGTGTGTTAGCTTGGGTTGAGCCTATGTATTATATACTTTAAATAACATAATATTTTGAATTTAAATATTTTTTAAATATTTAAATTTTTATTTTTATGTAACAGCAAAATTACCCAAATCCTGTAGAAGCATATTCATCTGTCCCACAAAATGTTTAATATCTAACAAAATATTAAACTAATTGTGTTTTTTTTTCCCAAGTTTTCAGATAAGAAATCTTGAAAATATTTGTCGTTAGCATTACTGAAAAGTGCCATGATTTATTCAGCAATAAAGAGAACAGGTTAAAATAATTTTGTGTCTTTCCAAATGACCAAGATCATCCAAGCCTTCAGTAATCGTACCAATATTCATACACTGGCTTCCATAATTCCATTCAAGAACCAACAAGAGAACAGTGGATACGTTTTAAAAATAATGAACAGCGGAGAGGAAAAATGTATCAGAAGGTCAGAACAGGAAGACGGATCAACATTTCAACTTATAACTAAAGAGATCAGTTATAAGAGATCTAACTCAATCCATACGACGTTGAGCATGAATTTTTCAGCTATGATAGCCCAAAGTGCAATGAAAAAAATATTTGAAAACAAAAGTCGAACGTGAAACGTGTGACACCACATTTTGCTACTCCAGGACAGAAAGTTAGAAATTTAGAGAGAGAGAAGAATATCATCTTGAATAAATTGGGAAAGGATCAAGGAATATATATATATATATATATATATATATATATATATATATATATATATATATATATATTGAAAAGTGCCTGAAGCGCATACCAGCGGTTGACCTAAGCGATGTGTATGAAATTGGGTAGATGGAACACTTGTGGCTGTCGATAGATGTGACCGAGTGTTTGAGGGTGCTGGTCTTGTTCAGATTGTTGATCAATCTAGATAACACCCTCACTCCCAGAAACTGAAACTAAGGTCTGCTCAGCATAGTTTCAGTATAAAACACAGTTTGGTTCTATGGGTTTTGAACAAACACAAAGGTGTCTGAGCGAGAGTCTACGAAAGGGATTGGCTAGCCGCTCTATTAGACGGGTATCCTCGAATACGCGTGAACAGATTACACACACACACACACTCATATATATATATATATATATATATATATATATATATATATATAAACTTGTTTTCAATCCTTCTTGAGCTCCCCATGCTTAGCTATGATTAATTAACGATGAACATGTCCTTTTTGGTTTATAATCGATTTCATCAGGATTCATTTGTTAAGCCTGGAGAGTAGTTATTCATTCTTATTGCTGAAAGGAGAGTCTACAGTGTCATAAAAACGGTGTAGCATTCCAGTAGGGCATCTTTAATCATTTCTAATATACAACGTTTCAAAGCTTAATGTAACAAATGGACAATTTGGATTTTACACGATTTTGACAATTTTGCTGTTACACCCGTTATGTTGACTTCGAAAGAAGATATTTAAAGTAATCCATGACACACATTTACATTTTGACAATGTCTTATATTTACGAGTTAGAAGAATAAGAATTAACACTTTTGGGGAAAAGGAAATGATTTTCAACAACACAACATGATAACTAAATATGAATGAAGAAAACTAAGAAAATCAATCAATTGAATAAACAACAAAGAAATCCACATTTTCCAAACTAATTACACTGAATATATTAATTTCTACAATGAAGGAGTCTAACCTCGGCACAAAAAACAAACTCTGTTCCAAATTTATCCAAATTCAAGAAATTGAAGACACAAATAAGAACGGGTAGTTTCTGTCGTAAATTTGTTCCTGGGTTGCCGCAAAAAAATATTTTTTTATTATTATAAAAGAGACTAAGAACGTAATAACTCTGATTTCAGCAAAAGATATATCCCGACTTTAATAAAAAACCACACTCACGTAAAGAAGCATTGAAACTATACACCCTCGTGCATATATGAAATGACTGAATGAAATATCTAAGCATCTATGTAACATTCATGCAATCCCTTTCTACAAAGGCGGCAATTATAATTTTGGATATACGCTCATATAAAAAACAAAACAAAAACGAAACTCATTCTTGAATACAATATATATATATATATATATATATATATATATATATATATATATATATATATATATATTCATGAATTATTCATACATAAAACAAATACAAAGGTTAATGATTAAATGGCGAGAAATCCATCTTCGCGAACAATTCAATAATATACAAAAACCCCGAACCTGTTTATGAATGAAAAGATCCTGTTTTATAAATTTCCGTTGCATTAGGTCTTTTTATTTTAAAAGCTTTCATCTGTTCCTACAGACATCCTCAGGTATGAAATAGATTGTGTTCTTGTGTATACTCTCAGTAATAAGTGGAAAACGAAAACAAGGTTGTAATCCGAAAAATTCTATGAGAAATGTGTGTTATTGTTTTGGAACGTGCAGTCACAACGCTGAGTTTTTCTGCGTTTATGTACAAATGTAGTGATAAGAGAATTCTTTTTTACTGGTAAATTTTCCGTCAAAGTGACATGACTATATTGTTCAATAATTACAGTAATGTCGCACTTATTATCCAAAAGTGGCACTTGGATCAGTTATTTTAATTTCAATAAAGGTGCAATTAATTTACAGATTCATGAATTATTCATACATAAAACAAATACAAAGTTTAATGATTAAATGGCGAGAAATCCATCTTCGCGAACAATTCAATAGTATGCAAAAACCGCGAATCTGTTTATGAATGAAAAGATATATATATATATATATATATATATATATATATATATATATATATATATATTAGGTAGGTGCAAAAATAATTTCGTTTTCTAACATATGTTACTATGTGAGAAAACGAAATTATTTTTGCACCAACCTAATATATATATATATATATATATATATATATATATATATATATGTTTGAATAAAAACAGATCACTTTAAGGTTCCATGTAATAAGTTATTTCACGACAACACTTTTAAAGGGCTCTGGATCATCAGACTTTACTTCCAAAAGTTGAAATGACTGACTGTTTTTATTCAAACATATTTACTTTGAATCTTTGCGACGTCTGTCGAACTCTCTGCGTTAGCAGAAAGGAACCAGGACGAAACTTTGCCGAAGGGAAAGTTTTTGTCCAGGGAGGTAGACAGGGCCTGAACCCGTCTAGGCGGGTTCAAAGGGTATATTTTTGGCAGAGCCTACGGGCTCGGAGATACCCACATTAAACCGGCCTTGTGCCACATTCAATCCTCGTGGGGGATCGATTAATACCAAATTTACATTGAGCTCTTTGAATATCATCCTACTTGTGTCTACCCATACTGATTACCTAGTTTTGCATAAACTATATATATATATATATATATATATATATATATATATATATATATTTGTCGCACCATTATGACAATAATTTCTTTTATATTTTAAAGGAGCGACAAATATTTAAATGCAAAATCAAGTAATCATTAAAAATACAAAGTGTCTTCCTATTAAAAATTAATCGAACATCGCCCGAAATAAACATATAAACAGATTTCAAACATTCCAATGCGCTTATATCCCTGTGATGAAGATAAGTTACGTGGGTCTTATGAAGGCCGCTTAATACAGAATAAAAAAGGGCAGTCATATTCATTTAGTTTTACAGCAGTCAAAACGAAAGTTTTTTTATTTTTTTTTTTTTTTAGCCCGGCCTCCACATGGCCAGGGAAGAAAGCAAAACTGCCTCACTAGTAGCTTACTCAACCACGATGCCGTTTCTCTATGTCGATATATATTTTCTAGATATAGAAATCAACTCTATCTTGCATTCCTCAATTTGGGGAAAAAAAATCTCGCTGTTCGTGGACTATGCGCTCCGATGGGACATAAATGAATCCAGCCCCTTTGAATGTGGAGTCCTAAACATGGCTTCTCCCGACACAGAAGAATCTCCATATTATGTGTAAGACGCTCCGTTTTTTTTGGATATTTGTTTTTTGTTTTTTGTTTTTTGCTTAAACTCTGCTTAAGATATATGTGATATATTATTCCCCGTGTGGGACACACACACACACACACACACACACACACACACATATATATATATATATATATATATATATATATATATATATATATATATATATATATATATATATATATATAGCATAATGAGAAGCCACGTATACTCTCTTAATATGCATATGTAGAAAAAATTTGCAAATTAAAAAAATAATATTTTTTATGAAACTTTATATATATATATATATATATATATATATATATATATATATATATAATATATAATATAATATATAATATATATATTATATATATAATATATAATTATCGAATCCTCCTAATTACTATCTGTGTTTATCATCGCTTGAACCGGCTTCTAATGCTCCAGTTGGAGGGGCTTGGTGAGACTAGTCGTGGCTCCAGGGGGCTCAGTCCTATGGTTAGAGAGAATCTCAGTTGAGTTCCACCTCGGAATATGGGAGTGAGCTGCGCTACATTGAGTCTGATTTGCGATCTCTTCGTCACCGAGGCCCGGTGGAGCAGTTGGTATGGTGTTCGCTTGGCAACCTAACCATCGGGTTTTCGATTCCCTCGGTAGTGAATGTGCACTGCTGATGAACAGCAAATATAGAACGAAACGGTCGTCCAGTGCTTTCTGCATTCTGTTGAGGTTTCTATCGGACTCGATGAATCAATTAAAATATAATTTTTTGTTTGTCAAAGTAATATAAAAGTGTATCTGATAAAAAAACAAAAACAAAACACGTTTACCATTCTTTTCCTTTCAGTCATTCTCTTCCATCCGTGATGAACGGTATTATAATATCACGGATATACGAATGCCCATGTCCTCGAAAATATAAACAATAGAGTAAATCATTTCCCCATATCTCTTTCCCGTTGCAATATTAACAAAAATAAATAAGCCATGTATTCAGACGAGACCCATTATATCTGGAATGAGTAGCGTCCCAAATAGACTAGCCGCCACATTTGCCAAAATTTTAGCCCCTATTTCTTACAATTACGTTCTTACATATGAAACTGTTTTTAAATGTTTAATTTAAAAACGAAAACATTGGCGTAAATTCAAAATATATGACCCGTTTAGCTATAAAATGTTGCCGGAAATAAATGTCTAAATTTACTAAATACATATTTAACAAAACAAAAAAAAAATCTTCTGTCTTTACACATAAAAATGTGATATTTAATCATTAACAATTTTTTTCACCTTTGATAACAGTTTTTATAGAGAAAAAAATTGGTTCTTAGAGTGGGTTTAATTTTGGCTTCGTTTTGGATTTTCTATTCTTATAAATTCTAAAATGTTGTCTAATCAAAATAGTCTTACCAAAAATCTATAACATAGCATTACAAGATCTTTTTAACTTTAAAAAATGAATCCTGCCGACTCTTGAGTTTGAACATCAATCGCCAGTAAGTAAACACAAGCGATCCCATTTTTGAAATAAGAAAACCACGGTACTATAGAGGAAACGCATATATGTGAGGTAACGTGTGTCTAATTGATCGCTTTTTACTACTCTGTTCTCTACTACTATACGGGCCTCTATTCTCTATACCAGTCACTATACTATTTCTCTTTTTGGATCACGATACGGATTACTATTCGAGCGAGTATCATCGAGCAAGTACTATTTGTGCAAGTGTTATTCGAAGTTGTCTGACACCAGTATTGTTTAACTGCGGTTACAAAGTATCTACTAAAACGAGCATGACGAAAGTGACAACGAATATTCGTTGACATTACACAAATGGCAACTGGTGTTCGTTGAAATCACAAAAAAAAACACAATATATTTTATCTTTGAATCCGAGACAAACAGCAATTTAACTTTTCTTTATATCATGTTACATAGAACTAATTGCCACCACTGTAGAAGAATAAAATATTGAATAAATATAGGAATCTACTTAGAGCATTAATAAAGTTCAGCCCCCAATATATACCTTTAGAATAAATATACATAAAAAAAAAAAACATATTTAATAAATTCAACATTTTATTATTATTTTTTTGACAACGAGAAGAGAAAGGCATGCAACATATACAATGGCAAAGAAGAGCTATATCAATAATAATAAACGAGATAAAACCTTCATACATATAATGCTACATACATAAAATACTATCTGCTAAATCTTTAATATCTATTCAAAGCAAACAATTTATCAAGTGTTAACACATTCAATATGATTACAAATACATCGAAAGATAAAAAAAACGATATGATCAGAACAAAAATAATATATAAAAATAATAATTCTGGAGTAGGTGTATATAAAGTAAATTGTCACAATGTTCCTGACACTACATTGGTGAAAGTATCTATTAGCACAATAAGTATTCTATACACGGCAATTTATCAAATACAATAGTCATATACAGAAATAAATTCAACCTCAATGTCGATTTTTAAAAGATAGTACTCTCATTAAACAAGGAAATAATTTATTTAAACGGAAAATTCTTCAGAGTGCCGGTATCATATCTTACTAAAATAGAAATAAACACCGCGCATTTATTTTTCAATTATCTCCTTTCCTAAAGGAAATACTACTTTCACTAGCCAACATATATGACTATAAAAAATTAAAAATATAATAAAAGTAAACAGTTAAAGTCATAACCTTCTGTTATTTAAAATATATTATACATAAACTGATCCAAAACTGAAAACATTAATAAAACATAAAATAGATTAGCAACAACAAAGATTACACTGCTTTGTCGTTTAGACGTTAAATTATTAGGTTGGTGCAAAAATAATGTCATTTTCTCACATAGTAACATATGTGTGAAAACGACATTATTTTTGCACCAACCTAATACATCACTTAGCATTATATATATATATATATATATATATATATATATATATATATATATATATATATATGTATATATACGTACATACATACATACATATATACATACATATATATATATACACACACACACACACATATATATATATATATATATATATATATATTATTTCTTGCAATTATAGGTGTCAGATATTATGAAAATATGCATACATAACCATGCCACCACGTGTTTTAATACAAAGTGTATTTCCATTGAATTTTTGGGATGTATATTATCGTGCGATAGTACGCATGGGTCGCAGAGTTCGATTGTGTACAAGCGTGTATCATGTATGCGTTAGAAAGTAATGTCCAAATATATTGATTATTACACAGATATGGACGAATAATATGTGTGTGTATGTGCGTGTGTCTGTATATATATATATATATATATATATATATATATGTGTGTGTGTGTGTGTGTGTGTGTGTGTGTGTGTGTGTGTGTGTCTGTGTCTGTCTCTGTCTGTGTCTGTCTATGTGTGCATTAGATATATATAATAGAAAAATAATATTTAAATGAAAAGGATATATTCTAGTGAGAAAAATATGGTTTGTCGTCATTCACCTTTTATCTACCTTATTGTATATTTTTATCTATGGAGAACGTATGGATATACATATATTTAATGATAAAGTGAAACACACTGATTACGCCCCCTCTCACTCACAAATTAAATAACATGATTATTTTTCAATATATATATATATATATATATATATATATATATATATATATATATATATATATATATATGTACAGAAACATATATTCAGTAGCAAGGTATGCAATTATGTTGTCTGTTTTGCAAAGAAAGACTACAAAAATCAAATAAATAAAGAAAGATGTCTGTCCATCAATTGTAAGAAATGCACCGAAATTTCTGTATTACATAAAAATAAAGAAAATATTAAGAAAATATAGATAGATTCTTAGAAACAGGAAATAAATTAACAACCATAAAAGCATACACATCACCCTGGAGAAATGAGTGCATTTTCTCAGGAACTAAAAAAATCCTCAGAAAAAGTATTAAATAAAAATTAAATGCTTAAATAATAAAAAGAAAATCTAAAAATTGTAAACAAAATGCCGGAGAACTTATGTAAATATTTCAATTATTATTTCTTTTTGCGTCGTTTTTACTTATAATTTTCTTTTCCTTCAAAGATTGCAAATATAAGAAAGATTAAGTGTTGTATATGAATGGTATGAATAACTCAGCTGTATTAATTCGATGAGTTATTTATTATTTTTTGTATGAATTTTATTGTTTATTTTATTCAGATTTTATTCAAATATCTATCTATCTATCTATCTATCTATCTATCTATCTCTTCTTTCGTTTTCTCTCTCATTCTTTCTCAATCTATGTATCTATCTAGCTAAGTAGCTAAACATCTCAGTCTGTTCAAATCGATTTCTGTATCTATGTCATATGGTAATAGTAACCCCTTTCTTTTCACTCCCTTCATCTATCTATCTATCTATCTATCTATCTATCTCTCTCTCTCTCTATCTATCTCTCTCTCTCTCTCTCTCTATATATATATATATATATATATATATATATATATATATATATATACATGTATCAACCTGTTCAAATTATATATTTATCTATGTTTGTAGCTTCATCTCTCTCTCTCTCACTCTCTCTGTGTCTGTCTAGTTTTATTTCATACACACACACACACACACACACACATATATTCTTCCTTTTTCTTTTTTTCCTCTCTCTCTTTCTCTCTGTCTCTATATCTATCTTCCTCTGTCAGTAAGTTTAAACTTATCTATGTATCTGTCTATATTAGTATGGTCATATGTATATAACTCTCTCTCTCTCCCTCTCTGTCTAACTCTCTAGTTTTCTTTACCTATCTTTCTAATATAATTATTTTTTTCTTTCTTACTTTCTATCTGTCTATATATCTATCAATCTATCGCAATCTTGTTCAATATTGCATCAACAAACAACGCAAACATACGATTTATATATTAAAATAGTTTTTCTTTTTCTCATGCTTTTATTTTTTGTCGCAAAAATAAAAGTCTCGAGACAAATGAGATGCGCATCTACCAACGAATGATGAAGGAAAAATATTACCAGAAATAGATTTTTTATAGAAAATAATATAGAATAGATTTTTTGAGGCAAAAATATTACCAGCAATAAAAAATTTGTCGGCATTAAATAACCCATTGGGGATGATATGCCGTAAAACAAACACCAGCAGTACATTTTTTTTTTTTCAAAAATATATTACCAGCGAAGGAAAATTCTTACCAGAAATAGATTTTTAAAGGAAAAAATATTAGAAGAAATAGATTTTTGAAGGAAAAAAATGTTACCAGAACTAGATTTTTGAAGGAAAAAAATGTTACCAGAACTAGATTTTTGAAGGAAAAAATGTTACCAGAACTAAATTTTTGAAGGAAAAAATGTTACCAGAACTAGATTTTTGAAGGAAAAAATGTTACCAGAACTAGATTTTTGAAGGAAAAAAATGTTACCAGAACTAGATTTTTGAAGGAAAAAATGTTACCAGAACTAAATTTTTGAAGGAAAAAATGTTACCAGAACTAGATTTTTGAAGGAAAAAATGTTACCAGAACTAGATTTTTGAAGGAAAAAATGTTACCAGAACTAGATTTTTGAAGGAAAAAATGTTACCAGAACTAGATTTTTGAAGGAAGGAATATTACCAGAACTAGATTTTGGAAGGAAAAAATGTTACCAGAACTAGATTTTTGAAGGAAAAAATGTTACCAGAACTAAATTTTTGAAGGAAAAAATGTTACCAGAACTAGATTTTTGAAGGAAAAAATGTTACCAGAACTAGATTTTTGAAGGAAAAAATATTACCAGAAATGGATTTTTGAAGGAAAAAATATTACTAGGAATAGATTTTTGAAGGAAAAAAAAAATATTACCAACAATGAAAATTTTGTCGACATTAAATAACCCATTGAGATTGATATGCCCTAAACCAAACCAAACTAAACCAAATTCTTCTTCTTCTTCTTCTTCTTCTTCTTCTTCTTCTTCTTCTTCTTCTTCTTCTTCTTCTTCTATGTACCGTGTTGCACCACAATTCCCTGTGCTTTGTAGATATTTTTCATTCTTTTCTTCTTTTTTTTTAAAAAAATCGGATTCACCCCATGCAAGGCAGTCAAATCACTAAAATACAAGGCAGTTACTGGGTGTGGAAGACATAGGAAGACAAGCATTAAAATGAGCGGGAAGAGGAAAGTGTAACCAGGAGTACAGTATATAGAAATTGACATTGCATTTAAAGTTTTGACGATCAAAGCATGGAGCTAGAAATGCGAGTGAAGAAACTGTTACCATAGAATTTACGGCTATATCTAGCCAGCCCAAATGTATATTGATGATATCTTGACGCCATTCTAGTACTGCAATCAAATTAGAAAAACGTCTTGGTACTATATCGATGCACTCATCCGAACATTTACCATGAAATTATTTATAAAGATGCAGAAAGGCAACTACATCGGCGGGAAAGTGACTGGAGCCGAAGTTTCGCATTTCCCGACAGTATAACTCCCTTCCCCTTACTTGCTTCTCTGAGAGCTATAATCTTCAGATATTTAAATGTAATGTCACTCGACATCTTCTAATGCCTTGATCTTGATCCCCGTCTTTCTCTTTATCCTTTTCTCAAGCACTCCTCTTTACTCTTACATTCAATCTCTGTAACCCATTGCATGCAAGTGGCACCCACCTATTGCTTAGGGTGAAATGCTAAAAATAATAATCATATTTAAGTGAAATTTTAACATTCCAAAATCATAGATTATAACTATAATTTCGATCTTCAGAGAAAGGGCACTAGACGTGAGAAGCCTATGTGTCCATGATAAAACAAACTTGGGTCATTTAATGTCAGATACAAGATATAAGACACACGTAGGTATAAGACTCACGGGGTTATAAGAGGCACCCCAATTTCATCAGGGTAAATCAAGAAAAAATTGAGAAATAGTAAAATTGTTAAAGATATTAGTAATTGTTACAGCCTAGTCTATATTTATGAGGCATTATTTTGGTTAAACAAGCCATGATTACAATCAAACGAAAAATAATAGGAAAAAAGACGAGCCTCTAAAAGCTTTATTATATGAAAAGGTAAGAAAACAAAATAAAAATCAATCAATTATTACAATTGAGCAAAATAGTACAGTTTCCATTAACATTTTATTCATATTCAAATTCATAAAATTCATCGTCATCATTATCAACACTGTGTTACTCATTTTAAAGGCTACTATCATCGTCGGTAAATACTGCGTTATCTTGCGTTGCAGTGTGAGCATTGCTAATGCCACACTTTTTAAAAGATTTCACAACAATTCTTGACTAATATTATATTATCCCACGCTTACTTCGTCCATCCACAGACTCGTGTAATGCTGTTTTTTTTTTTTTAAATTCTTCTTATATGTGTAAGGTCGTGATCAGGCATTGTCATCCATGTCTTCCATTTTTCCTTCATGTTTAAGTCTAAGCTAATAGGAGTTGCCTGGTGGCTAATTTCGGCCGACTATCGCGAATTTTAAACCTAGGTATCGCATATAAGACGCAGGGGAAATTTAAAAGATATTTTTTAGTAAAAAATAATTTGTGCCTTACATGCCGTCAAATACAGTAGTTCGTATTTTGCACTCGTGTCAAAATGGTAAAAATTTGTCTTCATTATACTTATGTGTGGAAAAATCCACCTGGAAAGCGAATCTTTTTGTGACCATATCCTGGGGTGTCGGCCATGGATTCTAATACACGCAGTCCAAGAATGTATGCAATTTCACCATATTCTCTTTCAAAATATACAAATTATGAGCTGTTTTGTTAGTCGCTATCAGACATTTTATTTTTGTCCTAAATATATTCAACGTCCTGGGTATGATGGTAAACTACATCCGCGTCCTGGGTATGATGATAAACTACATCCGCGTCCTGGGTACAGCGATAAGCTACATCAAACAGCAAGGGCTCAGATAATGTTTTCGGAAAAATAATGTCGCCAGCTATAAGTTTTTGAAACAATAGTGTTGCCAGCTATACATTTTTTTGTAAAGAATGTTGCCAGGTATATGTTTTTTGAAACAATAAAGTTGCCAGCTATACATTTTTTTATTCCATACAAAATAGGCATTTAAAATTCATATAAACTGGATTTGGCATTAAATAACCCACAGTGGTTGATATGCCATAAAACCCAAACAAACAAACAAACAAAAATAAATATATTCAATTGTTGCCCCTGAGGCAGCAACGATTAAAATATTTTTTTGTATAATAATACATACCAAACTAATTAACGATTTGATTGAGAAAAAGATTTATTTAATGTAATATATCTATTTTTTTGTTTACTTTTTTAAAATCTTATTAATAAAATTTTCATATTTTGGTTTTAATGATCAATTCATTTATTTACGTATTCGTTTATTTGTATTTTGCGTAATCAACCGGAAATAAGTCTCCATAATGCTTCTGCTAAAACCCGCATCTCAGAATAATATATGAAAACCTGTTGCGCTTTTATTTATATGAATACCGCTAATTTTTAACGTACAATAGAGAATAATGAATGAACAACCATTTTCATATTTTATATACCGATAAATCATTTTCTTCTGTTTTTTTAATTTTTAAGAAACATTTCTGAATTATACAGAAAATCCCTTCTTACCGAATACAGAAAATTCATTTATCCATTATTTATATTAAAAAAAAATCATTTTGCTTTTCTTAATGAAGGTTTACAAGTCGATTTTTTATTGACAGTATCTAACGTATTTAAAATTCAAAATGACCACCCTTTGCTTTCACCGGAGACCTTAAATTCTTATTAAATGAAATGCATGATTTCTTCACCCCTCAAATGAATCCATAATAAATTCTTTCAGCGCTGACAAACTTGTGTATGAGATATTTTAGGAATAGGTATGTTTCACATTAAGTTAAAATAATGGATATTCTGAGAATACCATGCTCCGAACATGTAGTCAACGAGGTAGTTTGACAAAACTAAAACAAGAAGGAAACTTATATTTCACATCAGGAATGGAGAGTCATGTGGAGACACGACACATTAAGATGAAGAAATACTTAACAGGGAAATTAACTAAATTAAATTGGATTATCAGATAAAAAATGCTCACAATTTTTTTACACAGATAAAGACATTCGTAAAGTGTTAGTTGTACATATGAGAACAATCTTTTGAATTCCTTTATGGCAGGAGCTACTGTTTAATGAGTTTTTTAGAACTTTTCCTAATCAATTCCAAAGTCCTAATCACAATTGTAATTATGGATGTCTTCATGAGCCACATTTTCCAGATTTCCACTTCAAGATCCTTGTATTTTGATTGTTTTTTAATATCGTCAAATATACTGTAAAGTCTGCAGGAACTGACATGTCAATAAGAAATCTCATTCAGTTTCTGCAGCCATTGATCAAATTATTATCATTATTATTATTATTATTATTATTATTATTATTAATAATAATAATAATATTAATAATAATAATAATAATAATAATAATAATAATAGTGATAATGTTAAGCGGTCCACCCCTTTTTCATACAAGTGGACTCGCACTGTGTGTACTTGTACTGCTGCTGGTGAATAGCCGGAAGTCAGAGAGTGATACAGTGACAGTGATACAGTGAGGAAGTGAGAGAGTGAGAGTGTGAGGTAATCGCATTGTAGGTGTCACAGTTGCGAGCACGTTGACTCTGAAGGAAGTCATACTTCGATACTGCATTTCCCAGACTGTATATATATATTATTATTGCTACTAACCGCATTTCTGGATCTACTAACCGTATTACCAATTGTATTATTACGTCAATACATTCATTTGCTATATTTCATTTCTGCGTTTGTCATTCATTTGAGACCGGATTTCATCCCGGAATCCACAACAAATAATAATAATAATAATAATAATAATAATAATAATAATAATAATAATAATAATAATATCACCATTATTAGTGTTATTATTATTATCATTTCTATTACTAGTATTATTAATATTATCATCATTATTACTATTATTATTATTCCTATTATTATTATCATTATTACTATTATTATCATCATTTTTATTACTATTATTATCATTGCTATTATTATTATCATTATCATTATTATTACTACTATTATTATTATTATATTTTTGGATTCGTGTTTAAATAATGTCCTATTTAGAATTATTCATTTTGTAACATTATAAAAATATAGACTGAGAGGCATCCAGGAAAAGGAGACCAACAGAAAAAATTTCTTTCAGCATCCTTCCAGCCATGCTCCGCCGTGATTTCTTTTTAAATGCATTCTCTGCACTACAAGTAATATCAAGGAATTTGCCCCCGAAAAAAAAAAAGACTGGCGAGTAGAAAGTGATATGAAATATCCACTAAACCAGGAGGAGGGACCGAGAATAATTTAGTACAATGTCTGAATATAGGGTTCGGTTCAAAATTCCCTAAAGTTTTACACATGAAAAAGTCCTATGTGAAAAGAGACAAAACGATGTCTTACAACCAAGGGGAACATCGAATCATTTGTTATTCAGTGGCCGAAAAGCTAGTACATCTGTTGGTTGAACTTGTTATAAAATATTTTTATCATTACAATTTTTCATGAAAACAGGTTTCCCAATTGCTTTAACTGTTATCGCTCTTTCCAGAATTCATGGGGTCTTCCTTCCTTTATACTTGTTCGATGTAGTGCGGAATGACAACATCTTGATCAGTTCATAATTTTATATTGGTGTTAAATGTGCTATCCATTTTAGCTGATGCCGCCATTGAATATCCTCAAGTTCGTTGATTCTGTAGGACCATTTTCGAGCAAGGATGACTCTCGCTAAGAAATAGTGTATTCATCTGCACGAAGCCATTGATCAGAAAAAGGGGCTGCATGCAGCTGATAGTTTAGATATTTCTGAACAAGTTGGCGTCATGTAGGTCAGCCAATCATAAGTTTCGAACTGGCATGGCAATTTAAGTACACGGTTGGAGTTTTTGGCTTAATACAGTTGCAGCCAAAATGTTCAGAACGGCATTGTTTTCGTCAGAAAAGTAGGTACAAGTATTTATCAAAGTTGATTTATATTCTATAATTTTCACAGACCATAAATATGATATTACTTGTAATTGTCTGTGATTTTGGTGTAATTTGAGAGGATAATACAAAAGTTATGGATGATTTATTGATTTACTGGAATAGAAGACTGTCACATGTATGAAAGAATCCTGTTTTCATAACATTAAAAGTTAATTACAAAAAGTTCGAAAATAATTCTAAAAACAAAACATTTAAACCACAACATATCAACAGTATGTTAACACGTACTTATGAGTTAAACTTATTTTTAAATTACATTTTTAATAATAATTTTATTTGTCGCGTTGCCTTAATTAATAAAAATGCGGTATCTACTATTACTAATACTAATAATAATATAATCGTATATAAGCACACATTAATGGCATAATAAGGAGGCACGCTGGAGTAATGGATAGCAGCTCAGCCTGAGGAATGGGAGAGTCGAGTTCGAATTCTAGTCGAATCTATTACATTCACTTACGTGCTAATACACTTGAGTAAATAGCCGGATAGACTTCGATGGCAATTGGTCTACCACAAAAAGAAATGAACCTACTTGTCAGTCATGTATCGAAAGATGCAAGATCGCCTAAGCGTTTATTAAGCATGACCACTGATTAACATTATTGTGATATTCTTCGAAATGAAAAATATCCTTAAGCTTTATTGAATAAGGTTTGTAATCGCAAGTGTTAACAATTTTGCGCAGAAAGAGAAGATATGATGTGCCTAAAAATTTGAAATGCCCAGAGTTAATAAAGAAAAAAAATAGATTATGCACGGGTTGTTAAGATCTACGGTAAGGACGGATCTTCTATCCGACTCCTAAGTTTTATTATAATGTATTTATTTTATGATTATGTGTTGGATATTTAACGACTACACAATTGAGACGTGGCAGATAAACTAATGTCTAGACAACTGAACAGTTTAAATGGCATAATTTATATAAGTAAGACTTCATACAACGTGAATGAGAATAGAGAATTGCTAAAGCGTATTCCTTTAGCAGTTAGAGTTACTATGTTTCATATCTTTTTGCACCTATTTTTATAAATCAAATTTATTTGTGATATCTATAGTAATTATAAACACAGAGTATGTTTATCTGTGGATTCCTAGGGCTTTGGAAGAAAACCACGTTGATAAATCGTGTCTGTTTTATATAAAATAAGCTGTTTATTTTCATTAAGCATTTAACACATATCGTCCGATATATGCTTCGGTTTATCGTGATAATTTGATATAATTTTTATAAGGCTCGTTAATATTGATTTTCATCAATTGTAACTCTATTAAAAGAGCATCAACTAAATATTTATAATGGATATTTAAGTTGTCTGTTAGGAATATCAGCGTGATAATGAGTGTCTTTGGCATCTATGATTTTGTGGATTCATATAGTTATCGGATGCATGTATCGTATCAATTTCTGAATGTTATGCTATGTGTTGACCATGTTCGCCATATTCTATGAATATAGAATCCAGCGCAGTACGTAATCTGTTCAATGAGACAACGTTAAAGATTAAAGATTAAAACTTACGAGTTAGACACTCGACTGGATCTGAATATATCGCCAATACTACCAACAGCTGTTCCGTAATTCTTTAGTCTTCGATATCAGAGGTTGGTATTGAATATTCGGGAAAAAAAGATGACCGCCTTTATACAGGTCGCATTGAATATTCTGAGCCTTCTGATTGGTTAACCCTTCTATTGGTGAACTATAAAATGAGTCAGCTCATTTTGATTGGCTCTCTAGTACTACAGGGTACCCAAAAATTCAAACAGAGGTGGTCACAAAAACTAACCAAAGAGCCACTTTCTCACATATATAACGTTGCTAGCCTATCACTACTCCATTGCTATCTCCATGGTTTAGTTCAGAAATCTGCAGCTAGAACATGCCATTATATATTCCAGGAATTATTTCGATGTATTTAACTGGCATTCCAAGGGAAAGGAGAAAGAACAACTCATGTAGCTTTTCCCCAAAAACTGCTCCTTTACGGAACAGATTCTCGGATATGTAACAAATTATACGACTCTACACTGTAAATTTCTCCAAGTCAAGAACAACCCTATTTCTTACAAACTTCATTTAGCATCTTTTATTTATATAACTTGGTTCCCCGTTTAATTCCCCTCTCCAAGTTCTCCACCGGCTTAACCAGGTATTGAACTCACACTCTTTGTGTCCTATCACTGGATCTAAATAAAGCCTTTATCCACTGTGCCATGTGTCTTTGAAGACAAAGGCGTTAGTTAGGCGGTGGAGAACCTGAAAGGGGGTTAGTTAAGGCGGTGGGGATCTTGGAAAGGGCAATTAACAGGAGTTAACTGATAACTGACATCCATTGGACATGACACGTGGAACTAGAACAGTCTACCCCAGTGAGCGAAATAAAGGGTTCAGTTCGACAGTGCAACCACCTGAAGAAGGCCAGAGCGTACAACGGCCGAGACTTTTTAATATATATGACGACAAAGAAGAGGACAATAGTCTGAATAATGTAAATAGTGTACATAACCCCTCATCTCAGAAATTTAGACAGATTGTTCGTTCAGCATCGGCATTTTTAATAGTAACATCAGTCACTCTGGGTATTTGTTTGGTTTGTTTGTGTGTTTTACGGAATATCAACCTCAATGGGTTATTTAATGCTAACATTTTTTTTATTGCTGGTAACTTTTTTCTTCAAAACTCTGTTTCTGAGAATATTTTCCTTCAAGAAATTTATAGATGGTTATGTTTTTTTTGTTTTTTTTTTAAATGTATAGCTGTTTTTATTGCTGGTATTTTTTTAAAAGTATTGCTGATAATAAATTTTCCTTCAAATATATTGCTTGTAATTTTTAAAAGTGTTTCTGGTATTAAAACCTTTTTTTTACACAAGTTTCGGTGTTATTTGCCAATAGATAGGGCCCTAACAGGTGCTACCACCCCGAGTCAGGGTGGACCTGGGGACACCAGCAAATAAGAGGTAGTTCCATGCTCCTCAAAACCTCCTGATCAGGGGCCTTGCTGTTGGATGTAGTTTATCGTCTTACTCAGGACGCGGATGTAGTTTATCGTCCTACCAAAGGACGATCTGGATATTTGCAGTGAGGGAACAACAGTATAAAAGATTTTGACTCGGAATGGAAAGGATCTAGAGGACCTCGTAGACAGGATTGTACAAGAAAACGAAAAAAAGGGATTAACCATGAAGTTTTTTTAATCATTTGACCTGAAGCAAGGCGACAATGCTAACAGAAGATGCGGTTTACAGTAGGGTGGTGAAAGTGAAAGTGAAAGTTGAAAAAAAATGAGGAGGAATTGGGAAAGGATAAAAATGAAAAGGGTTCAAGAAGACTGAAGATGGCAATTGATGTAGTTATCAGTAAAGCAAGAAATGGGCAGGTAATTCCCAGGTGGGATGTGCGAGAAAAGAAACTGTTGGAGTAGAAGTGGCAGTTGCATCTAGCAGTGAGGAAAAAAAAAAAACTAGAGGCAAGAGAAATCCCGCTTGAATATTCCATGAGCAGAGCAAATAAATAACAAGGAAATGTTAAAGAAGATATCAACAGAAAGAACACTTATGCACAAAATCAAAAAGAGCAACAGAAATTTGTTTTACATCTAATGAAGTGTGAGTGCTTGGAAAGCCTAACACCCACAAGGAATTATTACTGTGTGCAACAAAAATAGGCGAAGGTAGCAAGACATGTACCTGATCATTTTGTTTAAACGGTGAGTGTTTTTTTTTTTTTGAGCAAAAGGGGAAACCTAGTCAAAACCACATGCGATAGAATGTTGGGGAGAGTTATGATCGGCTATCTGCTGAAGGGACGTAAAACATAGAATTTTTAAGCACTAAAAATTTTCAGCTCACAATGTTTACCCAGGTAGAATATATATATATATATATATATATATATATATATATATATATATATATATATATATATATATATATATGTTGAAAATAGTTTTTAAAATATCCAATATTCGTAATATTTCCTCCAGAATGCCAATAAAAAACATACAAAACTCAGACAAATAATATATTACTAGCAATAACATCAACAGCAACAATAGAAATAATAGTAATAATTTCTGTAGTTAAAATACACATATATTATCTAGAAAATATTTGATATCTTTTTTTCATAATAATATATCCAATTTTTATCTTAAATTAATTGCAACTACATCTACATCCCAAACTATTATATCATCAGAATAAAAAAAAAAATCCATAATGACAAACACGTAGCTTGTGTAAATGGAACAAGCGATCGAAAAAACTTCCACGAGGTAAGAAGTTGTGGAGAGCCATGATTACCTATGTCATGAATAGACGCATCACATAGAACTATAATAATAATGATAAAAATTAATATATTGGAATCCTCATTTCTACAAATATTTCCATGTCAATTTCTGTGATGATTTTTTTTCCTTGTGGCCCCGACTACATTAATTTAAATGTGCGACAAGATTGGCATCTAGTTTTCAGCCGTTTACTGTTGAAATATACAACCGCCACTTCTACTCCAACAGTTAATTTTCTCGCACTTCCCGCCTTTGGCAATCCTTTCCGTTTACTTGTTTCCCTGATGACTACAATCTTCAAAAATTTAAATGCAACGTCAAACGCCATATTCTATCTTCTTGAATCCATTTCATCTCTTGTCTTTTCCTCGATCCTCATTCTTTTCTCTCCATTTCTTTCCATGCAATCCCCTCCGTATTGGTGGTAATCATGCTTTTCCTGACGTGAAATGATTAACAAAATTTAAATGCAACGTCAGTTGCGATCTATCTTGATTTCCGTTCATCTTTTGCCTTTTACTCAATTCTCCCTCTACTCAGTGTTTTCTCTCACTTTCACTCCCTGTTACCCCCTGCGCACTAGTGGAATTCCCGCCTTGTTTGGGGGTAAAATGATTAAAAAAAATGAAATCTCTCTTGTATCTTTTATTTTCATTTTTTATTGTAAGCTAAATAATTAAATTTAACATTTACAATAAGCAAAATACCTTGCTGGATCGCAAATTGAATTTACATTTATTGGAAATAATTTTTTTTCCAGATTATTAGTAAAATCGCTAAAATTTGTCAACACAACATAATTCAATTTAGTAAAATATCTTTCAAAAATAAAGCATATTTTCTGAAATTTTATTTGAAGTAGATTAACTGATTTAAA
>OZ010583.1:86856874-86914374 GCA_963932145.1 Acanthosepion lycidas
TATTTTTTCAACGAAGACGATATTCTGTGGCGACTGGAATATTTTAGACTTTGTTTCCATGCTGTTTATATTAGTTCGTTTGGAGAATAATGTTTGTTATAATACATTAGTATAATAGTTGCAGAAAAATATATTACTCATTCTTAGTGATCAAACTTTCCTTTTGTATGTTTCTCTATGCCACTCATCTTGAATATGAAAAAAACAAAATAAGTGAACATTTATTTTTGTTGCGCAAGTTTGGTCATAATGCTTCTGAAACTCCTGCCAACATTAAGAGATCATGGGGGAGATCCAATTATGATCGGGTATTACGATATAGTTGCCTGAAATTCCTCAACAGGAAATACGAGTCTTGCAGCTGGTAGGGGACGTCCATCTGCTGTTGAAAGTCAACATCAGAAAACACTAGTCAAAATAAAACGATGTCAATGTGTCATAGAAATGTCTCAGATAATGGATGACAGCATTTCAACAATATTAGACCATCTCAAGGAAATTTGACAATGCGAACAAACTCGATAAATGGGTTCCACACGAAATCACTTAAATCCAAAGAGAGTTCGAAATTTTGAAGGGAGATCTATGCTGAAAGTGTTAAATCAGAATGGTGAACTTCTTAATCGAATAGTGACTTGTAATGAGAAATAGATCGTTTACGTCAATTGTAATCAATCCCATATCCAGCTTGATAATGAAGAAGCCATCAAATATTTTCAAGACATGAAATTGCGCCAAAAGTGGTGCGCTATTGGCGTTATACATCGCCTCTTTCTGGAATCTAACCTTAGCATAACTGCCGAATTTGACTGCACGCAACTGGGTGTAATATGCATTTAGTTAATCAAAATGCGACCGGCATTGATTAATCGGCGAAGTCCAATTCTGTCTCATGAGTGTACTCATGCTAGGATAATGTCACTGCAGAACCTCGACAACTTTGAGTACGAGACGTTAACATATCTGACATATTCCCCACTGACCTCTCATCCCCTGACTTCCACTTTTACAAGCAAAATTAAAAGGCATACCAATGCAAAGTTGTAGAGATTATAATCAAAAATTGCTTGGCGTTCGAAGCGTAAGCATTCAACAAAACCTGACTCACAATTGAAAAATGGAAGGCTTTCAATCCGGAATAGATGAGAAATGGACGCACAAAAAGCAGAATTACTAAGGTGCGGTCATTTCTTATTAACTGACAATCTAGCAAGAATTCCTTGCTAGAGAGGATTTGTTTTCCGCACCACAACCTCCCTCTGACAGGCGGCATATTGTGAGGCTTTCACTGCTCTGTCCATACTAGCATGAAAAGTGTTTGAAAGAGCTGCATCTTCTGACTCCACTAGGTTAGATCTTCACGGCTAGGACCCGTCATGCCACTTACACAATAAAAAAACCTCCCGCATTCGTTCCGTATGCCATCGCTGAGAATTTAGTTCTACTCAAACTGCTGCATCCCGCCAACCACTGCTCTGTGGAACCGTCTCCCAACAGGATGTTTTCACGATCACTACAATCTACAATTCTTTTCCTCTCCATATAAATTACCACTTACCGTAACCCTCTTCCACGAGTAGCCTTCGGTACTTGTACAGGGTGAACCTTACTGAAAAAAAAAAACAAAAAAAACAACGACGAGAAAAACAATGATATCACGCACGTTTTCCCATGTATAGTACTATATTTAACTAATTACCCATCTTTTTAATAGGAAAAAACATCTTATTAATATACACTTTATAGTAGAGGTCCCCTTTATATAAACTTGTAGGCATCAGTATAACTGTAAAAAAAACGGAATGTGTACTGTAAGAGTATGGATTAAATAGATATGTTGTGAAATATTTAACACATACGTCTTTACTTCAACCTGAATTTATGGATAGTTTTTAAATAAATTTCTGTACTCAATATATCTATCGCACGCATGTAGGGTTACCACCTCCTATTTTTCGAAACTGCTCCTAGGAGACGCTTGCAGCTCTATAAATACTGTGCAATAACATTTCATCATTCTCCTCTGATCATCGTCAACATATAACCTCTCGTGCAGAACGAGTTCCCTTTGGGAAACGCATGCACAATACATATATAGACACACACACACGCGCGCGCACACGTACGTACGCACATTCACTCACTACACATACTTTGGACCAAAACGATTTCCACATTCATTTGTTACACACAAATTATTGCCTTGTCGTTTGTATACCTTTGTTGTTAATACATTATCATTTGTTTGTACATATATACTGGCTCTTGTAGTTTCTTTTTTTTTTTTTTTGATTTATTTACGTGGACTCCCATCCCCATGTTTGTTGAGGCATTTCAGGAGACATACTTGTTTATCTCTCACTGGCCGGCAACACATTGCACAGATATATCACTGAGTTTGTTTTTTTTTATCAATCAATCTAAAACTTTTCATTCATTCTATTTATCTCTCTGTCTCTCACTCTCTCTCTGTATATATATATATATATATATATATATATATATATATATATATATATAAGTCTTTGCACTATATAATATAAAGACTATAAGTCTGCACTAACCCAAATTTTTCGTTATATAAATGTATGCCTATTTAAATCACCCTCTAAATAAGACTTTACACTATCAAAATGCTTCATTCTATCTATCTATCTATCTATCTATCTATCTATCTATGTCTATTCAAATACATTTATCTCAATATGACCTTACACTCTCTATATCTTTTAAGTCGGTTTTTGCATTATATATATATATATATATATATATATATATATATATATATATATATATATATATATATAACTATCTATCTATCTATATCTACTTGGTAATATTTTGGTTTACTTTTCTTCTCTAGAGACTACCTTCGGTTTTTATCTTTATATTGTTTAAAATTTCTCTTTCATTGTTGCTGTCATATACATTATCTAATCATTATATATGTTGCCACGACCTTTTGATCTGTCTCTTTTTGCAATGAGCCTATCAGAAAATCATTATTTTGTATTTACTTTGTATTCTTATGGTTTATAAGGAAAAAATAATAAATACGCACTGAATATATAAATAAGAATATAATACAAATATTTTGAATAACAAGGCAAACATATATAAGGATATTATACCAACCTGCAGGGAAAAATAAGCAGAAAAAAATTGCGAATCACAAACAAGTCAACGCTTCCGGTTAATTCTGCGCATATGATTCAATACAAAGCAAGCGCACGCATCTCGGAAACCACAGCGAGTAGAGGCAAAGCATTTGACAATAGGAAAATATTCTCAGAGAACTGCGGCGCAAATTTAGAATTCTCATTATTCTTCGACTTTGCTTATCATGAATGTTCTGCGACGAAACGAGATTTGATATTATTTAGATGTTTAATCATTTGTAGTGAGTATATTTATTCATTTAATGATTTGTTCTGACCTGCTTGGTTATATTTTCCAGCAGTCGTTTTATTAATGTGTCACTTTTGTATATTCAGTCTTCTCTGGTTGATATTCTTCTAACGGCTTTCATAAATTTATATTCGTTCAGGCATTTATAAGCTATATCGGCGATTACACACACACACACACACGCACACGCACACACGCGTGTGTATGTGTAGCTCTATTCAAAAATCAGTTTCTTTAGTGCACCTGGAAGTATAATAACATGATAACTTTTCTCTGAAATATCTCGCTGTGATGGATAAAGAAGATCAAGTTTATGATTAGTGTCAGAAGGGGAAGTTTTATTTAAATTTAATACTTAAAAAAGGAGTTTTCCTCGTTACTTGACATGTCTAAACATTAACTTTATTTATTTTTTACTCTATCTATCTATCTATCTATCTATCTATCTATCTATCTATCTATCTATCTCCAGCTGTTCATTATCTATCTATCTATCTATCTATCTATCTATCTATCTATCTATCTATCTATCTATCAATCTCCAGCTGTTCATTATCTATCTATCTATCTATCTATCTATCTATCTATCTATCTATCTCCAGCTGTTCATTATCTATCTATCTATCTATCTGTCTATGTATCTATCTATCTATCTATCTATCTATCTATCTATCTATCTATCTATCTATCTATCTATCTTGCTAGCTAGCTAGCTAGCTAGCTCTAGATATATATCTTTTACTTTCTTACTTTTTATCTATATATACCATTAATGTTCTCTTTCTTGCTTTCAATCTATCTATCTATCTCAGTATGTACACGTGTTTATCTCTCTTTTTCTCTCTAACGATCTATCTTTCTGTTGTGGCCAGAAATAAAGACACAAAGAGAGGAATTCAGTTAAAAAATATATTAACAGAAACAGTAATACAAACTTAAAATGAAGTAGTAAAGAAGGGTATTTGGTCAAAGAGTCAGATCTGATTGCTGGAAACTTTCTCTCCAAAAGGCAGTACCTGCTCCTAATTATAGCTGCGGGAGTCCATGCGTGTGTGGGTAAATTACTATAACACTTTATTTGTTCGTTTTTCCATTCAAACTATCTTTCGTTTTACGTTGTTATTTTCTAGATATCTATCGTTTCTCTTTTTCTCGATCTTAATTTCTATCTATTTTTCGTTTTTCATTCATTCATACATTCATCCTTTATTTATTTATTTCTATCGTTATAAGTATCTATCACTTTTCGTTTTTAATTTCTATCCATGCTTAATCGTTCTTACTCTATCTATCTATCTATCTATCTATCTATCTATCTATATATCTATCTATCATACTCTTTTCTTTCTTACTTTCCATCTCAGTATGTGCATATTTGTTACATGTCTCGCTCTCAACCAATCCAACTTTCACTCTTTATAGCTATCTTTCGTTTTTCGATATTAATGTCTATATATCTATCTTTATATCCATTTTTTTTTGTTTTATGTTCTTTCTTTCTATCAATTTTGTTCTTAATTTCTTCTCTATTATTCGTTCTTACTATCTATCTATTTATCTGATTCGTTCTCACACTATCTTTCTCACTATATATATATATATATATATATATATATATATATATATATATATATATATATATATATATATATATATTAAATAAAAACAGACCACTTTAAATCATTTGCTCTGGATTTACATTGAGCTCTCTGGATTATATACTCCTTAGGTTTACCCATACGGATTACCTAGTTTTTCATAAACTATATATATATATATATATATATATATATATATATATATATATATATATATATGTGTGTGTGTGTGTGTGTGTGTGTGTATGTATGTATTTAGAGAGAGAAAGAGAGAGAGATTAAGATGAGATGTAAAAGAATAGTGTGCAATTCCAACGCTCACACATTTAATTTAAAATGGGGCTCAATACAGAGTAGATCAATATTATTTATTTTAGGATATTAAAACAACAATTAAAAATCGCTAAACAATCGCAGTCGTGTTTCAAGGCATACCATTGCGTTTCCTCAGGTGTTTGTAAATTACTGGCGCGTGGACGATTACTATGGTTTCAAAAGTAAAATACATCCTCATTTTTTCCAAAGTAAATGTTATAAGGCTTGAGAGCTTTATCCTGATCAACCAATCGAATAAGACCTACGTTCAATTCAAACTAAGTGAAAAGAAAATATTAAAAATTAAAAGTATCTTAGGAATATGTCATGGTCCGAAATTATTTGCCGACAGCAGCCAGACATTAGGTTAGGAACTGATACAAATAAACATCTGATAGCCATGACCCATTTCTGATAGACTTTTTTTTTTACTTTTTTTAGTAATTTCTCCTTAAAGGGTTACGCTTTTTTAATTAGGCTCTATGTGAGTGTGCGTGCATGTGTGTGTGAGGATAGATAGATATAGATAGATAGATAGATCAAAAACATATCTAGCGTCGCTGACAACTAACCTGGCCTCTCGTCTTGAAATGGACCTCTAATCGGTTGTTAATTAGGGCAAGAATTGGCTGGTCAACTTTAACGCCTCAAAAACTAAACTACTCTCTATTAATCACCATAGAGATCCTTCCCTGCTCCCACCCCATTAGAATGTCTGATGCTCAACTTCTTGAGAGCAACTCTCTGCGTCTGTTCGGTTTCACGTTGACTGATGACCTGAGATGGAACAAATACATTGAGTCAATTGCATCGTCCACCGCGAGGAAATTTGGCTCTCTGCCTCGCGCCAGGAAATTTTTCTCCCCGTAATCGATCCTTAAAATATACAAATCAACCATTCGCCCTTGCATGGAGTATTGCTGCCATATATGATCCGGAGCACCTTCTGTTTACCTCGGAATTCTTGACAAGATCCAGAGGCGGATATGTAATATAATTGTCCCTGATCTGGCATCTCGTCTACAGTTGCTCTCTCACAGACGCGCCGTCGCCTCTCTCTGTCTTATTTACAAATACTTTCATGGTAATTGCTCCGATGAGCTGCTTTCACTGGTTCCCAGACCTCAAGCGCCCTACAAGGCTGGCATCACGCTCTCACCCTTTCAGTGTAGAAACTTTTAAATGTAGCCGTTTCTTCTACTCCAATAGCTTCATATCTCGCACCTCTCGCCTGTGGAACACCCTTCCCTATTCCTGTTTCCCTGAGAGCTATAATCTCCAAATATTCAAATGTAATGTCAATCGACATCTCCATTTGCCTTGATCTATCCACTATCCTTCTCCTCATCCTTTCTTCTATCACTCCTATCTGCTCTCGCTCCAAATCTTCTGCAACCCCCTGCATTCTAGTGGCTTCCCGCCTTGCTCGGTGCGTAATGCTTAAAAAAGAAAAGATAGAAAGATAGTAATAGGATGTAACACATAGATGAATAAATATATTAGGTTGGTGCAAAAATATTGACGTTTTTGACGTTCAACTTCAAAAGAAAAACGACATTATTTTTGCCCCTACCTAATATTTATAATTATGAACAGGCTATATCAAATAGATAGATAGATATTAATAGGATGTAACGCATAAATAAATAAATAGATGTATAATTATGGATAGGCTGTATAAAATAGCTAGCATTCTATATATCTAATATAGCTAGCATTCTATCTATTTATCTAAAATCCATCTATCTATCTATCTAGCTAGCTAGCTATTAGGTTGGTGCAAAAAATAATGTCGTAATAATGTCATTTTTTGACGTTAAAAAATACGTCAAAAAACGACATTATTACGTCATTCTTTTTGTACCAACCTAATAGATAGATAGATATTTGTTTAACCTCCTCCTATCGTCGACAAATGAGGACAATAAAGTAATACTCATTTTTAATGGACCGACTTGTGTATCCCAAGGCCTGCAGGTGTTTTGCAAACTTATAGACAAATGGAACATGCTGAGACAGTTTGCTAGAGTGCAATTGCCACATGCGAGTAGTTATTAAGGCCTGATTTACTGGGTACGCGGAAGCTACATTGTCGGGTAAGGTTATCATCGCGAGAAGCAACATGCTGCCAACCTTCTTTAATATTTCCCCTCTGTTGATGCCGATATTCAAGCCAGTCTCGCTCAAATTTCTCAAAGTTCAGGAGCGAGCTCATTTGTCTTGACTCTGTTTTATCAGAAAAGCGATATCGCATCGCTTCAGATTTCCATTTAGTTTGTCATTGCAAAGCACGAATGGCCTTCCAACAGATCAGCTTTTTAGAAGCTAACCAAAGAGAAGTTGGTTTGGAAGTCTGCCATTTCTCATACGAAAAAGATGTCTTGCCCACCTGTGTTGGATTTCCATTTCCTCATGTCTCATTTGGTCAGAATTTCATTGTTTCTAATGCGATCAGCTTTCTGTTGCAGTTCGTGTGTAGGCGAGGCATTTGGAAAGCATCGAATTTATATACAGGGTGGGCTAACAGTTGGCTTAATGTTGTTTCATTATTTGTTTCACGTTTACACAGCTCAGAACCAGAGTTAACTTTCACCAAGATGGAGCACTTTTCCATTATGCTTTGACAGAAAGCGTTTCCGTTAACCAAAACTTTCCATAGCGTTGTAGGAGCAGAATCGAATGGCTACTACGATCACCTGACCAATTGACTTGTTTTTTTGTTTTACGGTTGTACAAAAGAACAACTTTTATTAGAGAGATACACGCTCAGTGGACGTATTAAAAGAGTACATCTAAGGAAACTGATGCAGCTTAGGATCTGTGCCGTACAGTGTGCCATAGTGTTCTGGAGAGGTTCGAGGAATATTACAATGTTGAAGGAGGACTTTTTGAGCACTTAAGAGATTAAACTGTGCTAAAACTTGTAAGTAAAAGTGTTAAAGAAATGTACATAAAGAATTTCGGACAAATAGGATTGTAGCAAATAAATGTAATATAATAAAATATTTTTTTTTTAAATATAAAGAGCTTACCCACTAAGGGTATATTTACTTTGAGTTGCAGCCAATAATCACATATACAGATGAAGTTGTTGACAAAATTACTAAAGAAAAGCTGTAGCAGTAGTACTTAAGGCTAATGTTTATAGTTAAACCTCTATGCCTTGTACATCCTATTTAGATTTTACCAAAGGATAACGTGAAGTTTCAACGAAATACTTCAGACGCCATCTCGGGATCTCCTGGAGAGAACACAAGACAAATGACTTCGTACAGATCCAAGTAACACAACTGGCAGGCCCCAGGAGACCCTCTTGGAAGTGGATAGACGTAGGGGGAGGCAGTCCAAATGCTGGATAGCCAACATCAAAGACTGGACCAGGGTGGACACTTTGACGTTGTTTCGTGTGGCACAAGACAGATATGGTTGTCGGCTGCTGGTTGCATCATCGACGCTCATGTCTGTTCTACGATCGGTTTGGACATGAGGAAGAAGGAGGAGGAGGCGGAAAAAAGGAGGAGAATAAGAAGGCAGAGTAGAAGGAGGGGGAAGAATACGAAGAAAAAGAATACGAAAAAAAAGATTACGAAGAATACAAAGGAGAAGAAGAATGAGAAGAAGAAGAAGAAGAAGAATATGAAGAAGAATTCTAAGAATACGAAGAAGAATACGAAGAATAGAAAAAATACGAAAATGAAGAAGAAGAAGAATAGGAAGAAGAGAAAGAAGAGAAAGAAGAAGACGAAGAAGAAGACGAAGAAAAAAAGAAGAAAAAAGAAGAAAAACGAAGAAAAAGAATACGAAGAAGAATTCTAAGAATACGAAGAAGAATTCTAAGAATACAAAGAAGAAGAATACGAAGAAGAAGATTGAAGAAGAAGAAGAAGATTGAAGAAGAAGAAGAAGAAAAGGAGAAGATATTAACGAAGACAATTCCACTTGAGGTTATTCCCCACACATTCCACATTTTGAAACAAAGATGTCGTTCTACGCTAGCTACATCTGTTCTACTTCTGAAAGAGTTGGCAAAACATTGCAGAACATTTTGTGTAGGACGTGTGATTATCATTAATTTGCGTAAGTGAGTGATTGTTATCTGACTGAGACAGTACATCATCGTCCTATATCAAATCTTCGCTTCCAAATTGCATGGAAGTATTAGATTCAACCCTACAGACTATTGATAACAGGCGAAACAACACAAGCCTATCGCTACTCTATCTTTATGGCGAATCTTCAGACGAGCTCCATTACTTAAATTCACCAATTGCGACCTTTAAAGCTAATTCGCGCTCTGTCAAGCTGACATGGTGGTGTAGTCCTCATTCCCTCCGTATTCCACAAGGAAGAAGGAAGTTGTATTCTGAATGCTTCTGCGTGAAAACCACTATTTAGGGTACTGCTTGGGAACACCTGGTTCTGCAAACAACCCCCTGAAACTTCATATATATATATATATATATATATATATATATATATATATATATATATATATATATATATATATATATATATCATCTTTGAATAACTCAGAAGAGGTTTATAAGCCATAACAAAAACAAGGATCAATTATCAAATTTACAAATACCTCTTATATGTCCGTGTAAGTCTAACTCACAAAACTATTGCAAGGTAGTGGATTATTAGTTATAGTGAAGTGTATGAGTGTTGAAACAGATTAGTTTGATTTGGCCTTGTTAGTTAGATAGCCCACCATAAAAGGGGCATAAGACAAGAAAATCAAATTGTAAAGTGAAACAACAAATTTATATACATATAAATAAATTATGATCTTTACAAATAAAATTAATGTATTCTGGTTTATACAAGGTTGTGAAAATGTTCGCAGTAGTCCTTGCAAGAGTTAAAATGTTCTGTTATCTGATTATCAAGGGACGTGTTAATACGCTCGGCTCATTCTCTCTGGTGACCCACGAACTTGCGCGAATTTTGTTTGTGGGGATTGAAAAGGTTATTTGGGAATTCACTCCTGGATATTATTTGGGCCTTTCCAATGGACGACGAAAAAGTCCGTAAAAGAATTTGTTTCTGAGAATTGAAAATTATTTGAATCTTATTTTTAAATGTTTCCTAGTTTTTTATTGGCTGAAAAACATTTCGCATCAAGGTGTGAAATTTCACGAGTTTTGTTTTGGATTCGCTTTTGCGTGTGCGTTAAGCAAAGTTTGTAAATTCGAGTCTTTTTAATTTCCAACTAAATCAATGAGTCAGTGCTTAACATTTGAATTTTAAATCTAGACCTTGTTTTGTTCACTACAAATGATTTTTTTTTTACTGAGAATGTTGGAAATTTATTGATAGTAATTTTAATGCCGTTGTTCAATATGTGTAATATGGTTATTAGTTCAATAAATATGTTTGCTCTTCTTCCGTTCGCTATTGATGGTAAAATTATTTCGATAATATTTTTCTGTTTCTAAACTATTAGCATGTGCTGTACAGCTTCGATATTGATATCAAAACCTTTTGTGATTTTAGTTTCTATGTAACTATCAACATATCGAACCAATAATTCTTGTTTTTTTTTCACAATTTTCTAACATTAAATATCACGATAGTAAAATATTATATGCAGTTAGATGCACATTCTTCTTTCTTTGTAGCGCTTGCCTTCGGGACATAGGCGTTTATGTCTCGCCTCAACTTCCTATATCATGTGGTACTTAGCAGTTTTTCTCCCTTTGCTAAAGCTCCAATTCGCAGTTTCGGAAGCCATTCATCCAAGCTTGTCAGGTAAGTAGCTCGTTACCTTCCATTATATTTCTTGCCTTCAGTATGCTCCGTGAGGGTTAAATTTGTAATTCTGTTTCTAAGCACCTTGCTTACCTTTAGGAGCTCTTCTTTCGATAGTTTAAATACTGTTCAGAAATCGCTGTCGCATTTCCATCCACTGATAAAGCGCTTGTTATATGTTAACAACTGACAACCTAAGATTCCATTAACCTAGTCCGTCAATCAATGAACATTTATATTTCATTTTCACAGAAGTTGCCATCGCGAGAAAACGAATATATTAAATATTCGAAAAGGCGTTCATGGTATTTCTATGCAATTTATACGTATTTGAGTCTATTATTTTATACATGACGTCTTCTGTATTGTACTTTTCAGTTTGTCACAAAATGCCTTCGTGAATTTTCAGTCTTTCTTTACATAATATATATTAATTAGATTTGTTTTTGTAAAATTTGTCTTATATATATATATATATATATATATATATATATATATATATATATATATATATTTATAAACTAGCAAGATGACCCGGCGTTGCCCGTGCTTGATTCAAAAATTGTACGACCAATACAGCAATCGCTATCACTTGACTTAAAATATTTTTGCCCTTCCTTGCCTTTAAAGGAGTGCCCTTTGCCGTACTGATGTTGCTACATGCCTTACTTCTTGCCTATCTCACACTGCAAATCTTTTCTAAGCTCTATACTATACATTAAATCTGTTACGAAAAAAGAACTAAACAAAATGAACACAAAACGATCAGCTTTAAAAAGGACTCGTAACTGAAAAAAACGAATGAAAAAAGAATGTTAACAACAAATACTTTTTCACACCGAACCCAGTTCTGCGGAATCAGAATCAACGTTGAGTTTAAGCAAGCGAATGAGCCAATTGGAGTAAAGTGCCATGCAGATTTAAATTTTTCCCACTTGTGACGAATGCAGCTATCGATTATTTTTTGCATGCTAGCATGCTAGTTAATATTCGTGTCAGTCAGCTTTTGGCTCTCCCGCTGGCCAATAGAATCTTCCCGCCTATTCGTGGCAGCCATCTATAGGCTTTCACTCTGGCCAGTAGAAAAAGGCCGCAAACTACATGAAAACGGCCGCAGAAGCATGAAAAAATCGATCATTTCCACTGTCGATGGGTGTTGGGAAATGCAAAGCCGGTCTTGACTTGCCGCTAACTTGAAGCATTTGCA
This sequence comes from Acanthosepion lycidas, assembly GCA_963932145.1. Classification (NCBI taxonomy): domain Eukaryota; kingdom Metazoa; phylum Mollusca; class Cephalopoda; order Sepiida; family Sepiidae; genus Acanthosepion; species Acanthosepion lycidas. Next base: position 86,869,157 of record OZ010583.1, read on the forward strand.
TATAAATTTTGGTGCAATTCCCTAGAAAATTGCGGCCGTCCATTCGTTACACACACACACACACACATACTGCCTTTTATAGATAGAGATACATACATACATACATATATATATATATATATATATATATATATATATATATATATATATATATATAAGTTCAGTTTGTCACAAAATGCCTTCGTGAATTTCCAGTCTTTTTTTACAAATACTTATATATATTAATTAGATTTATTTTGATAACTTTGTCTTATATATATATATATATATATATATATATATATATATATATATATATATATATATATATGTATATATATATATATATGCATGGTAGGAATCCAGAGAGAGGACTTCCCATTAATAAACCAAATTTTTGTTCATAATAAATATTATTATACTGGAAGAAACAATGTGATGTGCATAGGATGCATAATTTGATGAATTTCGAGATAGTGATAACTAGCTTAAAGTCAATTTTCTTAAGGTGGTTCTCTAATCGTTTAATACATTTATCAACAGGTATATTAGTAAATACAGATTTAATGTCTAAGCTAGCTAGGGATTTGTTTCTTACATCAATATTACTCAACTTATTTAGAAGAGAGCTTGAATTCTTTACATGTGCGTTACTTATGGTGCCCAGAATTGAAGTGAGAAATTTAGTTAAAAATGATGGGTTTGGGGGAGACCATAAATTTTAGGGACGGTGGGGTGGTAGTTAATAAGGGAAAGCCAAATCTTATCTTCATTAAATATCAGTTTCTTATAGGACCTATTAAATTCTTTTAGATTCTTAGAAATTTGTATAGGGGAGATCTGTTCATAAGTGTCTCTATCATTTAGCAAGTCCAATATTTTCTGGTTGTAAGCAACGGTGTCCATGACAAGACCGCCTCCTTTATCCGAAGGAAATATAATAATATTATTATTCGTATACAAGGATTTTAAGGCATTCATATACCTCATAGGTAAAGTAAATTTCATATTTTGGCAGTCAAAAGAGGCAGCTAAAATGCCTTGGGTAAAACCTTTATGGAAGTCGGAATCACTGTGTTTGTAATTTAGATTTATCAGTTTGCCAATATTGTGGTCTTTTAAACCAGTTGCAAACTTTAGACGAAAGCTAAGGGCTTCCGTCTCTATAGTGCTAAGTGTGGTTTTTGAGATCTTGGTCACTAGATCAGTTCTACCCATTTTCTTCCAACAGCTGCGATCACATAACGTATGAAATTTTAGTTTTAAACTCCTGATGTGTTTTTGAATAATTTTGGTCACCTCGGATGGAAGTCTCTCAGCTGTGATACGAGACATGCTATTTTTTAACTTTAGTTCACGTCCTAGAAGTGTGGCTTTTAAAAAGGTTTGTTCCTCGGAAAATTTTAAATCTTTTACTGATGATTCCAAGTAGAGTTTTATGTAGTCAGGGAAAATATGTGAAGATGATTTCAAAATATTAGATAAGCTCGATGGAACGATTTTCTCAAATAAACAGTTCGTTAAGAAATCCCTTCTGTTCTTATAGGAATACGCGGAGATCAATAAATTCTTATATTTTCGTATAAGCTTGAAGTCTTCCATGTTATAAAGTAAATTCAGGTTTGTATTTCGAGTAGACTGTATGTAAGCAAATATATGGATATAGATCCGACAGTATGAAGAAAAATATTTTTCTTCATACTGTCGGATCTATATCCATATATATATATATATATATATATATATATATATATATATATATGTGTGTGTGTGTGTGTGTGTGTGTGTGTGTGTTAAGTATAGTATTACAGCGGTCTGTGGTGACATAAATTGATATGTGCACGATGAGGTATTAAGTTCTGATAAGTGTAAAATTTGACTCACAATTACCACACATTCACGGAGTTTAACGGCAAATTTGCAGATTAAACCCCGGTAACCAATTGAAATGAACATTTTCATTCTGATGTAAGTTTGCATGCTTATTTAGAAAATAACAATAAAATTCTGCGGAAGAAAACCGTTTAGGAGTTATTGACAATATAATTTCGGTCTGATTCGCGCCGTGGTTACAGCCCGGCTGCCACAACTAGCTATGTTTACATACGTTTGCCTGGAGTAGTAATACGCGGAAGCTTTCCTTGTCTTGATTACTGCGCAGTGCGCGAACTTTAAATTAAATTTCGCGAATTCTTGATTGTGCAATAATCAAGACGAGTAAGAAAATAGGAAGATCAGTAAAGAGGCCGTTAACTAAGCTTCTGCGCATTACTGCTCGATGTAAGCGTATGTAAACAACACCAGTAATGGTATCCGGGATAGACGCGAATAAGGGGGAACTTATATTGTTGAGAACTCCAAAACGATTTTATTGTTATCTCGGAATTAATTTCACAGCAGAATGGAAATTTTCATTATAATTGGTTTCCTGTGATTAATCTTCCAATTTACCAGGTTAACTTAATCGATGTGACATATATTAAAATAGGAACTCCTCCGAACTGTTTTATTTCTCGTACCGTAGCCGAATTGGTTAAAATACGTTGGATTTTACGATGGTTCCTCCTACAAAGGAGGACACGGTTTCGAATCCTGCATGTTTCTTCAATAAGATTCATCGAATTTTTAGGTCGGTAGACGAAGAAAATATTGCTTAAGTGATAAACAACGAGTCTACTCAAATATGTGCATCCACTAAAAATGTCGGTTAAATTAATATAAAGGTGACGGGTTAATAAATAAAAATCCATTACCTCTTTATATAATTGCTTTGTTTACCTTTCGGATAACTGAAGAGTTATGAAAAGATTGGAACGAGAAAAATCTTGCTTTAACGTGAGACTCTTCGTACCCGAGTTTATTAGTGGATAAAGGCGTTAGTTAGATCCAATGACAGGACCCGAAGAGTGTGAGTTCAATACCTGGTTAAGGCGGTGGAGAGCGGAATTAACAGGAGATAACTGATATCCATTAGAGATGGCACGTGGAATTAGAACAGTCTACCCCAGTGAGCGAAAATATTACAGAAGGCCAGAGCGTACAACGAAAACGAAACGTTGTAATAAATATGGCGAGAAAGATGAGGACAATGGTCCGAATAGTGTAAATCAATAGTAATTTCCTTCACCAAACATATTATTTAAGCATACACACGTTCTTTCTTTCGTTTTAGGATCTGATGACGCATAGAAGATCGAAACGCGTAATCAAATATAGTTCCAATGAAGGGGAATTCCATTTGTCAAATTTCTTAATTCTTAATCCCTTTATCGGGATTATGTCTGTCTGTTTGTCTCTCTCTCACACACATACACACATACATACATACATACATATTCATATACATACATATATACATTCATACATACATACACACACACACACACATATATATATATATATATATATATATATATATATATATATATATATATATATATATATATATATATATATAGTTCTTTATTTTTGCCAGACGCAAAAAACATGCATTAAGTCTTTTGAATAAAATATAATCATATCGTTCTCATCACTTTTCTTCAATTTTTAATGTCATTTTATCAAAATTTCACTTGAATGTAATTATTTTGCTGTAACAGAAATTCTAATCAACAATTTTCCCATCGTCATGAACTAATTCATATCAGTGTCATTTCTGTTTACATCCATTATCGCGTGACATGTCTTTGCTTTGAAAACTTGAGTGTTGCGATTTAATATATAGCCGGAAGCTTCTATCATTTTTTTCCCCATTCTTATTGTTTAACTATCGTGACAGAACATTCTCTCTTTTGCTATAAATAACTTTAGAAATATTGCTAAAGCAAGACAATTCAAAAATATATACAGACAACATTCAGCATGCTTTTCTGCTTTATATATTTCAATTTGAAGATTATATATTCCATAAACTGATTTATTAGGGGAAAGTTGGATTCCCCCTTTTCTCAAATGCCTTAATACGGAGTTGACATTTACCCAGAAATTGAACTCGATTCGCCATGTGCCGATAAACGCTGTCAAACCAAAACTTGCTATTAAACACTTCAGATACATCGGTGATTTGATCAGTTGTAACAAAATTATTATAGGAGTTAAGTAATTTGGACATAGAATAGGATGCATTAGAGTTAGTTTCGCCCAACAGCACCAACTGCTACACAACCAAAACATTAACCTGAAACTCGTGTCATATCCTAAGTCAGGTCAGATCAAGGCACTCGTATAAATGTCATGCATGTCTCCAAAACTCGTTCAGAAATCTATCAATATTTCTGAGATGAGGTATTGTAATTATTAACATTATTTACAGTGTTCCGACCTTTTTCTACTCATCTTTATTGCCATACTTCCGAGGTTTCGGCCGGTGTACGACCCAGCCTTCTTCGGGTGGTTTAATTTCGAACTGAACCTTTTATTTCGTCCAACCGGGTATATTGTTCTAGTTCAACGTACCATGCCTCTTCCGGATGTCTCACTTATCTCCTTTTGACTCAACTCTCTCTTTTTTTTTCATTAAATATAGCTGTAGCCAGGTATTGAACTCAGAACTATTTGTGTCAAATGATGCAAATCGTTCAGAAATATTTAAACTTTTAACAGCACTCGATGGCTTTCAAAAATCAATGGTTAAAAATGGCTTTGAGGAAGTGAATCGCGTGGGTCTTTGCGAATGGCATCCATCTTCAAACCTATGCAACAGAATCATAAAGTACGTTAGGCAATATTCGGAGCATCATTACTTGAATATTGTCAACTGCAGTAAAAACAAATGAATATTGCTTTTAATTCGAAAAGAAAATAATGACATAATCAATATGTTGATATTCCACTACACTTCAAATAAAAGGTTAGGAAGGAAACTCCAATCAGTTATGGGAAGAGCGATAACAGCTACTGGATTTGAGAGAAATATTTTATCAATTTTAACGGGCTAATACTGGATTAAATTTAGAATGACTAGAACTGACAGTTCGGTCATTGAATGCTGATAGTGCTTTATGAGAAAAAAAGCTAATATTACAATTAATAAATGTTGTTCGAGGAACTTAGACCGATTTTAAATGTGAATTAAGTTTAAAAGTATAACGATTTTCTTTATTTTTCTTTCAGATTTAACAACTTTGGAAATTTCAACCATGGAAAAAGTAACAGTAAAAGAACGTGTTAAAGTTATCGAAGCCTATTACCAAAACGGACGTTCAAACAGAAATGCATAAGAAGTTTGCAGGTCGCAACATCTCTTGAAACAGCGAAGTCAGTTGGCCACCATAATCGTGCAACTTAATGGTTTTAGATTTCTTCCTTTGGAGTCATCTCAAAATTAAGTTTCATGCCAACAAGCCTACAACAATTCAACAGCTGAAGGATGAGATAATAAGGCATATTGGTGAGATTAAGGAGTAACTAAGCAGAGACGTCTTCAAAAATTTTGACCATCGAGCGGAGGTGCGCTGCCATAGCTGTAGCGGACACCCGGGCGATATTATTTTTCAAGCATAATTGCCATGACTTAAATAACATGATCCAATATGGAAATAAATAAAGTTTCACCATTAAAACTGATTTATTTACTGCTGATTTTGATCCGTCTTAATGAAACTCACTTTATTATTGGCACTGTTATTGTCATTATTTTTCCTCTTGATAATCTATATTATTAATGAAGTGCTTATTTTCTGTCCGTCACACACATGAATTTCTTTGTGTGCATGTAACTGGTATATGTCAGTTTTTTTAGGGTGATTTACATGTGTTTGTGCCATTGTGACACTATTTGGCTTGCTAAAAGGGAGAAAGAAGAAAAAAAAAAGAAAAAAAAAGGAAAGGCGAGAATTAAATTTAGGTGATAAGAAGCCATCACGAAAATGACACTAAGCGGTGTCATTTTTCTGACAAGGAAAAGTGGTAAGATTTTTTATTTCCATTGTCGAGAATGGAAGATACTGGATTTAATCTGATTTAGGTTACGCGGCGGGTGGAAATTACAGGTTGGCCAAATAACCTCAAAGACAGAATTCTAAATAGATAAAATTTAACTGTGTCGCAAAATTACAAAAACAAAAGTGTCCGCTGACCACACTGAAGGAAAGGTTAAGCCTTTGTCTATATGAAGAAATCATTGAGAGAAAAGACATCTGTTTTGTGTCGAAACCTGGCCATGGTGGCGAACTTATTTTATCGGGAATAGATAGCGCCAGAATGCGAAAACGTCTAATGGGCCACCCGCTTGGTGATGGCGAAAAGCTAACTGACGAATTCCAGGTTGGCCAAATAACCTCAGAGACAGAATCCTAAATAGATAAAAATTAACTGTGTCGCAAAATTACAAAAACAAATGTGTCCGCTGACCACCATGAAGGAAAAGTTAAGCCTTAGTCTATGGGCAGATACCGTTTGGAAAAAGGCATCTGTTTTGTGTTGATAACTGGCTGTGGTGGCGAAGTTATTTTATCGGATCAGAAATTGACACCAAGAATGCAAATACGTCTAAATGGCCACCCACTTGATGCTGGCGAACAGCTAATTGACGAATTCCAGGTAATACGGTTAAAGATAAGGAGTCTAGGATGTGAGGTCACCTCGAAGAGAAGAAGGAAAAGGAAAAGTGAAAAAAAAAGATTTTTTTTCATGGATCAAGCAAGATTTTTAAATCGAGGCTAGTCTGGCCACACCCACGCTGCTGAGCGCCCATCGGCTGAATAATAACGAGAGCCAGGCGGAGGTAATCATGTGAAGCAGGACGGGAGGCCTGTTGGCGCCCATCGAGGGGATAGGTGTGAGATGCCAGTGTGAGAGAGAGGGGAAACCCGTTGACACCCTCTGAGGGTATGGTGAGATACCAATACGAGAACAGAAGAAGGAGGGAGGACGAGAAGACTTCCAAAAATGGAAAATAATAAAATTTTCCTGACCAAAACCAAATAAGTGGACTGTGGGTTCAGAATTATCAAGCAATTCAAACCCGACAAGCCCACCCCGGTTTTGGTCGGTGTCCATATAAGCAAAGTCGCAGCGAGCGAAGTTCAGTTTAGTTCGAGTTCTAGTTGGGAGGCAGTTGAGTTAAGTTCGAAGTTCGCAGTTGAAGTTGCACCCGCCTCACAGAAGCTGACTAAGATTCACGCAATTCCGAACTCATCTTCTAATCAAGAACAATTTATTTTTGAAGAACGATTTAGACTCACACCACCAATACAAGTTTTACGAATATCGCCGGAAGACACACCAAGATCCAGTTTCTTAAAAGAACAAACAACTTAAGATGTTAAGACTCGCCTAACAAGAACAAAGTGTCACGAATCCATATAGCGGGTTGGGAAGTAGACGCAGTCCTGTATCCAGCAACCATATATAAAATATTGTTATCCTTTTTTAACACATTTGAACTTTTCGAGTTATTATTTTCTTTTCTTTTACATCTACTTGTGCGATATCACCCTTATTCGAACTCAGCTTGCATTACGGCCCGGCGACTGATTGATTTCGTCTGCCTAAGATCAAATCACAACGTGGGTTGTTTAGACTGGAAATCAAAACAGTTACTTCGGTAACCAAACGTTGGAAGCAAGCTGGGAACAAGGCTGATACCGAATCTAACCACCCGAATCACCAAAAGCCAGATAGTCGTCACAGGACAGTATAGCACGACGGACCCGGCTAGGCGGACGTCACACTTGGCGCAGCGACACCGTGGGTACGTCACACATTTGATGAACACAAAAGCAAAAGCATACACACGTACACAATTTGACTGATTTTTAAATGAGACAGTAAAATATCACATTTCCCTTTCACTCGGTTTCGGCAACACTTACCTTGAGCTGAGCAAAAGATGATTCAGCCAGAAACAAGAAAAATCTTATTTTCTAAAAAGTTAAAAACCTCAGACAATTATACGATTTTTATCGTACTTTGGGCAAATTATTTAGTAAGAAATAGTATCATTTTAAAGCATCTCCAATAAATAAAAATTTATAAACTTTTTAAGTGTATCATTGGATTAAAATTTATATGCTCATGTGCAAACCTACGTGGAGACACTATTTGATTGACAATGAAATTGTCACCTATGTCACGGGTGTTAATTTACTCTTTCTTTATCAACTTCTGTTTAACAGTTGAACAGTATAAGCCGAAATATGTGGTCCTTTCAAGTCATTTTTTTAATTAACCATTTCTGCATTTAAACTGATTATATTTCCTAATAAATATAGTATTTTAAATGGCCATATAATTTTTGTAACCTAGGGAAGTTTACTGTATAGAATAGTCAAACGAATGTTTTGTAATGAACGATTATACTTAGGAACAATATATATAAGATTCACTATCAGCGCTTAGAAATAGTCAATTGCAGTAAAATGAGCCAAGCGAATTCCACAATGAATCTCCAAATGCAGGATATCTACAAACCGCCCCACGCGGCAAAAGGACAAATTTAATATGGGGTATCCAAGTCCGTAAGGTCGGTCAAAAATTCCACGTAGACACCGTAAAAAACGAGGCCGTGTAGCTGTTCCCCGAGCCGAATCTCTGCCAGACGACAGCCTCGTCTTGGGGATCCTCTCTGCCCAGAGGCAGATAGTTTGACCAGCTCATCTGTAGACGTATCTCTATCTGCAGGCCAACATACAGTATTTACTACTGTATTTATATGAATGGGTAATACCCATTATAGACCATAGATATGTTACAACAATAATTTAGATTTCAAATTTGATTAATTTGCCCGCGGTGAACTGAAGTGGTGTGATCGAGTTAAAATAAAATGAAATCTAATTTGTTTCTGCTTTATTTCCGATGTAAACAAATATAGACTCACCAGATGATTCATCGCTGAACATGCTGTGTAAATGGACTGTGTTTTGTACCCTTCCGAAAGTACCTGACCGCATCCGCCATTGCTCATTCTTCACAGGATCCAAAATAGAATATTGTGCTCACACCTGGATCGGAACTTCTCATTTCTCACTTCCCAATTTTCACGGAGTTCAAAAGTTCATTCACAACCTTGCAGAAGATGAATTCTTTTGAAATTTACAAAGCCCTCACTGTCGTTAAATTTCATGGCAAATGTTCAAGAAAGCTACATTTTTTTGTTCTATCAATAAGACCTTCACAGCTAGAACTCGCAATGCAACGTACTATGAGTCGACTCAACTACATTCCCAGTGCCAGTGCAAGGGTCTCGTGGGACTTTCACCGAATCGATGATATGGAGCCATTCACTCTACTACATCTCACATTTCCTAAGGTACTATTCACATAAAATACAAATTGTATTATAAATTAATTACGTGCAATAAAGTAAATTATGCAATACAGGTGAATAACTGAAATTAAAAATATGGAAAATAAATACAGTGTACCTCCATATGAATTACAGGTGTCATTATAGATCATTCCATCGATATAGTATTCTCAGTGTGTCACACATTTTCAACTTTGCTCCTAGAGGACGTACCCCAACATATAATTCCATTTTAGAATCCGTGAGCGAAGTAAAACATTCCGAGACGGATCTGGACATGCAATCCTGAGATTTTGAATTGGTTTCGGTAATATTTTTGGGTGAATTTTGTAGAGAATTTTTTTTTAAACGATAACCATTTTCGTAACTTGGAAATAAATTTGGGAATAATTTACATTAAATGCGAAATCAGAGAAATTCAGCCATGAAATAAAAATATTTTTTTGTGCGGTAAGTAAGGAAATATGTACATCAAATTGTCTTTAACATGAAGCAGAATAATTATCATTGAATTTTAAAAAGGTAAGCTTAAATATTAATGCATTACTTAAATGCAGTAATCAATTTTGAGTTCTTCTGTAGTTTATTGTTTCCTATCGCATATGACAGCAGTATGCCTTGCATAAAGAAATCTCAGCCAACAGAGGACCAGCTTGCAATTAAAAGAGCCAAGGATGCAAGGTAGAAAAGAAAGTCCCGTGCAAATGAAAACCCAGATCAAACGGCAACCCGGAGAGCTATCAATGCTGAGAATATGCAAAGATTTGGTGACTCTCAAGCTAGAGAAGGCGCCGGAGGCCCAATCAAAATCTCTCAGCAGAAGCAAACTTAATTGTCCCTCGAAAGGGCGATTTTAAGCTACTGTTAAATAAATTAACACTGGCTTGCAGCAATTTTTAACATTAACTTCTGATTTTTTTTATTAAAATTTGGAAGAATTTTAACACATTCAATGTCATACTTATTATAAAAGCCAGGTTGTGTGTGTGTCTGTACGTTTATATACTGGATCGGATTTCCTACATTTTTCAACCGATTTCAACAAAACGTCACAGGACTACATAAAATTACGTTTCGGTGGTTCTGACACCGTCAAAAATTGGAAAACACAATTGTTTTTGCACGAAATCAATTTGAAAACACGATTAAGAAGCATCGCGAGAATGAAAGGAGGGCATCTTTATTCGAGTTATACATATAAAACCCAGGTTGTTTGTGTGTGTGTGCGTGTGTGCGTGCGTGTGTGTGTGTGTGTGTTCGTTTATATATGGGATCGGATTTCCTACATTTTTCAACCAATTTCAACAAAACTTCACTTTTTTTTGGTAGGTAGTGTTTCTTATTGTCTTGCACACTTTTTTCTTTATTTTTACATTCAGAATGCTTTAAAAATTCCATTTACAAGACAATTGTTTATAATAAAATTCTATTCAATCGGTAGATTCATAACCATTGAAAACAATGTTTTTGTTTGAGTTTGGGTTTGGCCAATTCGTAAAAAAAAAAAAAAATAATAATTAAGACATGCGTATCCGTCAACCTTAAACAATAACGTTTGTCAATTTTATTTTTCAGTCTTTATGTTGGTCGATAGTTGATCTATCTCTTACTGTTACATCGCCGGGCAACGCCGGGCACTACTGCTAGTTATGTATAAAACAGTGAATTTTAGATAGTTTTTTTTTTTTCGTGATATAGCATAAACGAAACATATTCACGGATTCGAACAAAAATGAATTAAGAATATGTCAAATTCTGCAAAATTTTTTCATGTTTCATAGTCAGTTGGGCTTAGTTTAACTTGTAATCTAGGTAGAAAAAAGCAACGGTTGATAAGATAACGAGGTCCAAAATCACTGACCGGAATTCTATTCAGGCCTAGGACCGGTTCCGTGGTTCAGGAGTATTACGCACCGATGCTTTAAATTCTATTTATATTCTATTGATAACGAGGGAGTTCCACTCAAAGAGCTAATTTTCCATAACAGTTGCATTGTGGTACACACTCCCGAGATCACTAAACTCTTAATGTGTTCAAGTCTAGCATCAACCAATATCTAGCCTATACATCCTCATAATATACACATCTTTCCTTTAGCAGTACACGCTTAAAATAATTTATTATCTCTCTACCTTACTTGGCTCTTTTGCCTTGTATTGTGTAAATAGTAGTGTACAAAAAACATATATTTTGACCTTTCCGTTTTGTGGTATAAGCTAGCGATCAGTCGCAGAGGATCGTCCCTATAGGCAATCTTCCTCCGACGTAAGAAATCTTAGCATGATCTTTGGAGACTGATACATCTCTAAAAGCGGAAATATCGAAGGCAGCGAACGATGGCCGGTTTCCAATCTCATGTACGCATGGAACTTCTACTTTAATTTCAGTCTTGTGCCACATCCCATTCTAGTTTTTAATCATGAAGCAGTTAGCCCAGGCCACACCTTTTTGCACGTAAAGCGTTCAGATCATGGTTCATCCTCGAAGCCAGAGGTGTCCCAAAACAAAATGGGAAAGAGATATGAACAATTTCCGAAACTAATCTCATATACAGATGAACATCCTCACAATAAACTTGAATCTGTGTCAGACATTGTTGTCGTTGGAAGCGAATAAATATATTCTTGATATTTTGGTTCTAACGATTCATGTCCCCTTTTCATCCATGGCAGGGCAAGAAAATGGCGAGATCTGTCGGTGGCTACCTATATCAGGAGTCATTAACGTGAAAAATATAATGTAAGGTACGTCGAGAAGTGTGTGGCAAGATCGATAAGAAAGATATATGCCTTGATGCACACGTGTGTGTGTATTTGTGTGTGAAAAGTCTAAAATTAAAACTGAAATTTATGTATCATTTAGATTCCATGGGGCATTAATAACTTAGAAGTAACATAGACAGAACGGATAAAGGTGAGATCAAATTTCCGTAAATCTGTAACGCCTTATTCCGTATTATCGCCATATTTCATCTCGCTTCCTCCTTCTTAAAAACTACATGGATAGAAACAAAGTTTTGCAGCAACAAAAACAACGGCTTAATGTATTTGTTCTACACTTACTACCCCGGGGTTTACGGAAGAAATGTTCCGTAATGGAACCTTATGTTCTTAAATGGTTAAACGCTGCTTAAATTTCAATGATCGAGAAAAAAAGGGTCCCTTCAGCGTGATTTTGCAAAGTAATTAGAGTATTTAGAAGAATACCAAGAATTAGAGTAATAATAATAATAATAATTATTATTATTAGTAGTAGTAGTAATAATAATAATAATAATAATAATAATTATTATTATCATTATTATTGTTATTTTTATTATTATTATTAGTAGTAGTATTATTCCAAATGGCAATAAATAACAAGGAAATGTCGAAGGCGCGGACGGATAGCCGGTTTCCAATTTCGTGTACGAATGGAACTCTCACTTTAATTTCGGTCTTGTGCCACATCCCATTCTAATTTTTTAATCGTGAAGGAGTTAGCCTATGCCACAATTTTATGCATATATAGCGTTCAGATCATGGTTCATCCCCGAGGCCAAAACACAGAGTCAAGTGATGTTGTTTTTGGCATTTGGTAAAGTTCCTGGTTTGTGATTCTGTAGACCGTCTAGAATGCATTTTCCAAAAGAATGTCTGTTGTTGGAGAGTGAAACTGATATTTTTCCCTAGAAAGAAACATTTTTTCTCCCAGTTTCTGCAGTGTTCTGATTGGATAATCATGTCTACGCTCTGACAATATCTATCACAATAATCAACGATTCACGACTTTATTACACAAGATAGTGAGCCTCTTCACAAAGCTATTTGACTCTGTTTATATTTTTGGGATAGCTGATCATTTATTCTTGTGGGATATGCCTAAAGTATTAGTAGTAGTAGTACTAGTATTTGTGTATATTATGTTTCCTGCTTTGTATCCTGGAGAACCGGGTTCAAGCTATGGGCCTTAGACTTTATAGGATAAGTGTCACTTTTCTTACTGTATGGGATGTTCCTATTAGGGCGATCTTCTGGGTAACTTGTATTCTGATGTATGTTGATGTTACCTGCGACACTGTTAGTAAAATTGTCCATTGTTTTTTTCTTACGTGGCCCAGAGATCCGACTACTATTTTTAGTCCCAGTCTTCATTGCCCACATCCTATTATTATTATTATTATTATTATTATTATTATTATTATTATTATTATTATTATTATTATTTCTCTCTTTGATTTCTGAATACATATAAACTTCCGGGTCCAACCTGAGACATACGGTTAGAAATGTCATCATGACATTTTCCACTGATCATTTTAAAAATTAAATAAAAACTAAAATTATTATTATTATTATTATTATTATTATTAATAATAATAATAATAAGAAGAAGAAGAAGAAGAAGTTTTTCTCTCAGATGGTACTGTTATGTATATAAGCTTAAACTTCATGAATGTATTGTCTTTTATGATAATATCATATCTATTGGCTTTAATTTCCTTGTCAGTTTCAATTGGTACGTCACAGAGGATAGTTACATCGTTATTTTGGGTAACAGTGTCTGGTTGGTGTTCATGTCAACTATCTGTGGTTTGGATTTTGTGCTTCTTGTATATCTTCCTGTGCATATATGTCGCAACCTTGTTATGTCTGTGGATGTATTCATTTTCTGCCCGTTCCAGAGACCCTGAGATGATATGATCCACGGTCTCATCATAATTTTGCAGATTTGCATCCATGATTAGTTCAATCCTTAATTAAATGACAGTCGATAGGATCTGGTTGCAAGACTTTGGAGTTGAGCTGCAATAATTAGGCATTATTATTATTATTATTATTATTATTATTATTATTATTATTATTATTATTATTTCCATTGCTTTCTAGTGTGTACACATTTCATTCCAGGTCACGCCCAAAGACCTATGGTCAGAAATGGTATCATGATATTTTCCACAGAACAATTAAACACACACACACATATTACATAGATAAAACTCTTCGTAAGGTGTGGGTTGTACTCGTGGGAACAATCTTTTGTATTTCTTTAAGACATGATCGTCCAGGAATCCCTTCAATGCGACTACTGGAATCTTTTGCAACCAATCCGTGTGCTCCAAATACAACAGGGATTTGCCACATTTTTGAGATATCGATTTCAATTATTATTATTATTGTTATTACTTTTATTTATTTTGAATTCTGGCGTTTACACATTTCTTTCCGGGTCCTGCCTAGGGACCTAAGTTTAGAAATGGCATAATGACACATTCCACTGACAAGAAAAAAAAAGATAAAAAGACAAAGCCCTTCGTAAAGTGTGGGCTGTACTTGCCAGAACAATTTTTTGTATCTCTTTGAGTCATGGACTTCGAGGAATCCTTTTAATTTGTCTACTGGAATCTTTTCCAACTAGTCCTTGGCCTCCAACTACAACAGAGATTGTTGATGTTCCCATGTGCCACAGTTTTGAGATTTCGGTTTCAAGGTCCCTGTATTTTGACAGCAATTGAATATCTTCAAAGATACATTGCAGTCTGCAGGGACTGCCATATCAATAAGGAGGCACCGTTTTTGTTTGTCGTCTTTAATAACAATGTCTGTGCGGTTGGCTTTGATTGTTCTGTCAGTGTGTATTGTGTAGTCCCATAGAATTGTAACAGGTCCTATCTCCGTAACCGGGTCTGGGTGGTGTTCATACTAGTTCCTTTCAGTTTCCTTCCCCTAGAAGTTTCAAAATTTTCAGTGCATATATTGACTCACTATGTCATGTCGGGTTTTATATTCAGTGGGCGCCAAAATCGTGCAACCTGATAAAAGATAATCAATCGTTTCTGGATATTTATCACAGAATCTGCATTTTCGGCTAACACAATATTTTAGTATATGTGCTTGATAATTCCCAGTTAACAAGCACTGGTCCTGTGCAGTAAGGATAAAACCTTCTGATTCAACTTTCAACCTTGCACTACGTAGTCACTGATGGGTACGGGTTTTATCTACGTCAGCTTGTTTGGTATGGGCAGAGTATTGGCCATGAAGCGCTTTATCTTGCCATTGTTTCTGTATCTGGTCGGTTGCATTTGTCTTTGCTTTGATTTTTTAAGTATTTTGCAGTTTCAACCGGTGTATTGTGCTTTACTTGTAATTCTACGCCCATTTGAAACTCCATTTTTAATTTGTTGGATTCCTTTATTACGGAGTAAAGACGCTTACTACTTTCATGTTACTTGACGCATACCATCACCCAGTCTTCTGTAGTTTCCAAGTATCTTTGGAGGCCAATTGCTGTAGTTTTGTAGGACAGTTCTAGTTGAACTAATCCTCTGCATCCTTCGGATCTGGGCACATACAGACGATCAACATCAGCTTTGGGATGATGCATGCGGTAGCAAGTGAGAAGCTTTCTCGATTTGGCGTCCATTCGCTTAATTTCAGCTATGGTCAAGTTAAGGACATTAAAGCTCTATTGCACCACATGGACAGCCACGGTGTTTATGACTATTATTCTGTGTGGGTTTTTTTGTTTGTTTTTTTTGTTTGTTTTTTTTTTTAGTTTAGCTCGGTATTTAGTACCAGAGGTACACGCCTATAGTACTCCTTTCTTACTTTCTTCATCATTTGGAGTGGGGGTTATATGCCATCTCCTTCGCTAATTCCTAGGTACTTATAAGTTTCGTCATGCTCCAGTTCCCTAATCTTTGGGACAAAATCTAAATCTATTAAGAGTGTTTCTGTAATTCTACCTTTTTTGAATGTTACATTTGCAATTTTATCTAATCCGAAGTCCATACCTATATCGTCACTGAAGTATTTTACAGTATTGAGGAAGTCCTTCAACTCATTGTCATCTTTGGCAAAGAGTTTTAGATCATCCATTTAGAGTAGGTGATTGAATATTTTCTTATTTATTTTGTAACTATAGCTACTGTTGTTCAGTTCATGCGTAAGGAGGATTAAGGACAAAGAAATCAGAAGGGGTGACAGAGAGTCTTTTGAATGATTCCACGTCGGATATTTAGACGGTTGTGTCTGGCAGTGCCTCTGGTGTGATTAAGGTATAGTTTGGTGTTCCACATTCCTGTGCTGTGCTTAAGGAATTTTAATACCGCAGGGGAGACTTTGTACATTTCCAAAGTCTTAAGGATCCAAGAATGTGGAATACTATCAAAGGTTTTACGATAATCAATCCACGTTGCGCTAAGATTTCTACGTCGTCTCCTACAATTTTCCAGGATCATTTTATTTATCAGTAGTTGATCTTTGCAGCCATATGAACCACTCCTGCATCACTTCTGTTCCAGCGGAAGAATTCTGTTTGTTTTGAAAAAGGAATAATACGGTTCGTCAGGACAGACGTGATTAACTTATAGGTTGTGGAGGGACATGTTATCGGTCTATAATTTTTCGGTTCGTCTGTTTCATTTGTTTTTTGCATGGGGTATGTAATACCTTCAGTAATCCATTCCGGGATTTAATTGGGATCATTTACAAGCGTTGATAATGTTTTTGCAGGAATTTCATGGATAGATGAGAGATGAGAGATGATAAAGCCAGAAAATGGTCACCTTGTCATTTCCGGGAGATTTCCATTTTTGGGATTTCGTTAGAGCTTGCCTAACATCTGCGGTTATATTTTCCCATTCTTGCAGAGGTGTATCCAGCATTCGTTCTTCTTCAGGTCGGATCCATTCTGCATTTGGATTATATTACTTTGGGCTCCTCCAAATATTTTCCCAAAATGCCTGTACATTATCAATCGATGGTGGCCTTTCGACATGTAAAGGTGTTTTTCCAATTTCCCTTTAAAATTTCTTAAGATCCGTTTGGAATATTTTATTTTGGCGATAGAACCTACAACGTTTTTCGTATCGTCTTGTTCTCTTGGCCTTTAGCTGAAGTTTCTGCTTCAGCATTTCCCTGACTGATGAAATGTCAATTAGGGATGTAATTTTATATTTCCGCTTGATCTTTTTGCACTTGCGTGTGGAAATATTAGGGTTTCTGGTGAGCTCATCTAATATGGAAAGGTCACATCTGATTTGTTTTATTTCTCCTAACAGTTTTGCTTTCCAAGCTGGCTATGTCTGTTAATTTTATTTATTGTATTGACACCAAGGTACCGAGTCGCTGCTAACGCTGTTGTGTATATGACGTTGTTAACCTATGTGATGTTTCCCGTTGGTTTATCTGTTAACAGCGTTTCAAGAGCAGTGTTGTATATTTTGACAATGTTCTTGCTGAAATTCGTCATATGGATTTTGGGGAGCTGGTCTCTTTTTGACAGTTATATGAATGTTATTCGCCTGAGTGCTTTGGTCACCACGAGGTGGTGTAATAGTTAGCAAGATTGTCTCGCTAGAACAATTACGGCTGTGACCTAATTTTTTGTGCCACATCTAAGCTATGCTTGGAAAAACACTACACTACTGAATACTTGGATAACGTGGTTTTTCGCTTCGGTGATTTCAGTTTTGTGGTTTTCAAGGAATTCTAACATAATGTACCTTGAGTCATCTTCAGTGACATTGTCTGGAGAACTGCAGGTTGTGTTTAAGATAAATTCTTTGATTTTATTTTCTGGTAGGTTATTTCGTATTTAATTTGCTTAGTTTTTACTTCATCCTCTGTCACATTACTTATTTCTATTTTCATCTCATTAGAGTTTGAGTGATGAATCATAGTATTAGGTTGGTGCAAAAAATAATGACGTAATAATGTCGTTTTTTGACGTATTTTTTAACGTTAAAAAACGACATTATTACGTCATTATTTTTGTATCAACCTAATATTTTGTCTTATATCTAATTTTATCCTATCTATTTCTGTCTTTGAGAGTCTGTTGTTTCGCATAATGTCCCTACGGACATTGGCAAGCATGTTTGGATTGAGGTTAGGTCCTTTATCATTTCCCACCATACTTCTCCATATTTGGTATGTTTGATTGGTGCTGTTCATTGCTGGGTTTCGAGTGTAGTGAAGAATGATGTCATGCCCTGTCGATATTCTTCGCGAGACCATTTCGTTCGTTTTTATTATTATTATTATTAGTAGTCGATTTGGTATTGAGTCACTTGATCCAAGGTTGACAATAGTCCAGGTTTGGTGACGTAGTGTCTCTTCGTTTGTGGAAGAGTTTGTTCCAATGACAGATTTTTCGTCCTCAGACTGGTTCCTCTCTGAGGGATGCGGTCCTTTTTGACCCCGGTGACGACCGATCCGGTATGAAATTTTATTCTTATACATTGATATTTGTAGAGATTTGCGTTTTAACGTTGACCGCCAAGGGGCAATCATATTCAAGTTACCAGCTTTAGGACGACTCTCGAAGAAGACCCAAGAGCACGCCCAACCAATGAGATTGGTTAGAATGAGGATTTATTAATATATCGAAGGTGGAATAGTTCATAATAGTGTATTGTGTTCAGAGGGGTAGACTATAATACGTTTTAACTTAGTAAAAGATGGAGTGACCACTCCCAGTGGAAATATCAGATTTTAGTATATAGAGTTTTAAAAAAAAAAGAGAGTGGTAAAGGAAAGAGAGAGGAGAAATTAAAATGAAATAATTAAAGTTAAATGGAGTCAAAAGGATTTAAAATCATATCAAAGTAAATGAAAATTATAATTGAAAAATGGAAAAAACATTTATCATTTCTTACATGCTCGGAGCATGGCACACGTGACTTTCCACAAATGTTTAAACTTCCGTCTCCAACGACAGATACTTATCAAATTTTATGGGGTAGGCTGGACCTTCTACTACAGTTTGGCATGGAGACTATCAAAAAATTCATTAAACAAAGGGGTAGAGGCAAGGGGAAAAATATACATTTTCTGTTATCTCTCAACCTGCTAGCCACTAAAAAAGAAATTTTTAAATTTTCACTCAAAGAGAAGACAGTGAAAGGGCAGAATATTCTTAGATAATTACACCTGTAGCCATGAGCAAAATTATTATTATTACTATCATTATTATTATTATTATTATTATTATTATTATTATTATTATTATCATTGTTATTATTATTATTATTATTATTATTATTATTATTATTATTACCTGGACATCTCAGGTAATCTAAACTCATTCTTAGATGGTCACATAGATATTCAATCAAAATGTCTCAATATCATATGCTCAATATTATTTTGAGAGATTTTTTTCTGAGTATCTGAGCGACGTTAATAAATAAAAGTTTTCGCATCACTGATAAGTATGCGGCGTTATTCGTTTTATTCTTATTGTATTTCCCGGTATTCTTTTTAATAATTACCAGTCCTCTTAATATTACTGGAATTCTGGCTGGGTTCAAATGCCAGATTCTTTCAATTACTATCTCAAGGTCATTTTATGTAGAATGCTTGTTAAAATCTGGATGCTAAGATATGTTTATCTTCTTTGTTTCATTAGATTGATATATATATATATATATATATATATATATATATATATATATATATATATCAAATATGTGGTGCAGTTCAATTTATATTACATGAATGATTCATACATAAAAGAGATTAGTGAAGTTAATGATATAAATGCCGAGAATACATCTTCGAACAAATTTATTAAAATTACATTAACACAGGAACCTCTAGATGAATGTTGTGATCCCTGTTTTTAATAAATTCAACTTGTATAAGGTCATTTTTTGCAAGTACTTTCATTTTTTCATACAGACATCATCAGGCATGGAAATTGATTTGTTTTGTTGTTTTTTTTTTTATATACATCCAGGTAATTAAAAAAAATCAACTTCAGCGTTGCGACCGCACGATCAAGAATTTCTCACAGTTAACAATAATGCATATCTAAAAAACATATTTCGATTCATATCCAATCTTTTGTGTCTCGTTATTACCTGGATGTATTTTTTAAATTAAATCAATATGTATCAAGGAGAAGAAAAGATTTTAATTTAGAATGCAACCATTTGGATTGTTTGGTTGGTTTCTTTTTTAACGGCTTACCAACCTATTGCAGATTATTTTAAAGACAGAAAATATTTCTAGATTGAGGTTATTTCTTTGAAGATAATAAAAATTTACTCATAAAAGTTCTACTAATTTACCCATAGACGGGGAGTATAGGTGAATTTTTACAAGGGCATTTATACGTAAGCGAATATAAAGAAACAACTGGAATTGAAACTCAGCCCTACGATTTCCAACTTCGATCCGTTATCCTTTATACCACCCGCACATCCAAGTTTACAGCACCTCGTATTAATATGTTATCACCCATTTAGGTAGTGACCGAAATCGACAATGCTTAACCTCGTTGAAATTCCGAGATCCGGTGTTTCAACATCATATGGCTGTAAGCCTTCAACCATATGAAGCTGTATAAAGATGGTTACAAATTAGGTACAGACACTGTAAAAGTGCAGGTAGAAGCGTGTAGTATATTGTCAGTTCAGATTTTGATACTAACTCCTGTAGGAATTTTACTAATTTACTTCCTGGATCAGTACTAATTCCTTTAGTATTATCAGTACTACTTTAAAGATGACTAATGTTGTCATGAATGATAATTGGATAAAAGGCTATCGATAGTGAAGTAAGTTTTTGAAATATTCTCTGCGCAAACTGAAGGATAGAAAAAGAATTCAACGCTCGTCTTAATTGAAGAAGTAATTCGGTTCGTCCCTTGTTTCGAAGGTATTAATCCGCGTCAAAGTTTGAATAGCCAGAAGAGATAAGAAGTGAACATCTTTGGACGTGACTTAATTAGTGAAACGCAAGACGACTATCAAAAAGGATTCTTGTTCGATTAGCTATCAAAAGCCAACGAAAGAGAAGTGGGAGAGAGAGAAATAGAGAAAGATCAACGAACAGAATTGGAGTAGGTTTCGCTTTTAGATTAATTGATTGAAATATATTTGGCACTAGGCTTCCATTTTCTAGTGAGACAATTTTTCGTCGTGACCAGAATTGTCTTGTCTTTCCCGAACGTTTCAGATATTGTTTAACAAATATAACAAAATATAATCTAAGTTTGTCCAAAATGGCTTACTTGTTAAAATTCTAGGTTTCTTCCTGAGAAAACTTTATCTTTATATACAATAAGTTGAACAACCATAAAACTGCATCACATCTCATATCAAATAAGTATAATTTACTATTTACAATTAAATCAAATATAAGGTGTCATGCAGATAATATATATATATATATATATATATATATATATATATATATATATATATATTTATGTATGTGTGTGTGTGTTTGTGTGTGTGTGTGTGTGTGTGTGTGTGTGTATCTCTGTCTTTAAATGCAAGTTAAAGTAAAAGTCTTCATATTTACCAATGGATGAAAGGCCTTAATAAAGAAAAGTTTTTATTTGCATTATTTATTATATATATATATATATATACTATAGATAGAGGAAGCTTGTTCGGTGTTCAGCTTCACGTGGATTATATATATATATATATATATATATATATATATATATATATATATATATATATATATATATATATTATAGCAAGGAATAAGCGGAATGGAAAGGACATAATTATGAAAACTAAGAACTAAAACAAACAACCGGTTTCGTCCCAGTACTCCTCAGGTTTGATACACTGGGATTATTTATTCATAAACTTAAAAACAAAAAACTATTCAATGAGGGGGGAGGGCAAAAAAAAATTATATGATGGAAAGAACTAGAGCCCAATCACATTTTGTACCAGTAAGAATCTTTTCAAATATATATATCTGTGTGTGTGTGTGTGTGTGTGTCTGTGTGTGCGCGTGCGCGTTGCGGATTACACGTGTTCGGCTCATAACAGTGTATTTAAACAGAGGAATTAGTGTCATCCGATCTAGAAAGCCAAATCATTTCTATATGCTTGTATTTTCTAGCTTAAGGAACTGTTTTACTGATCAAAGCGAACTCATAAATAATTACATTGGTCACACTACTACATGCCTATCCAGACGTCTTGCGCCACACCTATCCGACGACAGCTCCATCTGAAGCAATTTAAACGCACACACAAACCTACCAGACTCCATCCTAAACAAACAACTAGAACATACCAGCATAACAACATCATCCACAAGCAAAAAAAAAAAACGATTAAAAATAATGGAAGCCTTAATATTAAAAAAAGGAAAAGCTATCACTCAATAATATTATCTACGAATAAGGCCACAATGTGCTGATTGTGTTCGGAAAATAAAAAAAAATCATCTATAACTCTAGATACATACACACAACCCATAGAATCAGTTAAAAATTAAAGTTAAATTATCCTTGATAATGACGTAAAGTATATCCGAAAGTGCTCAGAGTTACAGAACACGCGCACACGTACACTCATGCAAACACACCCAGACGGGCACTTATACACGCACACACATACACACAGACATATATATGCTTTATATATATACTTTATATATATACTTTATATATATATATATGTATATATATATATATATGTAATTATTTTTTAAAAATATGATTCCAACACGCTACATAAGAGTTATCATGTTTCAAAACAAGCGCTGAAAACCTCAATATAGTTATTTGAATTAAATTGAATTAAAGTAAGCTCTGTTCCATCTTCAAGCGAATTTTTTTTTTGGAATAACTTATTTCTGAAATTTACGTGTTTTAATAGCATATTCATTATTGAAATCAAAATTTCCATTGTAACGGCTAGCGCGATTGTTTAAATAGAGAGGGGTGTAGGGTGTTAATAATTTGTATCAGTATAGAGTTACATTCATAGATGTCAAGTCAGGGTAAGGTTGGGGTGTCTAAACTTAAAACGGAAGATGATTTCGTCTAGTCTGGTTTACGTGTCTATGGAGATTTTTTTATTTTATTTTTTCTGAAAGGATTTTGTGTATATAAAAAAACAAAAATCTGCCGTAACATTTGTTTTTGACGAGTTCATAAAGGTTTATCTTTTTTTGTAGAGTATTTAAACTATTTATTAGGACTATGGGTTTTAAAAATTATTTTATTGTGTGTTTGTTTATTTGCTAATTATGCAATGCAAAGATTTGATGATGTCGGCAAAAAAACCGTTAACTCATGTCTATTGTTTAATAGATTTTTATTATTTAGAAACTTAATAATGTGTAGTTTTTCATGTAGGCATAAAGGGCATGGGTCATACCAAGTTTTACAAGTTCTAGTTTTGTTTATAATTTTCCATTTAACTTTTGGTGTTTTATTCATTTCCTTCAAATGCCAAAAATATTTAGAGATTTCTTTTACTTATATTTATGCTCTACTTTTGTATCGAGTACTATTTTTTAAAAATAATAAAAGAAATACTAAAGAACTTTGGCTTATTTACCTAACCAGTTCTTTCCTATTTTCTATATATTTTCACACACACTTACACACACATAGACACACACACACTCGCGCATATATATATATATATATATATATATATATATATATATATATATATAGTTTTCCTTGTGGTGCGTTTCGTTCCTTAGGACTTCATCAAAGCTCGTCCGATGAGGTCTGTCCGAGCGAGAAACTTCACACGAAAACTTTTTATTTTGTCAAATATCTTTCTGCCAAAATTGTTCTAGATATATAAAATTTATATATCGTTTTCCCATATATATCTAGTGTGTCAAAAATAGTTTTACAAAATTTAGGGGCAGAACTCCTTGCAGTAAAATAAGTACAAATGTCGATATAAACATATCTCCGCATATCCTTTGTTTTTGAGTTATTACGTTTAAAGTTTATGATAGACGATCGTAAACGTACGATACAAGATACAATTCAAATGTACTTATTACCATAATTTGCGCTGCCGAGGATCCTGTCTCAGAAACGCGGCGATATTAGGCAGAAAAGGTTGATTCGGCTGTTTTGGTTCTGAAAACGCAATCCGTTATAGTCATGCAGACTGGCGTACATTACCATTTGCGGAGAAATCCTATCAGCCTTCTCTCTAGATGAATATCCTGCAATAGTTAAACGAAATACTTTTCAGTTAACTCACTAATACACACGTTAAACGATGAATAGTGGCTAGCCCAAAAAGTACACGAATGACAAATGTAATCTAGTCTACATGACAACACAGCGCCAGCTACTGTAAAATTTGTTTAAATTTAAAAACTCAAAAAAGGATTTTCGTACATATGCTTAGATGGACTTTTGTACTTGTTTTGGCGGGAGAAACCTACCTCGAAATTTTGTAAAATACTTTTTGATACACCTCTCATATATATATATATATATATATATATATATATATATATATATATATATATACATATATATATAGGAAAGATCTCGTTACGTAAATATTACGAAGTTCTTTTGTATTTTTGTTTTTAATTTTACAAAAAATTCCCGATACAAAAGTAGTGCCTAAATTATAATTATTTAAAAAAAAAAAATGATTCCTTCGCTGCCGCTGCACAAGAGTTCTCAGGTTTCTAAAAATTATTTTGTAGTTTTTGACTCTTGTTTTTTGAAACATGAGAACACTTATCTGGCGAAGGAATCATATTTTTTTTTAAATATCCCTAATAGATATATATATATATATATATATATATATATATATATATATATATATATATATATATATATATATATATATGGACCTAAAGAGCCAGGCAAACTTACCTAGATTTCACCTACTTTCGTCTACTTAGTGTATTGATCACTTTATTTAGTTAATTTGGGTTTACTCGTTTTGGTGTTTTTCTTTTCCTTGTACTCTGAACTTGTATTCTCGACGGTTGCTTTCCCTTCAATTACATGTTCTTACTTCTTTCCTTTTTTTGTCCCATATTTTTCCTTGGGTTTTGGTTTATTCATTTACAAGCCAAAACACCTAAGGTTTTTCCAGACGTGTATAATTAATCATACTGATATATATATATATATATATATATATATATATATATATATATATATATATATTCGCACTCTCACGCACGGGTAGAAGAGTAATCCAAAGCAGATCATAGCTACCCTGATTGAAGTCTATAACCTATTTCGTCAAAGATTAAGACTTGGCCTTTGCCTTTTCCGTTCTGTTGGGAACGCAATCTAAACTCGAAACGATCAATTTGACATGTTCCGTTCGAATAGGAAATCCGGATCTTTCTTTGTTGATTTATTCATACGAAAAGTTTAACTCACTATCGATATTTTGCTGGCGCAGGTTTAAGAAGCCTAAAGGTCAACGGAGATTTTCAACCCTGCCTCCATTCACAGGATTTTACCATTTATGAAACAGCTTCCTTACCAGACATTATTTCTTCAGATTATAGACTTGCATCTGCCAACGCAATATGCTTGATTGGCATGATTATGTAGCGACTCACGGATGTGCTAGTTATGTAATAGATAGCTGCCGAGTTCGAATTACTGTCTAGTTAATTGCATTCGGCTACATGCAAATACCCCTGAGAAATGTATGGATCGATATCATCTTCCCATATCTATGAGTTAAATAATAGGTCCTGTAGCCGTGGTTGTTAAGCAGTCTAGGACAGAGATGACTCCGAATTAAAAACCTATTGGGCATGGGAGTCGCCAACCCTAACATTCTAACTACTTGCTATGGAAATCTCAGTAGAAGTACCATGCGTGCTGATAAGTTGTATCCTCTATATTCCTCATATCATTTTCGGTTTTAATATCAAGACAACCTTCCCAAGCTGGACGACACTTCACAGATATCCCTCCCAAGTAAAACCCCGCCATAGGGGAGAACATGACTAAATACTATATGTACGGCATCCCATGCAGGTGTGAAAAGAAATATAAAGGGTTCAGTTCGACATTCGGCTGAAACATTATGAGAAATATGGCAACAAAGACGAGGACAATAATCCAAATTTTGTAAATAGTGTACATAATACCTCATCCCAGAAATACAGACAGATGCTCGTGATTAAATTATATTAATAATATGTGGTGACTATGTCGATGAGGAACATGTGTTCCAAAAAATAAGACTGAAGATAAATCTTTCCAACATATTAATTATGGTCTGGAATTGGAATGGAAGCAGTGATAGCATGTTCATTGACTCATTTATAAGAAATTCAGGATTTGGAATGAGATACCAAACACTTCAAATACATCGTTATATGGATAATCATTAACAAATTCATGATCTACCTGAACTTTACGCGCGGATATTTTTCCCATCTTCGTTATTACTATCACAAATTTTTGGCTGTTGTTTTCTCCGGCCTTCCTCGGGTGATTGTCAATCCAGATAACCATTAGAAACTTTTGAACTGAACACTTTTTATCTAATCTACCCGGGTAGATTCCTCTGTTCATGCCCATGGATATCTCGTATCTTCCTTTTTTGTACTGTTCAATTAATTCCGCCTCATTTCTGCTAAGTAATATAAGTAAACACAACCTGGCCAAGTGACTGTACTTACAATTACTCATCAAATTTAGTAGAAAATGTTTGCGATATATCTAGAATGATTACTTATATATCTTTCTGTTCAAAATTATATATGTTATTTATATTTTAATTTTATTTTATGTGTTAATTCACCCACCCCTTCATTTCATGATCATTTGGCTTTCAATATATTTTTTAAGAAAAAAGAAATAAAGAAAAAGAGAGAGCGAATATTTTGTGTGTATATATATATATATATATATATATATATATATATATATCATGGGGCTTTTTATAGGTTCCCTGTGAATATGTGGCATTGTGGGATATGTAAGATTCATTGGTGTTGGATGAGTTCTTGGAGTGAATGAAGAAACTCTATTGAATGAATGGGTCATGAATCTGATTACCTAGGTCTAGAATAGAAATCGTTGGCCAAATATACCCCACTACCTCTCTGGCCTTGAGCCGCATTTGTTAATATTCAGAACAAGAAATCAACTTTTCCTAATAGGATTAAAACCAACAAAACCACTTGCACCCATCAAGATTTTCCGATGAGAGGGAGAGAGAACGAGTGAGAGAGAGTGAAAGATACATTAAAATTAAGGATAAAAACAGTGACAAAGGGCGGCTTAGACCTTATTTTATAGGTCAAAGGCCATCTAATCACAATGTCCGGCTTTCAATACAGATAGATAGAGGAAGCTTGTTCGGTGTTCAGCTTCACGGCGATTAATGGGACATGGGACTAAGGATGATATTACGATGATGACTGTTTTAGAATTTATTTACAAACAGCTCAAAACAATTTATAATACTTTAAAAAGCGGCTTGATAAAGTAGAATTTGGAAATCATAGTATAAATTAATCATATTCCGTATTATAATTTTGGTACTTATTTTTGTTTCTCCAGTACAAGAATATATTCTCTTACCCAATTCCTTCGACGTGTTGCCTTTTTCTACTTTTCCCGCTTATTTCTCATTTCATTGTTTCTTTCTCATGTTCTTCAACTGCATTCATTTCTTGCAACATTTTTGTAATCGTGGTCATTATTCAAGAAAAGATGTATTGTTAAGTTGTAATGTGATGCCGCGATATTTTAAACACTTGTGATTAATTCATAGTTACGTCTTCTCGCTCTCCCATAATGATATTGACTCGCCATCTATTGAAAATCCCGAGAGATATGTTGGAATATGAACGCACAATCCTTTTGATAAGATGGTGAATATTGTAGAATTCAAGATTGCTTTTTAAAGCATCATGAAATGCCCTGATGTTTATAAAAAAATTGCAAGATTAGATTCATCCCCAAACAAATTACCGACATTATATATATATATATATATATATATATATATATATATATATATATATATATATATATATATATATATATATATATATCTTTGGGAAGCAATGATAATTTTTATACAAGATTCGCTAAAGACGACTGACAAGGCACTGATATTGAGCTTCTTATTAATTTTTTTGTTGTATCTGTATAAGTGTATGCTTTGCTGGACACAGAGTTAAAAACCTTTCGGAACACTTGGAATTATAGAAATACGCGATACTCCTTCTAAAAATAAATTTATGTGTTTCTTCGACGTTTGTTCTTCGTATACTTGTGTTCCAGTAATGGAAACTATTGATATTTGTTGTGACATGTTATATCGAAGTTGTTTGTCACCTCCGGATATCCCAGAAAATGTGTTTGTTGAGCTTATGCAATTCCCTACTATGTCAGTTGAGTTCAGCTTTAATTTTATGTGCAGACAGATTTTTAGGTTGTGCCATGAGCTCCGCCCTGGGTCCAGCTTTGGCCAACATTTTGGTCGGCTTTTATGAATCATCCCTCTTCACTTATGACAATGCACCGTCTATGTACCGTCGGTATGCGGACGATACATTTTGTCTTTTCAATAGTGAAGTGGAAGCTGATTCCTTTCTCTCAGTCATGAACCAACTTCATCCATCGTTGATATTTACCATTGAATAGGAGTCGATTCTTGTCTCTCCTTTCTCGATGTCCTTGTGCATCGGACTCCTCAATTCCTTACTTCGGTATTTCGCAAACCAAAGTTTTCTGGTTTGTAAACGCGTTGGGACTCATTTTGTCCCCAAAAGCGTAAAATCAATCTCATCAAGACCTTAACTCACAGGGACTTGATGATTTGTTGTCAACCATATTTGGATGATGAATTGGATTTTATCCGCTGCACTGTTTTAAAAAATGGATATCATAGTGATACTCTTGATAGTGTCATGCGTGATAAGATTATTAGTTTTTGAAGGGATAAACAATACTATTTATTTGCGGCTTTTTTTTATTGGTTCGCGGTGCAAGCTTATGGCTAAGCGGATCTTGTCTGCTCTTCTTTTTACTGCTCAACTAAGGATTCATTTTGCGATTCGTTCTGCCTTTTCCATATGAGTAAGGATCCTCTTCTTCCCCTATCATATTTCTTCGGTGATTTATTCGTTTAATTGTGGTTGTAGTAGCAACTACATAGGAAGGACTTCCCAACTCCTGGATTGTAGTATTAGGCAGCATGACCCATTACGCGTTCTTAATCCGGATGCCCGTAAGAGTCAGCTGGTCAATACTTCCGGGTCAGCTATCACTGAACATCTTATAAATTGCAGGGATTGTCCAATGAATTTCAGTCCCGGCTGGTTCACTGTTCTGTCTAGTTTGCACTCTCCTTTTCATTTGCGGGCTCTGGAGTCTCTGTACATTTCGTCCAGGGAGCCATCTCTTTGTAAGCAAAAAGACCGTGTTCATGGACTTCATATTATTAGACTCTAGTGTCTGCGAATCATACATACCGCCCACTTTTTTACCCTTTTTTTGCTGCGCAAATTCTCGTTGTTTTGGTTCTGGTCTTCCCTCATACCATTAATCATTTCAATTTTTAATGTTTTAATTGTATGTAGGTTGTTTGTGGGAGTAATTGTATATTTGCAATAAATTATTAATCTGATGAGCTTGAGAACGAAAACGGTTGGTGTGTCTTGTTTTCATTTCTTATTTTTTATTTTCATATTTCACAATGCCTATAAGAAACAAATTATATGTTTTCCTTGCAACATATATGGTTAGGTAAATGAGATAACTAGATGTTAGCGACCCTATACGTGTATGCTGGCGCGCATACGCTGGTAAGCAAATAAATAATTATAAAGAATAAACGATATCTCGTGCCCGATTAATTGGATAACCAACGAAATTCGAGCCGCACATCAAACGTAGGTATATGTGTATTTATTAATATATATATATATATATATATATATATATATATATATATATATATATATATATATATATATATATATATATATATATACTTATGTATGTGTGTATGTTAAAACAAACGATTGCCCACCTATGATCTTATATGCAGATTTAATAGGCCTGTTAATGAAATTTGAGGAATAAAAATGATAACAATAAAGGTCATATATTTATTATATATTAGCCTTTTGAGCAATCTGAAGCACAAAGAGAATGATTTTAATGTCCGAATTTTCAGTCACGTCTGTGACCGTTGTAACCAGACGAGGAATAAAGACAGAACCTAGGCTCATTCTTCCGAGGAATGTCGTTGTTTAGAGGGCTCTAGTGGAATCTATATTTTCTGAGCAAACCCTAATACTTTTTTTTTAATCCATTAATGTGTGATTTTATTTTGAAAGTATATTTTAACTCCAGTCTACGTCATTCTTGTCGGGTCTTAAAAGAAAACCCTAAAAGTACGTATCTGATGTCATCAATGCTATATAACGGTTTGTTGAAATGTGCTGCGAGAGGTATTTGATATTGCTATTTTTTATTGTTTTTTTTTTCATGGATATTGAACCGAAGATAGAATTTCGTACCTGTTTCTTTACAGGATTCCACCGTTTTTTTTGTTTTTTTTTTGTTTCGATTTTTGTGTTTTTTTTTTGTTTCCTTTTTTTCTTTTTTCTTTTTTTTTCATTTTTGATATAAAAATAAACACATAAGATTTGAACTGTCACAAGTCAGAGCCGGGGATTTGAATATTGCATGAGTGCGGAGGTGGGATGAAATTGTTATCAGTGATATGTTTAGAGCCTTAGCATCAGGGTTTACTGCGGGTGATATTCTCTTGGTGAGGCTTTGTATGCCAGATAATTGTCTGTATGTTGTGGGCTGATACCTATCGTTGTGTATGATCTTGCTGAATATCTTATTGTTTGGTCCAGTTTTAAATATAAAAATATTAATACTCGCTAAATATAATTACATGTC
Source organism: Acanthosepion lycidas (assembly GCA_963932145.1). Taxonomy (NCBI): domain Eukaryota; kingdom Metazoa; phylum Mollusca; class Cephalopoda; order Sepiida; family Sepiidae; genus Acanthosepion; species Acanthosepion lycidas. Next base: position 86,900,041 of record OZ010583.1, read on the forward strand.
AAACATATCCCGTGTTATATCTCAAGAACAACAGTTATTTGATCTTGATTACTACGCAGTTGAAGCTCAAATACAGTAACCTTATAAAGTCAGTGGGCAAATTAAATTAATTATATTTTGGGTGATGATCGTCATATAATTAAACTCTAATATATTTATAAGCTTTTTTCCCTATCGTTTTGTTATTATTCAAATAAATAGTTATTTTTCTTTGTTCCTATTTTTCTTGTATATTTTAAAAAAATATATTTTCAGAATTTCTATTGTCCAATGGCTCCACGTGAAAAGAAAATCAACTGCGTTATTTGGTTGGCTTCATGAAAATCTGTCACTGCTGTCCAAAGAAGGTTTAGAACTCATTAAAACAAGGAACATCCACAGAGGAAACCCATGTCCAAGCTGAAAAAAAAAAAAAAAATCAAGAAACAGATTCTCTCAATGATAATCCTACGGTCAGGCAGACCAATTGTAAGGAAAGAATGGTAGCATCCATACAAGAACATAAACAATAACTTTAAAAGTATATATGTGTCTTTTTTATATTAGGTTGGTGCAAAAATAATGACGGTTTTTGATGTATTTTTAACGTCAAAAACCTCATTATTTTTGTACCAAACTAATATATTCTATCATATACTGTAAAAAATTTGTGCATATGCACTTCATAACCGCCTATATATGCATACATACATAATAATAGCTGGCCACTCGTATTCGAATATTGTCATCTACTAGGGAGGCTAGCCAATCCCTGTTGAAGACGCACGCTCAGGTATATTATAGTTTTCTCAACACACACACACACACACACACATATATATATATATATATATATATATATATATATATATATATATATATATATATATATCCGACAGGGTTTTATCAATTTAAACGTTGTATTTAGTGGATTCTTGTATTTGATAAGACTATCCGTTTACTTATTAAAATGTATATTTATTTTTTCGTCTACCTGCCTGAAGAAATTAAATGAAAAATGACGTTTTTTTGTTTTGTTTTTTTTTGTTTTTGTTTTTTTAAATATTCTGCCCGGTATACAAAAATAAATAAATATACTACTTGCATCATTTACATTTTTTGGACAACTTCATTGCTATATTCACAATGTTTAGGTAATTGTACGCTCCGGCCTTAACCAGGCGTGTGGAAAAAAATAAACACATGGAAGCAGTCTGGTCTTTCGGGCTAATATCTGCTGACGCTTAACTAATATCTTTACAAAAAAAAAAAGTTCAAATGGGTGAAACGTCGTTTGCCGTCTGGTATCCTGTCCCTCTTTCCATGTCAAATGTTCAGACCAACAGCCTTCATAAGTTCCACCATTAAGAAATTTACAACCGATATTCATTATGATACATACACAAGGTCGAATCTCCATTCTCTTCGTATTTTCCTCTGAGAGAGCTTCTTCCGAAATGTCTTACGCCGGAGAGGATGGTTTACAGATCAATACGATCTTAGCTTCTTCAAGTCTAGGGTCAATCGTTATTTGTCTTACATATACTCATAATCTACAGGTTTTATTTACTCCTTTACAACAACTTCATTCATTAACTCTCTACATTAAGTAGGTCTTGGGAATTATGTTTTGGGAAAGATAGTAAAATATATATCACCTGTTATAAAATAAAATATGATAAAGTCAATCATATGAAAAAGAAAGGTTTACAGCAGAAAGATTACTTAAAGAACGTCTATATCAGATGTTTGTAAACCGTGGTCCCGGACCCTTAGACGTAAGGCAGGTACGCTCTAAGTTAACAGAAGAGTATTTTATGAATTACTTTTATATTAAAATAAAACCTTTATTTTTAAAAAGCTATCGATACAAAGCAACGGAATGTCTTAAAATAAATGCTTATTTCATGAGATTTATTTATTCTTTTCTTATTTTCAAATTTAATGACCTATTTTAGCATATTAGAATTTATACTGAGCTCCAGAGTTTTATTTGGCGCTGAAACAAAATCGGTTGAGAAAAACTGATCTAAAATACAAGAACATCCGCTTAAAATATAAAAAAAAAATTACTATCCTGCGTGATTTGGTCTTTGCAATCATTTTGTCCGCATGGGAATCTTGTACATAAAAGGTAGAATTACAGTGATGAACACATGCATTAGAAAGAAGATACCACAGAACTATAATCTCTATGAGACCGCATAAAAACGAAACAGTGCGAGTCACCATCAATCACGAAATATGTCCATTTGAAGACCTTATAACAACTTTGGAGAAGAGAAAGTTGAAATGGTATGGACACGTCATAAGAGCTAAAAATCTTTCCACTGCCAAACTACAAAGTATCACCTTAGTCAAAAGATAGAGGAAATATAGCCTGTCACCGACTGAACTGGTAGATCATTCAAAAAGAATTAGACATTGGCACGCAATCGAGAGATATGGCTCGAGCTGGTCAAGTAGTCAGATGCATAGCGACCCTACGATCACTCCCATCATCTGCCAGTTGATGAGATTCAATTTATAGCCAGGTGTGCACAAAGTTAATAGAAGTATAATTTATGAATTACTTTTATATTTATAAAAAAAAAAAAAAAAAACTTTATTTTTAAAAAGCTAGAGACAAAAACAATGGAATATTTTAAAATAAATGCTTATTTTAGGAGATTTTTTTAAATTATTTTCCTATTTATCTAACTTCCAGATTTGTTTTACCTCATTAAAATTGAAAGTGCGCTCCAGAGTTTTAGTTTTCGACAAATGCACCCTGAAGTTAAAAAGGTTGAGTAATATCTCTCTATATCAATCGATACAGAGAGATATCATTTTGTAAATAGCTACCAATAATTACATTTTATTTTGTTTCGCATAGTGTTTTTATCTGCAACGTTTGCAATCGTGACTAATTCGGTATTAGCTGTAAAGTCATCCCACTGCACACCGAGAATGTTGCGTAAGCAGGGCAGATGTAAGCGTTTACATACACGTTGGTGACAGCGGGATATTATCTTTAATTCTATAGCGAACCGGAAGTGCAAGAAGGTTATTTAACACGAAAATTGCAGATTGTGATCTTTTGTGTTTATTTCTAATTTCTCCAAGCACGTTTGTGCAGTGTAATCTCTGTGGATCATGTGACTAAGATGGATGATTAGCGTCTATCAAAACTTTATACTGCTAAGTTCACAGAGAATAATGTGTACAACAGATGGTGTGTTTTTGTTTTTTTTAAATCTTCTAAAAAGGAAAAAAAAACGATTATTCCTCTATTGGGAAGTCCAGGTAATATAATGGACGCCAGCTCAAAAAGTAAAATCGAGAGGTGAGTTCAAATTACAAGTTCACTTCTTTGTTTCACTTTCGAACAAATTGAATTGGGTAATGCATTAATTAGCACATTTTCATCTAAGAGTTGCTTTAAGGAACGGGTTCGATTTGGTTGTCTGGCTTTGGATGGCAAACATTTAAAAGAAAGAAATACACTGAATTTTAAACGGTGGATAAAGCAATTATCTTTCCCAAGAAGTATTGGTAATTCACAGATAATAACGAAACAGAAGCTGTGAATAGCCATGATTGCATACATTCTGAACTGAGATGACACTGTTGCTTTTTTAACTTTCCCCTGTTCTATCAACTCTCACAAGCGAACAACGCATCGGTTACAAAAAGTGAAGAATAATGTCCACACTTCATTCTATTCAGATGAAAAAAGAACACTCATGCTACACCATGATAAAATAGCTCTCTGGACACAGTGGAATCTAAGGAAGAAATTATGGTCATAAGTGAGTAGAGGAGTGGAACATTCAGCACCATTTGTACCAGGAATTGAGCAAGCGAAACTCATACTTGATACGCAAACATCTTTATTCTTAAAAAAAAAAAAACTAAATTAGAAATGTTTTCTATTCAATTAAATATTCACCATCTGTCTATATTTCCGAGATGAGGTATTATGTACACTATTTACATTATTCGGACTATTGTCCTTATCTTTATCGCCAAATTTATTGCAACGTTTCGGCTGTTGTAAGCTCCAGCCTTCTTCAGGTGATTGGAATGTCGAACTGGACCCTTTATTTCGCTCACTGGAATAGAATATTCTAGTTCCACGTGCCATGTTCAATGGATGTTAATTATCAATTATCTCCTGTTAATTCCCCTCTCCAAGTTTTCCACTGCCTTAACATGGGATTAAACTCACACTCTTTGGATCCTGTCACTGGATCTAACACCTTTATCCACTGTGCCATGTGTCCTTAAGGACGCATGGCACAGGCACATGGCAGAAGGAACTAGAACAGCTTACCCCGGTGAGCGAAATAAAGGGTTCAGTTCGACATTCCGATCACCGGAAGAGGGCAATAGTTCAAATAATGTAGATAGTTTAAATATTCACCATTATTTGAGATAACTTCCTGCTACTTATCAGGCAGCTCTTCCATAGAAACTGAATAAAATTCCGCAGGTTTAAGGGGGAAAAGTTTTACGATGCACTCTTGAATCTTGTTTTTATTAGAGGTATTTTTATCCGTCAAAAGTTTACATATTAATTGCTTGTTGCAACGTCATAATAATATAGAGGACGGAGCCCCAAAATGAATTCCTGTATTATTCTTGCTATATGTGGCCTTGCATTTACATTTTTTTTTAAATTCCTGAGCGCAAGACCCTTTTTCATCCCAAGTAAATACGAACACTTTCTAGCCGTTGAACGAATAAATGTTCATTTGAAAAAAAATCATTTCACTCTGGGCAAGGCGATAATGTCACTAAGAAGCTAAGGGCTACTTGGAGTGAAAGTGAATTAGAAGACTTTGCCGAGAAGAAAGGCAAATGTAAGAATAGGATTCAAGATAACAGAATATGGCGATTGACTTTGTATTTAAATTTTTGAAGAACGAAGGTGGCAGGGCAGAAAGAAACTGGAAGAGATTTTCACGGGCGAGAAGTTCGTGAAAAGCAATTTTTAAAAATTAACTTACGATTATATGTAGCTTTTTCAATAGTAAAAGGATGAGACCTATTTTCCAAACTAGTACTGCGTTTAAATTCAATCAATCGGGATACCAAGGAGTAGAGATTTTTAGAACAATCGTCATTAAAGTATTTATACAAAAGAACGAAGGGAAACCACTTCACGGCGATGTAAAAGTGACTGAAGCCAAGATGCCAGGTCATATCGGCTAGGATTACATGCCTTTCTTTGATTGTGTTTTCAGAACTCTGAATGATATCCGTTGTGGTATAATGGACATTCTCTCGAAACAAGAAATCGCAGAGCCGAGTTCGATATTCCAGTCGAATTCGTTACATTTAGTTACTCGCAAATACTCTCCAGAAAGGTATAACCCATCTCTTCTCTCCCTCAAGTTAATGGCTTGAATAGCAGAACAGACTGGATTCTGTAGCCTTAGTTTGCAATTAGTCTACCGCAGAAAGAATTGGCAACCGACTGCTGGAAAATCAGTCATGGGCCGAAAGAGTCATGATCACATAAGCGTGTATCACGTATGGCACCTAACTGAAATTTGAAATACTTCGTGAGTCCCACCATACGCACAAGATTACTTTTCGTTTATGGAGATCAATTTTTGAGGAGAGTTTTGGAGATTTTTCCATTGAAGATAATAGTATGGAACTGCTTTTCATCAGTGGTTATAATATATCTAAAGATGAGTTCATTAAGATGCTACATTCGTCATTAAAATTGGCCCCCGAAAATAGTTATTAAAGATTACTAAATATTATATTAGGAAATAACTTTACGTTAAGTCTCTTTTCTGAAAAAAATAACTCCGTTTTTACAAATTTCTCACCTTATCTATTATCTTGCAAGGCGAATGAGGAATTGCCATGAAGATTTTAGGAAATAAATTGAATGTTCCTAGACCTAAAGAATAAAATCTTTCTATCCATCCTTGACTCCATATCAAAGACTACGTTTTCGTCATATGTTGAGCTTGATGTGGAACTTGGGAAATATGAGATTCTGATAGAATTTTTTCAAGCGTGCGCCTCTGAAACAGCACTTTGCAGGTACTGAAAGCATACTCTAAACTTGCCCTTAAAATAATATTCACAATTAAAATTATACATTTCCGTAAACAATGCAGATTCATAGCAAAATGCACACACATCGTCCATTTGCTTTGGTAAGATTTTTAAAAAAAGTTCTCCTATATAACTTCATAGAAAATGCCTCTTCCATTTACGGATTTTCATCTGGTGAAATTTTTCATAGCAAGGATCTATATTCGGATAGTAGGTTAAAGCGGCATTGTTATGTTTGTATACGTTGAATACAGGTGGACTGCAGTGAAGATCCGGAGAGAACTAGTTGCTACATAACTGCTGTATTTAAACTATAAAAATGTATTTGTAGATGAGGTCAAATTTTTCTAAGATCATTTTAAACCCCAGAAGTCAGTGGAACATGATTTAAGTATATTATTAAAACATGTTTGGCTTTCACGCAAAGATATTGTATTTTTTTAACTTCAGTATTTCTTTCGATGTTATTCTTGTGAGTCGTTGAATATTAAATTATTGGCCTTTATAAAAACAAATAAGTATTCATAGATGGGATTCGAATGATCTTGATCGAAAATAAACATCTTCTGTCCAATAAATACGACTCAATTTGAAACCTTTCCAAAAGAGAAACGACAATCTGGAATTAAATAAAAGCAGCGCTGGAACCTTCATCATAAATAAAATGGTGAATTCATCATAAAAGACAAGTTGTGCATTTAGTAAATACTAAAAACTTCAAATACATCTGTGCATGGGCCAGTGTTGTGGATTCCGTGAATGGAATCCTGCACAAATAAATAAACAAAGCCAGAAATTGAGATAGAAAAATAAATGTATTAAACGTAAGAATACAGACTTGAAGTGAAGATTAGTAGTCCAGGAATGCGGGTTAGTAGAAAGTATATGTACAAGTCTATGGAAGTAAAGCCGTTCTCTCTCTCTCTCTCTCTCTCCCTCACTCTCTCTCTCTCTCTCTCTCTCTCTCTCTCTCTCTCTCTCTGGACTCTTGTATAACTCTCTGAAAACACCCTGTGTCTGTCTTCGTATCTCTCAACCTGTCTCAACATATCTCCACGTCTCTCAACGTATCTCGATATTTAACATTCCACCCAAGGGGAATATATGTGGCACAAGGCCGAGTTTAAAGTGGGTTTCTCCGAGCCCGTAGGCTTAGCCAAAAACTAGCTTCGTCCCGGTTCCTCTCTGCCAAAGAGACTGTATCTCGACGTATATCAACAGCAGGTATTCTCTCTGTCAGTATAATATATTTGGACGAGTCCATCTTGTGTAAAAAGGGGAGAGCCCCACAACAGTCAGTTATAAGAAAGAAGAAATGGAAAAACAAAAGGAAAAAAAGGAAACTGAAAATAAAATAGGTTACGCTAGATGTAGTATCGCCCATCACTGCAAGCTGCTATAAAAGCAAGACAACAACCTGGAAACTTGGGTCATGTCCTTAAATCGCTCGTCACAAATAGTCTTTCATATGGGTGTCATGCATGGTACTAAACCTATTCAGAATTATCTGTTAGCTGTATGAAGCTGCTTACTATGATCAATGATTGAACTGACTCTGAACGACAGAAGCCTATGTTTCTTAATGAAGACAACACTTTTTCGAACCTTGTGGACTGTTGCTACAGAAACACAATAACTATACCAGATAAGAGAATCCACTTCACTTGAGAACCTTCAACAGCAAATACAACTAAAATCAGATAGCACTCGAACGGAAAATAATGAGCGCAAATTCAACATTACTTCAAATAAAACCATAGAAATGTAATTCCGTCAATGTATTATGTTGGTGCAAAAATAATGTCATTTTCTCACATATGTTACTATGTGAGAAAACGAAATTATTTTTGCACCAACCTAATATATAAAAAATTCTGTGATTTCCGTTAGTACGTCTGTCCGTCCATCAGACCCTCTAAAATAGCCATATACTGACCGGTGGAAACCAAATTTTGAGAAGAAGTGTAAACAAGTAAGGGGGCACAAAATACAATGGATTTTACTAGGATGCGTTTCTTTTATTATTATTATTTTTATTTAACATACAAAATACTCCCAGTTCTAAAAAAACAATTTAATGATTAAAATAACAGATGCTTCTTTAATAAAGATGCAATATTTTTTTTGCATATCTTAAGTTTACATATATATATATATATATATATATATATATATATATATATATATATATATATATATTTAATTCTCGTAATTATAACGTAGAGTAGTAGCTCTGTAAATATAAAATCTATAGGGAGAGTTTCAAATGGGCAGAAGAAGCGATGACTTCAGCAATAATAAATACTGTGAGAATTTCAACACGCTGATACGTGTTGAAAAATTCTAGTACTAGAAAAAAATTCTAGTACTAGAAAAAGCCATAACAGATAGTAGAGGTGAGAAACCTATTTTCCAGAGGAATGTTTTAAGAGAAAGATTTTACCAACGTCAACCGACAGTAGTACTGGCTGCTCACTCAAAATATTAATATTTTCTGATAAAAAACTTCCAATTCCCAGGTAGGTGCATATTTTCATAATTTTGTTCACACATTACAAGGCAAAGATCCACTCCAGGAAATGGGTTAATTAATAAGCGCGTAAGAAGTGCATATTATGAGGATATGTAGGATAGACAAGAGTTGATTTTAAGATTTTAAAACGTCAAGTTCGTAGGGACCACGGAAGAATACTCTCGGCTACCATAAAGTAACAATTGTCAGAGTACAACTTCTTCCTGACCAATGAAAGAGGAAAAGAATCTATTCTGTTTACGTAACCTAAGGGGTGTAGATATGAGAAGGTTGAATTGGTGGTACTAAAAATGTAGCTCGTTTCAAAAATTATGATGAAAATAAGATAGTATTTTTCGTCTGTGTGAAAACGGTTTAAGGTAAAAAAATAATTCATCACCTACAAAAGTAAATGGCTTTTAAACTCTATCAAACCTGAAAAATGAGAATTGGGCCGCACAAAGTCAGATAATTTTCTGCAATATTCTATTTTTCTCTTGTAAAGATAAATCATGACAGAAGGAGCACGGTACATTCTAGAGCCCTGCAAGCAACCGACCCTTTTTCCAGCATCTTTAGCGAGGGATCGTAAATATGTGTTCTCTTTGGGATTTTGAGTGAGCTTGACTTCGAATAGGTGTTCATACCAAGGATCCTCATTGAGAGTTCAACCGTTCTATCGTCTACTATTTCACAGTATTGCTATAATAAACACAAGACACTCTAATTGCTTCATATTGCCATGCATATAAACTGTTTTGCTACGTCACAATAACAAACTTACAACTATACCGGTTTTTGAATAATCAGATCTGCCAGGCCGAAGGGTTGAGATAAACGTAGGAAAATCGGAGGCGATTTGATATTAACTGGACTGTAATTATATGGAATCAATGTTCTTAATCACAGGTAAACAGCATACAAATATTTATTATCTACTTTACTAAGTGACCAGCAGCCATTTCTAATAATTTCATTTCGCATCGTAACTTTTCAAAAAAGTGTTCTTTGCTTCTAACTGAAGCCATCTTGGGAAATGCAAACCGAGGCTGAAGAATATTTTTCATTTTTCATGGCTTATGCTCTTTGTTATACGGCAGTGAACAAGACTTTATCTGATTATTTGAGACAATGAAACATGTATGATACCATAGATGCAATACCATTTATTCATATAGCGAAGAATCTTTGGATTGATTGATTTATTATCCTGTTTTTTTTTTTCGGATTCTCTACCTTTGGCCGGTTATTTAAAGCCAGGAAATATTCTTATATTTTAACTTTCTTTTGACGATACTAATGATTTACTGATACAAGTCCTATTAATTAACACATAGCTAGGGTAGATAAGAAAGGGATTTATGTTTTTCCCAAGGTTATTTGTATATATAATGAACTCGACTGTAATTGGAACCCAGTATTCCGATTTTGAATTCTGACACGTTATCCATTACACCACGCTTAAAATACCTGGTATCCCCAAGTGGTCACCTTCCTAATTATTCATCTGACTCAGCGTTGCTTAACTTTGGTAGTCGTACAAGAACAGGTCATTTAACGTGATATAGTTATAAAACTACGAATGTTTGGAAGGAGAATGTGGTACTTTTTAAGCAATCTATTTGGGGTATATTTGTAAACATGGGACTGAATCCAGGTTAAATCAGCAGCAGACTACGGCGATTATTTCAATTTAAAATCTTCTGTGTTAATTTGGTTAATTGTGCTTCTATGTCCCAAGAGTCCAGCTCAGTTTATCAGGACATGACAAATGCGTCGTACAAGAAACTCGCAGCTATGCTACAAGAGAGGGAAAATGTACATTATCACGCACTGACACACACTTTCAGACGCACACACACCTACACACACACACACATACTCAACCCAACCCCCACATACACACAAACACGCACACACGTGCACACAGATATGAAGAAATATAGTTTTAAAGTGTGCTATATTCATGGGATAAAGTGCTCAATATCAAAGTTAGAGCGTATGTAAATATAAATATCAAAGTGAACATTAAAATCAACACTAAGAGGGGACAGGCTGTTTCATGATAGACGCAATCGTCAGGCGCACGATGATTGCGTTGCGTCTAGCATGAAGCACCCTGTGTGTGTGTGTGTGTGCGTGTGTATATATATATATATATATATATATATATATATATATATATATGTAAAAGTTAAAGTTTTAGAACTTGCTATATAGAGAAAATAATACGAACTGGAAAAGCACGTAAGGTTTTTATATATTTATATGTAATATTTATAATCCATGTATGTTTACAGAGAATTATAAAAGTGTGTTATTTACATGTGGATTTTTGCTTTTACCTTTTCAAAATGTTTCTAAATATTTATTAGAATGCCACATGCTGACGCTTAAGAATAAAAGACATAAAGTTAAGGGGCGTAACTGGGTTTATCTGTCGCTTACGATAAGGAAAATATGATATAATCTATTTTGAGTGACGTAACTCTGGCTTTTCTAATAAAAAAATTTGTGAAATTTTATAATAAAAAAATTACCAACACTCCATATTTATATTAAAATTACCAGCAATACGTTTTATAGTAAAATTACCAACAATAAATTTCAACTGTAATTTAACGTACAGAAATGCTTTTCAAAATATATTTAGTTGAAGCCATAAAATTGTGTTCAACGTATTTAGATTTCTGTATTAAATAGCCCATAGCGGTTGATATACCACTAATTAAAAACAACCAACCACAACCAACATTCTTTAATCCAGTTTGCATTAGAAAACGTATTCCCCATTAAAACGTTTCCCCCATTAAAACGTTTCCCCCATTAAAACGTTTCTCCCATTAAAACATTTCCCCCATTAAAGTTCTTTGCAACGATCAAGAGAGGTAATGAATGATTGTTTTAAAGTTGGGTAAATATACTAGGTGTGGTAGAACAGATAATCATAGATCCATATTTTTTGTTGAGTTTACTGTATATGGCTTTGCATTCTCATCAAAGAGAAAATTATTTATCCGCTTGACGAGCGCAAGACATTTTTCAACTTTTTTTTTATAATATTTGTCCGTACAAATTTGAATCAAACACCAAGATAGCATATTCACTGAACTACCAAATCTTCAGCTTAGACTTTTCTGTATTCCTTTAACATCAGAATGATTAAATGATTCGTGTTCGACGACTGATGAATATTTTGAAGGTTATTTAATGCCAGAAAATATTTTTAGATTGTAAGAAATTTGATGGGATATAATTTTTTTTTTTTTTCGTGATACAACACTTAATAATTAACCCCAAGCTGGGGAGAGAAGAGATGGATTGATATCTTTCCAAAAGTTATTTACGCATAAGTGAATATAACGAACCCAACTGGAACTAGATCCCAGCTGCCCCATTAACAATTCCGACGCATTATCCATTACACTACCTGCAGATTCAAGCTTAAAAACGCTCAGTATTACAAAGCGGTCACCCGTCTAGGTACTGAATAGGCTTGGCTTTGCTTCACTTGGAAGATTTTTTTTAAACCAATGTTGCCGTAAGCTGTTTAACTTTAGAGTCTTGTTATTTTAATTCAGTTAGATTAGCGGTAGAAAAATCTGGAACTTAGAAGACTATCGCTTAGAATCTGATTTTGTTCAAGAAAAAAGTAAATATCTGTGTGTAGTGTGCTTTTATCATTGCTAAAATTATTGCTGATGACGTTTAGTGAGTCAAAGTGATATATTTTCTTTTGTATAAATCCTTTCAGTTTCATTAAATGTGATATGAGCTTTACAAAAAAAGAATTAGATAAGTAAATAAAATATAAATAAAAAAAATACATTACGATATAAAATGCCAAACTTCTGGAAAGAGTTGATGAATATCTTCTTTTTTTTTATTTCATTTCATGTTATTTTTTGTTCTACTAAAAAGAAGCACTTCTGTGTATTTCTCACGGAAAAAAAACCCAAAGATATCAAAAAATGAATAGAAAATATGGACGATGTTTATCAAACGCAAAAACAATTCTGTTCTTTTGCGTACCTGTTTTTCTAACGCAGTAGATGTATTGACATTGTCACCAAAGACACCTTCAAGAGCGTTGCCGTAAGCACTTCAGAAAATATTAGCTGAAGATAAAAAGTGGTGTTAAAGATATATTTCTTATCAGATAATCAGCTTTAAAAGTGTTAAGAAGAAGAGGGTTCGTAGCATTATTATTATTATTATTAATACGACTGAGAAAATGCATGAAAATTGCGAGAATTTTACGTGTTTTTCAGGTTAGCAGAAATTCTACCAAAAAAAGCGATCAATATTATACCATATAATCAATCTAAATAAATAAACATCAAAATTCTGTCTGTCCGTCTGTGTAACTGAAACCCCTCTAACTTGGGCCATACTTACACGAAATAGACATATTATACCCTATTGTAATCATGATGATCGCGAGATTGAAGATGTAACCTTCGTCTTTTGCGGAAATATTCAGCATTGGGATTTATATCCATTTGAGGAGGGAATCTTTAAAATTCAACTTCAAATATAGATGAGAAAATTTTATGATTTTAAATATTTTAAAATCTATATCGAGCTTAAAGTAACAAATAAAAACCTTTAAAATCTTTCGTTTGAAATTCAGTTTAAAATATCTCCCAATCTTTGTGAATTGAGGAAATCAATTTTAATTCTTCAAAAGGCCATGGAATCAGAGTTAAAATGAGAGATTTCGGGACGTGAGATTTTGAGGTTTTTCTAAGTTTGTGACTTCAAGAACTTCTCTCAAATGAAGTTCCACGGAGTTTGTAATTTGAAGAACTCAATTTTCGGCCTTAATTGGAATTTCGGCCCACATCGTGGTTTCGCCTCCAATCAAACTTTCGGTCCAAATCGAGGTTTCGGTTCTAAATAGACTAAATCGTTTTTTCTGGCGCGTTAATTATTAGGTTGGTGCAAAAATAATGTCGTTTTCTCACATAGTAAAATATGTGAGAAAAGTACATTATTTTTGCACCAACCTAATAAAATGTACATACTTTTTTTTTTTTTTTTTTTTTTTGTCGAAACTCATATGAAGTTAAGAGTAATTATTTTGTATGAATGCAACGGTTCATAATTTCTGATCTTTTATTCAAAATGTTTTCCGGATCTGGAAATGTCATTAGTGCTAATTTTTCTTATTGGGAGAGGTTGCAGATGTTATTATGGTTGTTGCAATCAAAAAACGTTTTAACTCTGATTCGGTGTATAAGCCTTCATTAAATTTTTTTTTTAAATAAAGCGTTGGGAATTCAATTGATAAAACCTCCCGACGATACCTAAAGTTGAAATCAAGTCAGCGGAATCGACTGATCTACTATTTTTTTTTAAATTAAAAGTTCTACATGTTAGTTTTTATTTTTCACACTTGTATTAAGCGCTTCTTAATAATACTGTTTACTAGTCTAACCCAACTCTGACCATAAACCTTTTCAGTATTATCTATCTATCTATCTCTCTCTCTCTCTCTCTCTCTCTCTCTCTCTCTATATATATATATATATATATATATATATATATATATATATATATATATATATGATGAAAACAGATTATTAATGTATGCTATGCTTATCGAGTGTACTCAATATTAGGGATAGAGGTTATGTAAATATAATTATAAAAGTGGACACTGAATTCAACAGCAAGTTGTGCGAGTGTGTTTCGTATTGGAACAGAATCTTTATGGCCGGAAGATTGAGTTAAAGTATAAAAAATGAGTGTCGCAGCTCAGTGCTAAAGTCAGAAAAAAT
>OZ010583.1:86919374-86921874 GCA_963932145.1 Acanthosepion lycidas
ACCAGCAATTAATAGGTAGTTCCACGTTCCTCAAAACCTCCTAAGAGACCTTGCTTTTGGGCGTAGTTTATCGTCATACCCAGGACGGTTGAAGTATTGGTCAAAAGTTTACAGTGAATAATAAATACAGATTTACTATAGAATTGTACATGCTTTTAATACATGAATCTATTGAAACTATGTTGTTATTATACGGAACTGAATGTAAGAGTATTATATCAGAAATTACGACAGGACTTACTAAACAAACACAGTTATTATATGCATAACATAAGATGTATTTTGTTTTAAAAATACGTTATTTATTGGCGGTTATATAATATTGGAACGCTAGAATTCATATATTTCACGTAAGAATTTTTTGCATGAATTTTGTAATTTTGTAAGATATATCATTATATTAATTAAACTATATAGTTAGTTCATATCACGTTAACTAGAAATCACTTACAACAAAATAATTCGTGGACAAAATACATATTCATACAAAAATTTCTCACTTGAAATATTTGAACTCTAGCGATGCAACTTTCACGTTCCAATATCATATAATGGTTAATAAATAACACATTCTTTTGGGCCCCTTTTCATCTCGACTGGGTCAGTTTTATTGATTCCCATTACCCGTCTATATTTTCTCTGTTTCCTTTCCCTTAGCGAGAGAGCCTCTTGATTTTGACCAAACGGCCGAATACAACGGCTTCTCTTTTTTGAAGGGTTGGAAGGGTCCTACTAACATCAGTTATCTTTATTTTTTGCTTTGTTTTGATATTTAGTTTTTTTGGGGGTTCACCCCCCTCCCCCACCGAATTTCCTGATCATTCATCCGATTTGTATATAAAAATTGTAAATAATATTTATCATATCATTGGGATGTTTTTTTTTTAACTTCCCAAACTGAGAGGATGTTGTGACACTATTTGGCTTGCTAAAAGGGAAAAAGAAAGAAAAAGAAAGGCGAGAATTAAATTTAGGTGATAAGAAGCCATCACGAAAAGGACACTAAGTGGTGTTATTTGTTCTGACAAGGAAAAGTGGTAATTTTTTTTATTCCCATTGTCGAGAAGTTAAAAAGGAAGATACTGGAATTAATCTGATTTAGGTTACGGAGCGGGTGGAAATTCCAGGTTGGTCAAGTAACCTCAGAGACAGAATGCTAAATAGATAAAAATTAACTGTGTCGCAGAATTACAAAAACAAAAGTATCCGCTGACCACCATAAAGGAAAGGTTAAGCCTTTGTCTATATGTAGAAATCATTGAGAGGAGCATCTGTTTATCGTCAGGCTGGCTATGAAAGCAAAATTATTTTATCGGGACAAAAAATTGGCTGTGTTTCGTCAGATGGCCACCCACTTGATAATTGGCGAAAATCTCGTTGAGGAATTCCATATGAAATCCGGCTATAATAGCGAAACTGTTTTATCGGATCAGTGATTGGCGCCCGGAGTGCAGGTACGTCTGGGTGGCCACCCGCTTGGTGATGGCGAAAAGCTAATTGATGAATTCCTGGTAATACGGTTAAAAGATAAAGAGTCTAAGGGTGTGAGGTTTCCTCGAAGAGAAAAAGGAAAAGTGAAAAAAAAAAGGATAATTTTTTTTTTTTTTTTTTTGAGCAAGATTTTTTTAAACCGAGGCTAGTCTGGCCACACCCACGCTGCTGAGCGTCCATTGGCTGAATGATAGCAGGAGTATTGGGCGGAGGTAATCATGTAAAGAAGGAGGGGAGGCCTGTTGCGCCTCCCCTGGAGGGATAGGTGTGAGATGCCACTGTCAGAGAGAGGGGAAACACATTGACAACTTCTGAGGGCATGGTGAGATACCAATATGAGAAGAGAAGAAGGTGGGAAGACGAAAGACTTCCAAAAATGGAAAATAATAAAATTTTCCTGACCGAAACCAAATAAGTGGATTGTGGGTTGAGAATTGTCAAGGAACCTCAAACCCCGACAAGCCCACCCCGCTTTTTGTTGGCGTCCATATAAGCAAAGTCGCAGCGAGCGAAAATCAATTCGAGTTGCAGTAGGATTTAAGTTGAGTTGAGGTTGGAGACAGAGAGGCAAGCAGTTGCAGTGAGCTGAGAGCTCTGAAGACCCGCCTCGAAAAAGCTGACTAAGATTCGTGCAAATTCCGAAATCAACTTCTAGCCAAGAACTATTTATTTTTGAAAAACGACTTAGACTCACACCACCGAAACAATTTTCACGAATATCGTCTGAAGATACACCAAGATCCAGTTTCTTAAAGAACAAACAACTTAAGATGTTAAGACTGGCCTAAAAAACACAAAGTGTCACGAATCCATATAGCGGGTTGGGAAGAAGACGTAGTCCTATATTCAGCAACCAGATATAAAATATTGTTATCCTTTTTTAACACATTTGAAATTTTCGAATTATTATTTTATTTTATTTTACATATACTTGTGCGGTATTACCCTTATTCGAACTCAGCTTGCATTACTGCCTGGCGACTGATTGATTTCGTCTGCCTAAGATCAA
>OZ010583.1:86924374-86934374 GCA_963932145.1 Acanthosepion lycidas
TTCCTTCCTTCCTTCCTTCCTTCCTTCCTTCATCATTAATTTCTTTCTTTCTTCGTTCGTTCGTTCGTTCGTTCATTTCTATCTTTCTTCATTCTTTCGTTCGCGCCTTCCTTCCTTCCTTCCATCCATCATTCCTTCCTTCCTTCCTTCCTTTCTTTCTTCGTTCCATTCTTTCTTTCTTTCTTTCTTTCTTCGTTCCTTTCTTTCTTTCTTTCTTTCTTTCTTCGTTCCTTTCTTTCTTTCTTCCTTTCTTTCTCCCTTCATTCGATCGTTCGTTCGTTCTTTATTCCTTCCTTCCTTCCTTCCTTCTTCATTAATTTCTTTCTTTCTTCCTTCCTTCCTTCCTTCCTTCCTTCCTTCCACCCATACTTCCTTCCTTCCTTCCTTCCACCCATACTTCCTTCCTTCCTTCCTTCCTTCCTTCCTTCCTTCGTTCCTTTCTTTCTTTCTTTCTTTCTTTCTTTCTTTCTTCGTTCCTTTCTTTCCTTCTTTCTTTTTTCGTTCCTTTCTTTCTTTCTTCCTTTCTTTCTTTCTTTCTTTATTTCTTCGTTCTTTTCTTTCTTTCTTTCTTTCTTTCTTTCTTTCTTCCTTCATTCGATCGTTCGTTCGTTCTTTATTCCTTCCTTCCTTCCTTCATCATTAATTTCTTTCTTTCTTCGTTCGTTCGTTCGTTCATTTCTAATTTTCTTCATTCTTTCGTTCGCGCCTTCCTTCCTTCCATCCATCCTTCCTTCCTTCCTTTCTTCGTTCCTTTCTTTCTTTCTTTCTTTCTTCGTTCCTTTCTTTCTTTCTTTCTTTCTTTCTTCGTTCCTTTCTTTCTTTCTTCCTTTCTTTCTTCCTTCATTCGATCGTTCGTTCGTTCTTTATTCCTTCCTTCCGTCATCATTAATTTTTACCTTTCTTCATTCTTTCGTTCGCGCCTGCCTTCCTTCCTTTCTTTCATCCTTCCTTTCTTTCTTCCTTTCTTTCTTCCTTTCTTCTTCCTACGTTCGTTCGTTCGTTCCTTCCTTCTTTCCTTCCTTCCTTTCTTTCTTTCTATCATTTTTTAACTGAAATCAAGAAATGTTGTTTTATTTTTTCAGTCGATCAGAACATAATATTTCCTTATTTATCAGATTTTAGGAAAAGACTTTAAACATTTCTATCTTCCGATATTTCTTTCTTTCTTGCTAAATCCCCGTCTTACGAACGTTTCTCTTAATAATAATTCAGTATATGTTATTTTATTTAATTTTGTTCATTGCTTTAAACGGTTTCCGTCGTACCATACACCCCGTCTGAAAAATGGCGCTTTTATTGGTCCCCATCGTCCCTCAGCCTCTTGTCTGAATTCAAAGTGTAGTATCTGTTCTTATCAGCTTAGTACGATTCTTTCTTTCCACGTCTATCCCCCTTTCCTTCTTTCATTTTCTCATTGAAGCCAAGTAATTTGTTTCCCCTCTTTCAGCGTGATCAAAATACAGTGGTGGAAAAAAAGTATAAGACGCCACATGAAATTGTAAATTATTTTCTTATTACGACACAAATTCCACTGAAAATTTATTTGCTCTATCTATATCCGATGGTATTAGCAGGTATATTCGATTTTATAACAACTTTCCACCAAAAATAGTTATTAAGAAATTTATTAAGATAAACACTTTTTCGATGGTGGAATATATAAGACAGTTTTGAACATTTCTATTTTACGGCAAAATGGCACAAAATTCAATATTTACATTTATTCCCGTTCAATTGTAATACGTCAACACACTTGTTTTGCATTGAAGTTTTCTGAGAGTTTCAGATGGAATTTAATTCCAATACCGTTTAATACAAGATTTTAATGTTTCTACGTCTTCAAATTGACGTTTATTTTTGTATACTCTTCTTGAGAAAATTCCCCACAAATTGTCTATTGGGTTTAAATCTGGAGACTTAGTGGACCAGTACAAAACTTCAGCATTTTTCGTTTTAAACCAGTTTATCGTGAGCTTAGAAGGTTGCGTTGTCCTGTTAAAAAATGATATTATTTGTGTCTAGACGATTCATAAATAGGACAAGACTTTTTTCCAAGACAATGATATATCGAGCAGAGTTTTGTTTCCCTTCCATCACTACCAAGTCAGCCTTTCCAGACGCAGGAAAAGCTCCCAAATCATAACAGATCCTCCTCCAAATGATCTTTTTGAAAACAGCTGCTTTCCTTTTCTTAAATCATGCGAATAACACTGGTAGCCGTCGGGCCCATCCAAATTAAACTTTTTCACATCAAAAAACATCACGGTTTACCATTTCTCTTTTGTCCATGTTACTTTCTTTTTCTTCTTACTCAATCTACGCGCATCTTCTTGTGTTTAGCAGTTTAAGCAGGGACTGTTTTCCTGTTTCGATACACGAGATTTGGCGATTCATGGAAAAGTTGACGAACTCTTCTTGGAGTGATTGGTAAATTCTGAGATTTTTTCAGATCTCTTGAGCTTGATTGTCTTTTAGAAGCTTCTCCAAAAAGTCGACGTCTTGCTGCATTTGTAATTTCAGGTGGCCGACCTGGACGTTTACTGGTGCCATACGATTCAGGGTCCTTTAGATAATTTCTCACAACTGTTCATGACCTCGTCAGTTCTCTTGTAATGAATCTTACAGATTTTTCTTGCAGTTTATAGACAAAAATTTGCCCTTTTTCATTTTCATCAAGACGGTAGTTCCTAGGCATTTTGCAGTAACTGTATTCAATGATGAAATGTTTAAATAGGACTCACTTGGCTTAAAATCATGAGTATTTTTATGATCTGCGCATGCATTTATTTTTTCTTTTGCATTCTGAAGTAAACCAGATATGCAAATTTTCAAAGCTGCCTTATAATTATTTCCACCCTCGTAAATGAAGTTTTGTTAATACCTTTTTTTGGTGGAAAATCGAAAATGTATACTGATAACCATCGGATCTCGGTACCACACACTAATTCTCAAAGAAATTTGCGCAGTAAGAAGACTGTTAACAATTTTATGGGCTGTCTTATACTTATTTCTACCACTGTACTCAAGAGTCCACTATTTAAGATGAATTGGCAAGGCGTAAGGCCCGTGCGGACTAACGAAAGAGTGCGGGGGACAAGCACAATTATAAGAAGATAGATTCAATACATGATTAATTGGAAAATGACGTTTAATTCAGTATTGCAACTTTATCGCTATTTCTACTGAAACTATTCAGACGAAATTCATTCCTTACATCTACCAGTTCAAACTGTCACGACTAAGACACGTCATGTGATGCACACTGTAGCGAACATTCCGCATATTCATCGCATTTCAGTGATGAGATATATGTTCCAACAAATCAGTTTCTACCCATCAACGGTGGCTTTTTAGAACCAACTCCCAAGAGGATGCTTCCCCGATTGCTACAATCATAACCTGTTCAAATCTAGAATTAACCGTTATCTTCCGCTTCTGTCCCTACAAAACTGTGCCTCTTAATCTGTAACACTCTACCTCGAGTGGCTTTTTCGCTTTGTACAGGTGAATATTACTGTAAGTAAATGGCTATATAATTGTTTAAAAAAAAAGTAATTCTACTAATAGTAAAAGTAGGAGAAATTACTATATATTGACGATCAGCATGCGCTGAAGTGCCACAGAATAGATGCATGACTGCCCGTATGAGATGGCGGTTTTCTTCGCCTCGACCGATTACACGTTCCCTTCGCTCTTTTGTTCAATTTGTCTCTAATTTCCCAGATGGTTTTCTGCCCGGAATTAAGTTGAGCGTTGAAAGCTAATGGTTCGTGACACACAGACCCGCCACCTCCCCTCCCATCCCCCCGCCACACACACACGAAAGAAAAAAAAAGTTAGGCTCAACTAGTTGGCATTGAGATGCAGGGTTGGCATGGATTGCTTATGGGGATGGGGTTCTGTCCCATAAGCGCACCACGTGATTTTGCTGCGTTTCCCGCTCCCCCAGCAAACAATTCCGCACTTCTTATTTGCAACTTAAGCGTGAGTTCCCGCCAATATTTCGACATTGGGAAGTGATAAGATTCCCAAGCGAAAAGAAAAGGAAGAAAAGTCAAAATTGGTGAGGTAAGATATATATATATATAGAGATAGAGACAGAGAGAAAGAGAGCGAAAAAGAGAGAGAGAGAGACAGATGATGAATTGGGACAGTGTGGGAAGTAAATGCATGCATGATCTTAGATATTTGGTGCATGTATCTGAGAAAAGAACGAACAATGAATGCATGGTTTCGTTTGTGAGGCTGCTTCTATATCTGCTTCCCTGACGTGTTAAATTCTTTGCACCTATACTTAAAGAAAGCGTTTTGGGAATTTCTGCATCTTAGTGTTCGGTGAGATATTGGAAGTGCAAAAATTCATTTGCGCCGTCAGATTTCTAATTAACAAGATAGAAAAAAAAAACTTATTTCAAAGACATAGATATGATAGATATATAGATAAAACGATGACCAAATAGATAATAATAGTAAGGAATATGCTATTAAACAGACATATATAGACAAATATATATATATATATATATATATATATATATATATATATATATATATATATATATAGATAGATAGATAGATACATACATACATACATACATACATACATAGACAGGTAGATATATTGAAATGAATCATTCACACAAAAAGTACAAATTTAATGATAAAAATGGCGAAATCGCTTCCCTAACTAAATTTTAAAGATGCATTAACTCACTAATCACTCGATAAATGTTATGATACTTGTCTTTTAAAATTATGAACTTTATTAAGTCTTCCTTAAACAGGTATATATTTTCCACACTTATTGTGGTCATCCTCAAGCATGGAAACTATTTTGTTATTGGTAAAATTCAGGTAGCATCCCAGACGAAAAATATAATGCGAATCGATTTTTTTTTTTAAATATGTTATTGATATTGGACACAAACCTGCATAACGTACAGTCGCAACACTAAGGTTGAATTTTTGAAAATTTAAGTAATTTTTGAAAATAACACATATAAAATATATGTAAATAATAATATATAAAACAAAAAATTATAACTTACAAAAATAGATAATATTAATAATAATGGCAAAATAAATAAAAAAAATATATTAAAAATATATATAAATGTACTAAAAATAAACAATAAATAATAAAATTTACAAATAATAACAATGATAATAAAAATACAGGTAAAGATAATAACCGATATATATATATATATATATATATATATATATATATATATATATATATATATATATATATATATAGGTAACTATACTCGTTTCGAAAAACCCTCGAATTTTTTATTTGCCAATAATCAAATCAATCTCGAGGGGAAAAAGGTTTTAAAAAAAGAAAGAACTAGAAACATGAAAGTCTGTCGAAAAAAAATCGCACAGGTACAGGTTTGAAGCTCAAAGAAAAAATAAACACACGAGTAAACAACTAACTACCAAAAGACCTCGATACAACCGTAGAGCAGACCTAGATACACCTAGTGAGCCAGACAAACCTACCCAGGTTTCACCTCAGCGGTCGTCAGGAAAAGCTGGCTAAAGAGGCAAAAAGAAACGCATATTTACAGGCGATCGTTAAAATTATACCACGTGACCAAAGATAAAGAAAAACACAAGAACAACGGTGGTCGGGGGGGGGTTAAAGATTTATTCAACTAAAAGGATGGAGATATTAAAATACGAACATTGAGGTGGAATGACAAAATAAACGGGGAAATTCGTCTTAATTAAGCTTTCCCTGACGATCCGCTTAGGTGAAACCTGGATAGGTTTGTCTGACTCACTAGGTTTATATATATATATATATATATAGGCATCTAAATGATAATCACATCAATAATCAAATACATCTACACACCCATATATACATGTGCCACAAGCACATGCAAACAAATATACTCATGCATACATACATACAAAAACATGCATACATATATGCTTAGACTCATATACAATTAAAACCCAATTCGGAATTAACAGCAAAATAAATGTTTTAGGGTAATTTAAATCTAATCTTATGTCGATACTTGAAAATAATTTCATTCCTTTGGTTCAACAGTTGTCATCACAAAAGATGTTGATGAATGGACAGACGGTTATATCAAATCATATCGAAAACATAGGACATACAACTAAAAATACTACCCGTTCCAAAACTATTCATCCATCCAAAAAAGTAAGTGATATTGGAGCGAACCTCAACAGCAGTAACAACTACAACAACTGCAACTTTCGAACTGAGACACAATTAATGAATGGATATGAACAAACTACAAGAAAAAAAAAAGATGTATAGGAAAACGAACACAGTAATCAAATTATCAACATCTTCAGTAACGCAGCAAATGTTTTTCAGCAGTTATCTCAAGAAGTACTTAAAAGTGAAACACCGTCTTCATATAATCAACTATTAAAGAAGCTGTTAATCTTAAAGAAGAAATGAAGTAAATAATACACATACAGAATTGGTTAATGAATCCTGATGGTGAACGAAGTAATGGCAAATATATCAAGTGCTTGTTTTGAAGAATGAAAGATGAGAAGTTAAGTTAGAAGCATTAGATCTACCAAATGGAAAAAGCAGATGATGTTGTCAAAGGAATAACAGCTGTTATGGATGAATACAATTTATGGAAGAGCATAAAGATGATTGCTGCAGATACTACGGACGAGAACAATGGAAGGAGGAATGGGATTGTCATTCAATTACGAAAAGTATTTGCTCAAAAGAGCTGCAATTCATTGTTTGTCAGCATCATGTACTTGACCGAGTGCTTAGCGTAGTAATGGAGGAAACTTGGAGGGAACAACACCTTGTCCAATATCAGACATCTTTTTATCAATAAATAATTACGAAAAGATCAAGAAGAATTTCAAGAATGGTAAAAAAAAAAAAAAAAAGATTACTGAAACAACAGAATGGAGTGATGATATGAAATTTCTATTCCGTTCAAATTGAATTTTCCAGCGTTTTCGAAAAATGTAAAGATTTTCCAAAGTGAAATTTTCAAAATATACCTAACTTATGCAATGGAAGATGGAATTCCAAAGCAAGACTTAGATTGATTCTTCTATCAGAAAAAAGAGACTCGCTACTCGAAATGTGTAGATTCATCTCTTACAGATGGCCAGACCATTGCTTTACTGACCAAATTTACAATGCAGATGATTATCAGAACCAATGTAGCAGCTTACTGGCGCTCAAAAAGAGTTAAACTCAGTGAAATATGTTTTAGAATCCAGAATCTCCTAGATTGGAAATAGCCAGAACAACTCCGTGTGCAGAACAGACAATCAAGTACTGTTTCTGTTGTGGAGTTATTTCACAGTGGAGGCTTGTATTTGTACGAAGTCGGTCCTAAAATAGGTTCGCCGTACAAAACGTTAGGAACTTGATATAATAGGTATAACGCAGAGTAATCTAGTTGTGGTCGCTGATACTTTAGGATTCGACTAACGGTCGTACGGCATCGACTGACTGACCGCCAATATTCACTACCCCCCCACGAGGGCGTCATATGGCACAAGGCCTTTTAACGTGGGATCTCCGAGACCGTGGGCTCGGCCAAAAAATATGCCCATTGAACACGTGTAAACGGGTTCAGGGTCGGTTTAACTCCCTGAAAGAGAATCCGCCCTTCGGCGTAGCCTCCTTCGGGTTCCTCTCCGCCCGAAGGGAGAGAGTTCAACCGATCAGCCAGTCGACTGATTGACCGCCGATATTTAGTCACCCCACCACGAGGGCATCATGTTGCACAAGGCCGGTTTAACGTGGGATCTCCGAGCCCCTGGGATCTCCGAGCCCGTGGGATCTCCGAGCCCGTGGGCTCGACCAAAAATATGCCCATTGAACCCGAATAAAAGTGTTCAGGGTCGGTTTACCTCTCCGAAAGAGAATCCGCCCTTCGGCGTAGCCTCCTTCGGGTTCCTCTCCGCCAGAATGCGGCGAGTTCAACCGATCAGCCAGTCGTCTGACTGACCGCCTCACTGAGCGACTCTTACTACTCCTACTTATTATAGGTGGGAGAGTCTATTAACAATAGAATAGGTGTGTTCCACTGTAACAGTTTCTGACCTTCTTAAAAAGAAAGAGAATGTTCAGCTTACATTTATTTTGTCTTTCAAATCGGAATAATTGCATAATATGCTCTAATTATGCTAAATATTAAAAATTCTTTGTTTGACGAACTTTTGCCGATTGAGCGACAGAAAAGCGTTTCGTTTAGCAAGGAGGATTTTACAGTTTTTAAACTACAACTCTCCATGATTTATCTAATACATTCATATCTGATCGATGCCTATCCAAATGTAAACAAATGACGTCACATATTATGAAACATGCATCGGACAGATATGAATGTATGAGAGAAAATCATGGAGAATTTTAGTTTTAAAACAGTAACATCGCCCTTGCTAACCGAAACGCTCATCTGTGGCTTAATCGGTAAAAGCACGCCAGGCTATATGACGGTTCTGTATAGGATACAGGTTCGATTCCTTTCGGAGGACCCGTATTTTCTATGAAAATCTCTCGGATATTCAACCCGGTAAATGTTGTTAATACTGTTTATTATAAACAGAAAATTTACTTAAATAATTGTATCTATAATTGTGCGTATAAACATAAAATATGACTTAAAATAATTCTCGGAATTTGTCCATTTCATAATGTTATATATATATATATATATGTATATATAATTATTTAATTAAAAATATGATTCCAACACGCTACATAAGAGTTCTCATGTTTCAAAACAAGAGCGGAAAACTTCAATATAATTAATTGAATTAAAGTAAGGTCTGTTCCATCTTCAAGCGAAATTTTTTTGGAATAACTTATTTCTGAAATTTACGTGTTTTAATAGCATATTCATTATTGAAATCAAAATTTCTATGGTACGGCTAGAGCGATTGTTTAAACAAAAATGGGTGTAGGGTGTTAATAATTTGTATCAGTATAGAGCTACATTCATAGATGCCAAGTCAGGGTAAGGTTGAGGTGTCTAAATTTAAAACGGAAGATGATTTCGCCTAGTCTGGTTTACGTGTCTATGGAGATTTATTTATTTATTTTTTTTCTGAAAAGGTTTTGTGTATATAAAAAAAACTGCCGTAACATTTGTTTTTTGACGACTTCATAAAGGGTTATCTTTTTTGTAGGGTATCTAAACTATTTTTTAGGACTATGGATTTAAAAAATTATTTTATTGTTTGTTTTTATGCTAATTAATCAATGTAAAAATTTGATGATTTCGGCAAAAAACCGTTAACTCATGTCTGTTGTTTAATAGGTTTTATTATTTAGAAACTTAATGTGTAGTTTTTCATGTAGGCATAAAAGTCATGGGTCATCCCAAGTTTTACAAGTTCTAGTTTTGTTTATAATTTTCCATTTTACTTTTGGTGTTTTATTCATTTCCTTCAAATGCCAAAAATATTTAGATAGAGATGTCTGATTTCTTTTATTTATATTGTTGAAAGAGCACTTATGCTGCGGCCATCTGGCTTTATATTCATTCTTTGTAGACCCAATGTATATCATATTAGTATTAGGACTCTCAATGGATGAGATAGTACATTGGTATACCACAGATTTGACGCAGCATTTATTTTCCAATGGGCAGTCTTCTGGGTTCCTACAATCATATAATTTTTCACTGGTTTTGCCTAATTTAAGTGTAGGGTTTTTCTAAATGCTATTCAGGCATGGGGGTTTGTTCAAGATTTTATTATTGTGTTTTTTTATTATACTTTCTAGATTTTCAGTGCAGCTGTAACTCAATTTTAGGGTGTTCTTATTAAATATATTACTAAGTCTACTTTTGGTAGGGAAGTGTTTTTCAATTAAAGCTAGGAATTTCTGTCCTAACTTAATACTAACCATTTGGTTGAACGGAGGGGTATACCAAATTGTTTCTATAGAAACAATTGTACTAACCAGAAGAAAAAAAAACAGGAAAAAAATGACAGGAAAAGAAAAATCATTTAG
>OZ010583.1:86944374-86951874 GCA_963932145.1 Acanthosepion lycidas
ACATTTGTGTTTGTTCAACACCCATAGAAGCAAACTGTGTATTATACTGCAAGTATGCTGAGCAGACCTTAGTTACAGTTTCTGGGAGAGAGTGTATTATCTAGAATGATCAACAATCTGAACACCACCACCACCACCAACGCCACCCCGAAACGCTCGGCCACATCTATCGACGGCCACAAGTGTTCTATTTACCCAATTTCACTCACAAGGCTTAGGTTAACCGCAGGTATGCACATCAGGTACTTTTCAAAGGTTATGCACGCTGGGATCATCCCCACTTCAGAATGATAACATCAGGGAATCTCAACCAATTTTATATTCAAACCCAGGTCTCATGTTGAAAAAGAAATTTCTATACACTCATCCACGCGCCCATATATATATATATATATATATATATATATATATATATATATATATAACAAATGTTTAGAGGTACAAAATTCATATATAATTTTAAAAACAAGGAATGTATTGATTGTAACGAGGGAAGGGGAAATAACGTGTTGCTGGTCATGTAGGGCGTACAACCTTGCATTTGGAAACTAGAATCAATCAGCATGTACCTTCCAAAATACGACTTGGTAGGATAGATAAAATATGCTATCTTCCGCCCATGAATATGGAATCGGATATTGCTCAACACTTAGTCTAACCGATGACATTTCAAATTCATTTATGTGCTGTTTGTCTGTATCGTTTAATTTCTCATTAAAGATAACTATATATATATATATATATATATATATATATATATATATATATATGTGTGTGTGTGTGTGTGTGTGTCTGTGTGTCTGTGTGTGTGTCTGCGTCCGTGTATGTGCGTGTGTGTATAAACACACACACACACACACACACACACACACACATATATATATATATATATATATATATATATATATATATATATATATATGTATGGATATTATTTATTTTAGGATATTAAATCATGTTAAAAATCGTTGCATAATGTCATTTATGTTTCAACAGCATAAACGCTTCTCCTCGGGTAATGTTAAACTAATGACTACTGAAAGTTTAATTTAAACAGGCTTGTGGGCTTTGGCCTTTATCATTAGAAGTTACGTAACCTTGAAATGTAAGCTTCTTAATTCTCTATGAATCATCTTTCTTTAATTTGAATGTAAAAGTTTAATCTTAGAAATTATCAGATTTTCTGACAAATAAAACTCCTTATTAAACAAAAGAAGTGAATTGACTGTATATTGTAGACAGTCTACCTTTGGAATTTGATATTACTTTTTCTTATATTAATAATCAGTAGATAAACTAAGGTGCACCTTATATGACTTACTACTCTATTTGTATGATTCATTTTGTCTTAATATTTTGTGTACTGAACTTTGCTCAGTATTA
This sequence comes from Acanthosepion lycidas, assembly GCA_963932145.1. NCBI lineage: Eukaryota > Metazoa > Mollusca > Cephalopoda > Sepiida > Sepiidae > Acanthosepion > Acanthosepion lycidas. Next base: position 86,945,758 of record OZ010583.1, read on the forward strand.
TTAATAACTCATATAGATGTACAAGTGTTTAATTGTTAGTATTTTACTTTGAATAGTTAGTATTTTTTAAATCTTATATGAATGCATTTTGACGGTTTCATATTAATTTGCCAAAGTAGTTCTGTATTGTTGGCCCGTTTCTTTTCGAACGGTTAAATTATTTGGCAGTTTCTTAAAGGGACATTTTATTTATCAACTACAAAACTTTATGTAAGAAGCCGAGCGAGCATATAACTAGTTAACATTATGCTAATTACCTCTGAACTTCTTTCGTTTTTACTTATAAGGAAAATTGAACGTCAGCCATCTTACAAAATAATGTAGCAACCTGTATCTGCCCATAAGGAAATTATCTAGGTTCTATATGCGCACACCTCCGTGTCATGACCTATATTAAATTTTTCCGGTGAAGTTAACATGAGTGACATTCGATTCGTTAACAACGACAAAGATTACAAGCCTATTTTTTAAGTATTAAAATTTGAAATTGAATTAATCTTTCATTTACCAGTAGTTTAACTTCGACCAAGAAGATACATTTATGGTTTTGAAGTATAATTGCCATTATGTAGCGATTTTTAACATGTTTTAATATCCTAAAATAAATAATTTTCAGCTCTACTCTGCATTGAAACCTCTTTTAAATGAAACCTTACATTCATTGTAATTATACACCATTTGTTCTCATGTGAAATGTATATATATATATATATATATATATATATATATATATATATATATATATATATATATATATATATATACGGGGAATTATCAGTTATTTATATTACATCATGTTTGTTTTTAAATAATTTCCATGCCTGTATCTGCCTGGGTAAATCCCTATGAAATAGAATCGGCTCTAATCAACATATTTTCTCTCATATATTTCTAATTTCGGATGATTGATTTGGATTTCGATATTTTAGATACGCATAACGTGTGAGGGAATAAAAACATGACGCAATATATTATAATCAGATAAACTAGGATAAGTACAAATTGAGACACACGGATAGATAGATAGATAGATAGATAGATAGATAGTTGGATGAAAAGAAAAGTGTGTGTATGTATGTATGTATATATATATATATATATATGTATATATATATATATATATATATATATATATACAGATAGACAGATAGATAGATGAAAAGAAAAGTATATATATATATATATATATATATATATATATATATATATATATATATATATATATGTTATGAAGAACTTTGTAATCCGTGTAGGTAATCCCAAGGAGGAGGAAATCCTGAGAGCTCAATGTAAATCCAGAGCTAATATTTAAAAGAAAAACAGACCACTCTAAGGTACCATGATCTATCTATCTATCTATCTATCTATCTATCTATCTATCTATCTCTCTCTCTCTCTCTCTCTATATATATATATATATATATATATATATATATATATATATATATATAGATAGATACATACATACATACATACATACTAATTATTGATTTATTCTGGTATAACCCTCCTCTCTTTGCGTCAATATTTTAATTCTCTTTGTTGGAGACATATCATCATTGTCTGTGCCTCAATCTCTCTCTTATAATTTTCTCTTTCTCTTGCCCTTACATTTCCTTGCACTACATTTCGAAAGTCATTTTATCATTTTCTTTCATTCATTCAGTTTTCGTTCTCTGATATCTGCATCCATTATAAACGCGTATAACCTTTCTACTTTTGAGCTATTCTTCCTTTTGCTTTAATTTGACGTCATTAAATATTTTCATTTTCTTCTTCGACTTTTATTTGCATTAATATTTTCTTTCTTGCACTGCTCAATTTTTTTCTTTCTTTCTACCTTTCTTTCTTCTGTTATTTCTTTCCCCCACCCCATCCGTTTTTCTTGGACAAGTTTCTCTCACGCATACAAAAACACATTAAATTTCTGAGCGTTCCACATTCACATACATGCTTAACATACACGATCATTTTAATTTCGTCCTCATTTTATTCTCATCTCCCTCAACTTAGCACTCACATTAACCACCCCCATATATATATATATACATATATATATATATATAGATAGATAGATAGATAGATAGATAGATAGATAGATACATAGATACATAGATAGATAGATAGATAGATAGATAGATAGATATATAGAGAGATAGATAGATAGATAAATGGATTTATACATATATATACATATATATATATATATATATATATATATATATATATATATGCACACACACATATAAATAGATAGATGATAGATTTATACATATATATATATATATATATATATATATATATATACATATGTGTGCGTGCGTGTGTGTGTGTGTGCATACATATAAACACACACACACATATATATATATATATATATATATATATATATATATATATATATATATATATATATATACACACACGTACATATACACACACACTGAGAACCATGCAACACGCACGAACACATTACATTCCCCCCGCACACACATGCATATGCCCAAACCAGAAAACACACATGGAGAGGCGTGCATTGATTTTATTTTTCCTCAAATGTGATTTTCTTTTTGAAACTAAGCATGAACGTCTCACATTAGAACTGTTTCCTGAGAGCACGTCATAAATGCATCTCACCGTGGGACACTTCCTGTTGCTTGCAACCTTGGCACGAACAACAACAAAAAGCGTTTACGAAAAAAAAAAAAAAAAAAGAGGAAAATGGAAAAAATGACAATAGCTATAAAAAAAAAAAATACGAATAAAAAAAATGAGAAGTATACAAGGAGGAGAGATTAAAAGCGTGGGACTTTTAAAAACCCAAATTTAAGATTAGAATAAATGAATACATTTAGAGAAAAAGATAAAACAATCATGTCAAGAATCAATAAACGTCAACCCTAAATAATACTAGCATTCTTTTTTTAAATTACGTACAAGATTGCAGTTTAAAAAATAACCGTTTTTACTACAAGTAATAAAAACGTTAAAGTAATGACACACTATATATATATATATATATATATATATATCACGATAATTGCTAATCATTTTTCTCTTTGCTTTAATCTTCATCTAGTTTATTCTTATTCATCTGAATGTTGTTTATTTTTAATACAGAACTCATGCTTTTATCTGTACGATTTCTTTTAATTCTTCTGATACAAGACTGATTGTATCTCGGATTTTTTTTTTCTGCCTCTCCTTTAGTTGTTCTACAGTGCACTTACAGATATTTCTTTAGTGGAGCTCGGATCTTTTCAAATACTCTTTTATATAAAGACGAAAGAAAATATGAAGGATAATGGATTAAGAATTGTAAGTGAAGATAAAATATTTCAATTAGATTGCATTCTCACGCTTCCTTTGTATCTTATAAGGTAGGTAAATGTGGACAACCTAGCGAGCTCACATGATTCTAAATACATCTCAATCAATTGCACTATATATATATATAGAGTAAATATTCCGTTCAAAAAAAAAAAAAAAAAAACAGTATTAAAAACATCTAGCGGCTTGAGTGTCCGACAAATCTGAAAGAACGTAATTATCCTCCGACAGGAATCAAACCTTTAACCTACACGGAACCGTCATATAGCCTGACGTTCTATACCATTTACCTACTGGGGAAGCGTGTGTTTAGCAAGATTAAAATACTGTTTTGAAGTGCAAATTTCGCACGAACGCTCATATCGGCTCAGAGCGTATATTAGCGTAAACAAATGATATAATATATTATGAAATGGACTGTTCATATATATATATATATATATATATATATATATATATATATATATATATATATATATATATATATAGATAGATAGATAGATAGATAGATACATACATACATACATACATACATACATACATATATGTATGTATATATATATATAATAAAATTCATAGTAATTTCGGAGGATTGATTTGGATTTCGGTTTTTCAGATACGCATAACGTGTGAGGGAATAAAAGCATGGCTTAACATGTTATGATCCGATAAGCTAAGATAAACACAAATTGAGACAGACGGAAAGATAGATAGATAGATAGATAGATAGATAGATAGTTGGACGAAAAGAAAAGTATATATATATATATATATATATATATATATATATATATATATATATATATATATATATATATATATACGACGGTCATGGTCAAACACAACAATTGTCTGTTATATTTAGCCATATATGTCTGAATATATATATATGTGTGTGTGTGTGTGTGTCTGTGTGAGTGTGTGTGTATGTGTGTGTGTATTTTTTATGTACATACGATAGTGCGCAAGATATCTTTCGTCCCAATACTTTTCACAAAATCTGGGGTAAATATCTAACTCTTTAGATTTCTTTAATTTTTTTGCAAATATATATTTGTCTGTGCAAATTTTCATGATCTGGCCGATATCAATTCATTAGTCTATCACACACAGAGACACACACATACACACATATACATACATACATACATATATATATATATATATATATATATATATATATATATATATATATATATATTTAAATATATATATATATATATTTATATATATATATATATATATATATATATATATATATATATATATATATATATATATATATATATATATATATATATTCGGTGATTTAATTTGCAGTTTATTTGAAGCCAGCAAATAGTTTGGGATTGTAATAATTTGGATGTAGGGATAATAATGATTTACTGACAGGAGAGCCACTAAGTAAAAGCTGGAAGTACAAAAGATGGATCCATAACTCTTACAAGAATATTTGGATTCTAATGAATTTGACTAGAATTGGAACTTGGTTCTCCATTTTTCCATATCGAGCTTTATTCATAACATAATTCGCACTTCGAAGCTTACAGTACCTGAGGTTCGCAAGCTGTCACCGATCTAAATACTGAGCAGGCTGGACGTTACTTAATAACGGTATTTCAAAATGATATGACCGTAAACACACACTCACACACATATGCTCATACACTACACACATATATGTGTGCGGATATCTGCATATAAACTTGTATTTATATATATATATGTAATATATATATATATATATATATATATATATATATATATATATATATATATATATATATATGTGTGTGTGTGTGTGTGTGCGTGTGTGCGTATGTTTATATATATATATATATATATATATATATATATATATATATATATATATGTGTGTGTGTGTGTATGCATATATACTGAAACACTAGATTATATATATAGTGTTCGACAAGTACAGAAATTTAAACATTTGATAAGCATTCTGATAGAGGACGGAAAGTATAGCACTGAGATATGAAGGCGTATTTGGATGGCCAAAGATGCATTCGGAAAGCTAAGCAGAATATTAAGAGACAGAAAATATTTGATAGAAACAAATAAAACTGTACTGGACTGTTATGTGATATCTGTCTCCTTGTATAGCAGTGATTGCTGTACAATTTACTCAAAGATGAAAAAGAGACTTGAAACAACAGCAATGTGGTTCTACAGAAAGATGCCGAGGATACCATGGACCGAACATGTGAGCAATGAAGAGGTTTGGCACAACATGGAGGCTAAAATTAAGCCTATGCTTAACATCAGCAAGAGGATATTGAAATTTCTGGGACACGTCATGCAGAAGAAGCATTTGCTAAAACTGTTACTCATTGGTGAGAATGAGGGAAAGACAGAGAAAAACAACGCTGAACCTAAGTGAGCGTGAGTAGATGGATGATAGAACAGTAAGATAAAACTTATTGAAATCTACGAGAGGCAGGAAGATCAGGCTGGGGGCATGGACACCTAATCCCTGAAGGGACACGGCACATAAAAAAGAAAGAATAATTGTTCAGGCAGTAAAAATTATTTGGAACATGTTTCGTTAAACAATACTGAAAAAGTTATGTCCGTTAAATTTTTTTTTTCAAATTCCGACCATGTTGTTTTATGTGAGGATTAATAATTGATAAACTTTTCAGATATCAATTTTGTCTTTTTCAATCCGAGAACGTTCGACGTTCACTACAGCCGTTTTCAACAGTTGCCTGTAGAATCTGGTCATGTAAATAAATGTGTTAGGAACAAATTTCTAGTCAGTTAAAG
>OZ010583.1:86954374-86969374 GCA_963932145.1 Acanthosepion lycidas
TGACATCATTTTCTGTTCGAGTTCCATGGGACATCCATTTTAATTCATATTGGAGTGGAAAGTTTTCAAGTGACGCGCTTTCTGCTATTTCTAATAGTTTGTTATATTTCCTTCTGTTAAGATTAGAGTGATTGTATATACTTATTGCTCAAAGTAGAGTCCAATTGTAATCATGGAGAATTCCAGTAAGATAGCTTATTCTAACAATTTTGCTTTTACACAATTTGGATAATTTTGCTTTTACACCCAACATTGCAAATTGCTACAAAACCTGAAAGCGCAATTTATGTTCTAAAATAGACTCAACAGATAGAAACACAAATACATATACATTTCGTAAGACTCTTCCTGCAATATCTTAACTTTGAGCTCTTTACAACCACGATCTAAGATCAAAGGTTAAAATGGCCTTGAGCGAGTGAACCTTGAGGAACGGAAGTAAAGTCCTTACTTGTTCGAATATTGGGGACTGGCGCTACAGAATTGCCAAAAATGTTCTGAACCAGATAAGAGAAAACGCATCCCTTTCAATTGCAACAAGAGCTAAAATGGATATCACATGTAACGTGAAGAGAAAATAATGGCATAACTAAGACGTTGACTTTCCACACTACTTCAAGCACAAGGTTAAGAAGGAAAAGTTCACGAATCAAAGAGAAAGATGAATAACAGCTACTGGATTTGAGAAATCTATTTTCCTGACAAATTGTTTTTAGAGATTTATTTTATAATTTCTAACCGGCAGCAGCATTGTCTGTTTTGTCAATGAATATTTTCCTAATATTACATTTACCGTTAATCTCCTTTGTTTTTATTTAATTAAAAAGAACACCACAAATGGCCATTATCAGAACACCACAACTGTACATTATCAGAACACCACAAATGGACATTATCAAAACACCAAAATTGGACATTATCAGAACACCACAACTGGACATTATCAGAACAGTACAATCGGTAAAGTGAATGCGGAGCATTATCGACGATATACATTGCTAGAGGTTCCCATCGTTACCTAGGACACAATCCGCAATGTGATGCATGATGACATTCGATAGAATTCATACATAATAATGAAATATTTGTTCATGACGGTACACACACAAGACCATGGGTTACCCCAAGCAAAACGACTACTAATTACAGTTTGAAATATCCAGAAAACCGTTGCGTGCTTTGTTTGTTTTTCTTCCTTGTTTTTTTTTTCTTTTTTGAAATGAAAAAATTTGCCCAGAATCAGAATGTGAATCGAAGAAATGTCGGCCATGTTATGAACACCATATTTCCCGCTTCTATGAAGGTTTCAGGTGTGATGGCTATAGGGGAAATATGTCATTCGAATTCCTACTTTTTTCCGCTTAGTCTTTGGTTGAATGATGCTGCCTACACTGGAGTGTTGAAACCGTTGTGTAGCCTCTGTAGGCGATGGTATATGTTTCAGCAGGATACTCCCTCTACTCAGAAAATTCTGATGGCCCATGATTGGATGAAAGCCAGTTTGCGCAAGCACAACACACCAAACACGTGGCTACTAACTCGACACACCTAAATCCCCCTGACTTTTACGTGTGGGATGCTGTTGAACGGAAAACTATTCAGGGTTACCCGAAGACATCTGATTACCTAGAATCTCTCACTATCTCATTAATGGTCAATAGAAAGAAAGACTGGATGATGCGCATGTCAACAATATCCGTCCTTCATTGATGCAATCATTTCTGTTGAAGGCCGTTATATCTAACATTTAGTTTATCGTTGTACCGCGTTTTGTGTCAATGAATTTCCTCGTTTGTAACATTTGTTCTCTTACTCCCTCCGTCCCTCCCTCTCTCTCTCTCTCTCTCTCTCTCTACATACATATATATATATATATATATATATATATATATATATATATATATATATATATAGTGCCAGGATGTATTCATTAAGACATGTCTCATTAAATAATTTTAAAATGTTTTGTTTACTTATTTTTAATATGATCCTCTCATATTCACGGACAAGCTTCTTAGTATCCTTATTAAAGGATGAAAGGAATTTGTATTATTGATGCATATTCATTTATTCCAAGTACTTTCGGGATTAGCAAAATGTTATCTTCAAGTTTTTATAATAACATATTATAATATGTTGTGTTTAGTTTATCTGAAAAATTGTTGTTTTTCTTTTCATTTGCGAATTGGAAATGCTAAACTTATGTACTGTTTGTTCTTTATATTGTATTATGTAAGCATACTCATGCAGTAATGTCATGGGAGATAACTAAGATATTAAGATGTCGATCTATTTTTAAAACTATTTAAAGCTATTATTTAAACCTAGATATAATAAACCTATCAACTGTAAACACTTTAAAAAATGTGCATTATTCATAATTAATTTTATTAAGTTTTGGTTTCATTATTTTAATATAAATAGCTTCAAGAATTTTTAATTTATGTTTATTATTTTCTGGAAAATTACAAAGTATTTACATCAAGAAGTTTTCTAAGATGTGGACAGGCATGCTGTTGTAAATGTTTAGAAATGTTAGATGCATCATTCACATGAAAATTCAACGTCCGATACCACGTAGTTGTAGTGTGACTAACGTAAATATTATTTTTTCTGGCGGGGATACATTTTGCTAATGTTAAAATTATTCGGACTAAATGAATATGCATCAATATGGTAACTTTCTTTCTTCCTTTAATAAGAATACTAAGAAGCTTGTGTCTGAATATGATAGGAGCACACACACATTAGACATATTCGCGCGGACGTAATAATTATTTTATCTCTCTGAAGGTTTAAAGGCTGAAACATATCACATGAAATCATTTGTCATAATATTTTCGTTGTATTTTTCTTAATTTTTTCTTGATATATAAAAATGTATATATTGTTTTCTCTTTCACTTAACGTTGAGAAAAATTAGACACTTGTGTGCTTTACCATTAACACTAAACTGAGCTTACTAAAAACAAAGCTGAATAGAAAACTAACATAAAAGTACAAGAAGTTTTTTTCTTCTCTTTGGAAAATGTATTTCTTATATTTTAACTATTATTTGCTTATCAATTTCATGAACCTTCGAAATTATTTTGTTATTATTACAGTTTTCTCGAATAGATTTCTGTTATAGGTACATACGAAAAATAATGTTTTTTCAAATAATTTTTCAAGCTTTCAGAGAAATTGCAAGCTCCGATAATTGATTCGATTGAAGATATTACTGAAAATCACCTGGACATTTTTTTCAGAGAAGTATATTACACTTCTTGTGCATTATGATGGCGAACATGTGGAAAATTAACAATAAAAAAAAAAGTAAAATACTTCATATCATTTTCCTGTTTACAGATTAATACTCTCATGCACAATTACAAAGATATAAGTATTTTAATTAGCACGCATACTTTATAGACAGCTTGTATATATATATATATATATATATATATATATATATATATATATATATATATATATATATATACATATATATTAGGTTGATGCAAAAATAATGTCATTTTCTCACATATGTTACTATGTGATAAAACGACATTATTTTTGCACCAACCTAATATATATATATATATATATATATATATATATATATATATATATATATATATATATATATATTATACACGCCCCCGATAAAATAAAATTCGGTCGAGCACTTTAGAGGGGAAGCGCGAATTTGTAAATAGTGACTCCTACTGCTGATAATGCAAAGCTCTTCTATTAATCGAGCACTCTGTCGTGTTTATTTAAAAATAAATATTTAAAAAATCACCTTCCTCTGTGTCGGGAGCTGATAGCTTAGGGGGAAAATTATGGCTTGATGCAATTTGATGTCTAGCAAACTGATGAGCTGTGATACAGCGAAACAGTCTCTGTGGGTGACACTATATATATATATATATATATATATATATATATATATATATATATATATTACCAAAAGGAAATGTAGACTGTGTTTAGAAGAAAAATATCAATATTAACTTTTAATGAAATTAAATTATTAAATCTATTAATGGGTCGATGCCGACAAATTACCAAATAACTAAATACTTACTTTGTTGCTTTAATAATAATATAACGTAATAACTCAAATAAAATGTTAATTATTAATACAAATAGAATATGATATATCATAATTTGAATAATGATACAAATTAACAAATTAACAATTTAATTAATAATATAACATGGCATAACAACTTCTATATAAACCATAAAAATAAATAAATACATTTAATTTCGAAGCAAAATATAATGAAGAATAAAAAAATTACAACTGGAAGAAAAATTGGGCAGCTGAAAAAAAAGAAGACATAAACAAGAGAACAATCTCAAAAACGTGTAAATTTTAAATTCATAAATGCGCATGTGCAAAAAATGGAAGAAAAAACGGAAAAGAGAACGAGGAACAAATTGAAATTGGAAATATCATTTAAAACCAGAACCGCATGAAGAACGAACATCTACCAAGAAACTTCGAAGTCGGGAAAAACGACAAAAAATTGATATTTAAAGTTCAGTAATCTTTTTTTATATAATATAATTACTGCTTTATTTTTAATATTATTTTTAATATTGCAAAATTTATATAAAAATATCTGCTTTGTCTTAAATCTTAAATTATATATATATATATATATATATATATATATATATACAAAGAAATAATCACACATAGAATCAATCTATTATCAATCACACATAGAATCAATCTATTAATGCTATTAATGATGGCTAGGAACAATTTTCGGAAAATTTTCACAAGAAATATTTAAATAAAATTCTCACTTAAAATTTTGAAAAAATTGGCGTTGCGTTTTTGCAGATTCCGAAAATTGTTCCTAACCGTCATTAATAGCAGACATTCAAAAAACATCTTTCGGTCAACAAACAAGTATTTCGTCTTCAACTTTTTGATTTTATAAGGAAAAAACACATGCCTGATGATGAATAGAGGACTATTCGTAAGTACTAGCATTTTAACATCAAATAAACTGAAAACTACCGACATCTATGGTTTCGACGAGGATCACTTCAATCTATGGATTAACAGAATTTTAATGCATATATTATGTCTATTTCTCCATTAATCGCATTAATATTTTTGATTGATTCTTTGTATGCAAATTATATGGTGCCTAATGTTTTATATATATATATATATATATATATATATATATATATATATATATATATATATGTATTATAGTGGAACACATCGATTCTATAGTTAATAGACTCTCCCACCTATAATAAGTAGGAGTAGTAAGAGTAACGAGGGGTAGTTCAGGCTTTTAGTCAGTTAGTCGGATACTAAAGTATCAGCGACCGCAGCTAGATTTCTCTGCGTCATTACATATTATATCAAGTTCCAAACGTTTTGTTCGTCGAACCTATTTTAGGACTGTTTACAAATACAAGCCTCCACTGTGAAACCACTCCGTAACATATATATATATATATATATATATATATACTCTAATTATTTTTTTAAAATATGATTGCATCGCTACATAAGAGTTTCAGAAACAGAAAAGAGGACGAGGAACAATTTCATCCGCGAATATTGGAATAATTAATCTTGAAATTTACAGAGCTATTTCATATATATATATATATATATATATATATATATATATATATATATATATATATATATATATATATTGTGTGTGTATTTAGGCAGCATTTTTTCATTAATGTATCTTTCATTAAATAATATAGACAAGTTTTGTCTAATCGTCTGATAAGATTAATCACATTATCATTGAAAGACGAAAGAATATTATCATATTGATACATGTTTTTAATCCTATCTAACCTTTCGGCTTACATAAGCTATCATTAAAGATGACAATTACATTACAATAAATCAATAACTTAAACAATACACGGACAGTTATATCGTTGTTGCTGTTCAGGGTGTTCAATTTTTCTTTGGCTATATATTTATATATATATATATATATATATATATATATATATATATATATATATGTGTGTGTGTGTGTGTGTGTGTGTGTGTGTGTGTGACTGTGTGTCTCTGTGTGTGTATTTGTATTTTAAATTTCAATGTTTTTCTGGCATTCTTTAATATGCCATCAAGATCTGGAAATGAGGGACCCTAGTGCGCCACAAGTTCCTGTCTTTTGTTTCTTTTACAACTTTTTATCTCGTCGTTTTGATTAAAAGTAGGGCTGCAACTCCTTCTAGTCTTGCTTTCAATATTCTCTGTGAGGACAAAATTTCCCATGCCCTCTTTTCTCATTTTTTGTGCCAGAAATTTTAGTAGTCTTACTAGGCCTTGCGTCAGAACGCGCAAATTAATCTGGTATAAGATTATTATTATACGCCCCTTTCACTGTTTAACACAGTAAAGTAGATAATGGTTCAGAATCGACTGGTTGATACACGGCACTTATTTCTAAAGCGTAGCTGAGTTTCTATAAGACATTTATTACTAAGTGATCAATATGAATAAAAATTACTACGCGAGCAAACTGCTCTGCGAGGAAAGCGTAATTATTATCTCGCTTGAGGTAGGCATCCATATAGAACTGTTGAATTCCTTCGCAATGCCGAGATGATGCACGTCGACTGACATTCTTTATTTGCCTCCACATATTCTTGCTTTATTAATTTCACTAGGAAGTTGTTTCTGGCAATCAACTACTTCTTTCGACAGATATTTTCTCTGATCAAATAAGTTGATGTGTATCAAGAATTTCATCATTTATAATATGGCTTCATGTCGCCTACGTTGATATATGGAAGAGAAAATTTATCTGATCATCACTTTCTCTTTCAGTATATATGTTCGTTCATGTGCGCGCGCGTGTGTGTATAATTAACAAATCGGAGACTTCCGAAAGCCATGGTAACATTTTATTTCGCGAGACCGATTAAATTCGATTTCAATTCGTCAGACCTTGCTTTTTGTGCATTACTTTTAAAATGTTCCTTTTGTGTTCATAACGTTTTTGTTTAAACTTCTTGTATTTTCTTCAGTATTCATTCTTGGGATTCCTGCACTTGATGGAGTCAGTTCCTCCTTCAAGTTTTGGCTTGTTGATTTTTTTTTATTCATTAAGTTTTTATTGTTTTAGCTATGACAATTTTTTTATTCAATTTAGATCATTTTTTTTCCGATAGAGTTGTGATAGAGTTCTTTTCTTTCTATGTGTCGTGTCATTTCAGGACGCAGTTGATTATGGCTCTCCACCTCCTTCTATATCTTGCAGCTCTCAACAATTTCCTTTTCACCTCCCCCAGAACATGTTCTGCCATCCACTTATGTAATCCCACTAGGTAATGTCATGCTTTGGTTTTTCTCTAACTCTCTTTTCGTCTATTCGATCTTTTAGGATCAGTGGGTAGAATATTTTTTTTTTCGTTGCATTTGTGATGAAGGATAGCTCTTTTATTTTGGAATATATTAAGAGCCTTCTGTTTTGCATTGTATATAAAATATGATATCGAAGAGTCTTGAATGCATTTTCAGTATGTTTCTCCTCTTCGTGTAAATTAGAATTGAAACCCTGACATGTTATCATGCAAACGTCATTTTGCATTGTGTGTGTATATATATATATATATATATATATATATATATATATATATATATATATATATATATATACACATATATATATACACAATGCAAAATATATAGAGTATATAATACATCATTATATAATAATTTATATAATCTTACTTATTATAAAACGTAGATTGTGTGTGTCTGTACGTTTATATATTGGATCGGATTTCCTACATTTTTCAATTGATTTCAAAAAAACTTCATAGGACTACGTAAAATTACCTTGCGGTGGTTCTGACAGCGCCCAAAATTGGAAAAACACAATTGTTTTTGCAGGAAATCAATTTGAAAACACAATTAATAGGTATAAATGAAAAGGGGACAACTCATATCGAGTTATACTTATTAATTTCAAGTTATTGAGTTATACTTATTATAAAACCCAGGTTGGTTGGTTGTGCGTGTGCGTGCGTGTGTGTGTGTGTGTGTGTGTGTGTGTGTGTGTGTGTGTGTGTGTGTGTGTGTGTGTGTTCGTTTATGGGATCGGATTTCCTACATTCTTTAACAAAACTTCACTTTTTTTGGCAGGTAGTGTTTCTTTTTGTCTTGAACACTTTTTTCTTTATTCTTACATTCAGAATGCTTTAAAAATTTACAAGACAATTGTTTATAATAAAATTCTATTCAATCGCGAGACTCATAACGATTGAAAACAATGTTTTTATTTGAGTTTGGGTTTGACCAATTCGTAAAAAAAAAAAGTAACTAATTAAGACATGCGTGTCCGTCAACCTTAAACAATAATCTTTGTCAGTTTTATTTTTCAGTCTTTATGATGGTCGATACTTGATCTATCTCTCACTGTTACATCCCCGGGCAACGTCGGGCTCTACTGCTGGTATGATATAATATAAACATAATATTACATATAATAAATAATAATATATATATAATATTTATTCCCTATCTTGTGACTCTTGACAAAATCCAAAGAAGGACTTGACTTATCATTACGATTAAGTCACTTTCTCACCAAAGTGACGTGGCTCCATTCTGATTTTTCTACATATATTTTCATGCCAACCCCTCTAACAGTGCTTTTTCCCAGGTGCCCCGAATACAACATGTTTAATGCTTTTTTTAGTGCCTGCAAGCTGATACATAGCTTTTGATATTCATCTGCACGGCCCATCTATTAGAGATGAATCTACAAATTACGAGACTCTATTTTCCGGTAGAAGAATACATGACAAAAAAGCTGCTATTGCTAAAGAATCCCATCTTGCATTACATAAGTTAGGTATTTTTTTTTTAATTTCCCTTTATGAAATCTTACAGTTTTTTTTTTTTTTTTTTTTTTAAACTAGGTCTAAAATAAAATAGAAATTTCATATCATCATACCACCCCGCTGCTTCAATAATCTCTCTTGCACCATTTTTTAAATACTTCTTGAAAGGATCGTAGACATTTACCAGTTAACAAATAAACTGATATTCTATATTGGACGATGAGTTTTTTTTGTTTTTTTTTTCCTCCAAGTTCGTCAAGTTCGAAGCACTCGGTCAAGAAGATGATGTTGACAGTCAATGAACTGTGGTTCTACCATTTTCGTTTGAGCAATTAGTTTTTGTAACAATGATAATCCCATTCCTGCTTCTAGTTTTGACATTCGTAGTGTCCACAAGAATTATCTTTATGCTCTTACATAAATTGCATTCATCCAGGGCAGCTGTTATTCTTTTGCCAACAGTATTCGATTGCCATTTTCCTTTAGTAGATCTTCTTACTTAACTCCTCTTCTTTCATTATTTTAAAGAAGCACTTGATATTCTTGGCCATCAATTCACTTACTATCAAAAGGCAATGACCAATTTTCTAAGTGTAAAGATTTCTTCATTTTCTATTTAAGTTTAACAGCCACTTTAATCCTGTCTTGAGATAAATGCTGGCAGACATTTGCTGCTTTGAAAACTAATTTGGTTGCAGTTTTGGTTTTGCTATACTTCTTCATTTTTCTTGTGGATTATTTTTCAGAACTTTCATATTGCCTTTGTGATTGGATCTCTGATTCAGTCTCTGATTCGGACATTGCAGATGTTTTTGCTGTCACTGTTGTTGACGTTTGCTTCTGGATGGATCAATAGTATTGGAACGCGCAATCTTTCTAGGTTTATATGCAACATCTCCTTTGCTTCCGATTCGAAGATGATATAACCGTCTCTTCATTCAACCTTTTTCTTATGCGGTATCAAAAATTTCATTCAGTGGATCATATCTTCCTCACTTCCCCATATTCATTGTAGGCGTTCAGTAGTTGATCCAGTTTTGCTTGGATACTAATTTATTTTTTCCAGTGATTGTTCTTCTCGTAGAATAGTTCTTCTTTTCTTATTTGATTCTTGAAATCTTACCATATGCTTCGTCCAGTACTGCATTTTTCATTCAGTGGTAGAATCAATTTTTATGAGCCATTAATATTAAAAATGAATACGGCGATCATTTAGCAAATCAAACAGCATTGCTGAATCAGGAAGCTTATATACATTTAAACAAAAAAAAAATATTTGATCACAAACATTTGCCTTATCTATCAATTTATTATTGTAATATACAATAATTGCAGCACAAGGCCAACAAGATGGAAGTAGGGTGAGGCTGGTCAAAATGAACTATCTTATAACTAGCTAATCAGATTCCCTACAGATAAATTCATTACAATTAACTCATTCACCACAAGAAGCCATGCCGTCCTGGGTATAACGATAAACTACATCCGCGTCCTGGATAAGACGATAAACTACGTCCAACAGCAAGGCCTCTGATCAGGAGGTGTTAAGGAGCTTGGAACCACCTCTTGATTACTGGGGTTCCCAGGTTCATCCTGACCCGGAATGGTAGCACCTGTTAGGTTCCCAGCTATGGACAAATAGTTAACACCCAAACTTGTGTAAAAATAGGTTTAATAGAAGAAATACTTTGTAATAAAAAAACTATTATTAGCAATAATTTTTAAGGAAAATTTATCAGCAATACTTAAAGAAAATTAAAAAACGATACCAGTCATATAAACAAAGAAGTTGGTTTGTAAACTATGAGTAACTGAAAAATGGTTTAAATATATATGTATACATACACACCTTTTTTTCTAAAATATCGCTATGAATCTATTTAAGAAATTTTGTTGACATTAAGACCCACTGAGATTGATATGCATTAAAACGAAACAAACAACAAAAAGCCACCCTTTACCATTCACTAATATATATATATACAATACAGCATATTCGCAGGGAACCTACGAAAACAACGGACGACATAAAAATTCCGTTATGTACAAATGTCCCTACACGAATATATATATGAATATAATGATGTTATGAATTGAGGCAGATGGGATGAACCCCCAAAACAAACTAAATTATAACTAAACTGTTATGATCCAGGTTAGGAGCAAGGAAGAACAACACGAACACAAGAGTAGAAATAACGAAGGTATATTACACGAAATAATAATACCAGATGCGGAAGGTGTTAGTTTGACTGTCAGTCTGGTTTGGAGTGAACTACTATCGGCTCGACTCCATTCGTCCCTCTCTCTTGAGAGGCGTAGTATACATAGTGTTAGGAAGAATTCATTCTGTAGTTATAGGTAAGGGCCCATAACATAAACATTCAAACTGAAAATAACTGATGTTAGTGGTACCATTCCACTCACAAAAAATAAGTATGGCCGCTGTATTCTGACTTCGAAAAGGATCAAGAAGCATACTCAATAACGGAGAGGGAAGGATAAAATAAAGATCGGCGTGGGAAAATCAAATACTGACATAAACAAGATGAAAAGGGGACCAGTGACAAATTTGGGAGGTTGAGAATCTTGAGTTGGATCATAGCAAAAAAAAGAAAAAAGCCGGGAACAGGCCGGGAAATTGCATAAAATTGTTAAACGAATTGAGTCTATCTTAACCAGGATAGGTTCAACAGGAACCAATAGGGCATAAAAAAAATCAAGTTTAGCCCTGTTCACATGAACCAAGATTGCTATTTTCACTAAGGTTTCACTGAAATCTGTTGATATGAAACGCTATCAGCTCTGATCTTCATCTTGAGCTGATGCCGAAAGAATTCGAACGGAACTGATGACAGTAGAGTTGGTATCACAAGATTAACTTTATTCGTGCCGTCTATGTCACCATTCTTGCCACGGCTAGCAGCGTTAGAAATACACTCCTTTTCACCCCAGAATACGGGGGTGACACGTTATCGCAAGCGAGATCTATGAGCAAGAGATTTTCAGGATCGATACGAGTCGTCAACGCTCTGTTATAGTCAGAACGGGCGCACCTGAGGACAATGTTACAAGGCGTCCGAAGATGTTTCCTCCAAGCCAAGGTCACACGGATGAGAGTCGGGCAAATCAGCACAGCCCCCCCCCCCATCTGAAGGTTACGTCATTGAAAGATAGCTTGCTCCGAATCAATCGTCATGTAAGCGAAAACTCAGGTTTTCTGAGCTCAACAACGGAAAGATAGCAATTCTGATGTCAAAAAGCAAAACTCTCACAGAGTGGATTCTTTGCGACACCCTCCGCTAATTCCCGATACAAGGTCGTGAAAGTTCACTGAACCAAGGAAAGAACCTCACGCCCGCTCGACATTCTCTGAGGAAAGTCGAATGATTCCGGGGCTTACGACGGCGCTCAGTGCTAGAAATGGGAGAAGTAATGGTAACGCTAGGTAAGGCGTCATTGTCAGCGCGCGGCGTAAGAAAGCCAAACTCGAGGGGTGTTGATAACTCAGCATCAGTGGCATTCACCCACCCATGTCATGAATACTTGACACAGACATCTCTGCTGGTATTATGCTTGCGACCATCTCACAAAAGAAACTGTGGCTCGAGCCCCACAATGTCAGTTATTCCACGTAAGGGCGAATTGCGCGCGCTATCCTTTAGCCGGCGAACGAGAGGCTCCAACGCCAATGCGTAAATTAGGGGCTACAAAATGCAATCATGACGAACCAACTGAAATAGCGGAAAAGCCCGCGACTACTTTCCGTTCACCTGAACCAGAACACTGGTGGAGCGATATAGGAAGTTGGGGAAGTGTGGATTTGAATCCGGAGGCCTCCAGGACAGCAGACAGGTACGGATGCTCAATCCTATCAAATGCTTTGGACAGATCCAAATTGATTAGAGCGACTTGCTCGACGTCTTTTAAACCATCTAGGATCTAGCAGATCAGATGCAGGTTGCTCTGAGTTTTTCGACTCTTCACATCAGAAGTTTGTTCGGGGCTCAACAGAATCTCAGCAACTGACTGCAAGGACTTCGTCTAGATCTTGGTCAAAATATTTAACTCTGTGTTTAGCAGAGTTATGACCTTGTAATAATCTAATTCTTTGCCCTTGCATGAACACACCCCTGAGGATTCGATTGTGGATGGACGCCTGCCGGAACCAGTTGTTCATACGAAAGCTGAAATTAGCCCAAAGATGTGAGACAGTCTCAAGTACAATTCATAGACCAGACCAACATGTACCGGAGATTTGCTACTGCTGACCCACTTAAATGTCGAGTAGACTTCGATCTCTATGATCTCACCCTCGCAGCTCGTTACTTCAGTTGGTGGAAGCAGAGGTACGTCAGCCAAATAGCCGCAAAACTCTTTGTTACAGAGATCAAGGTTCTTGTTAAACCGCCGCTCGAAATGCCACCGAAACCTCTCGCACATGTCATCAGTCAACCACGCTCCACAGTTTTATTGACCTCACGAATGTATCGATCGGAACCTCGCCGGATCTCTTCCTTGCAAAATTCTGTGCCCCCTGTCCACATTTTATTTAGACATCTTGTTTAACTTATGCCTAGCTAAGTGACCCTGGTAGCGCTCGCAAGCCACGCTCTCCAGAGCCTGACTTGCTAAACTCATCTCTAGAGAAACCTCTCAGTTTCAACCCGGAACAGACTATCCTTGATAAACTTCACTTGTTACCCTTATCTAGGGTGACTCGTTGACTGTATCTGGTTTTGATAAACACAATGAAACCCTTCAACTTCTCACGCCACTTAAAATAAACGCTCCCACTAGTCACCAGTGTGGTAACTGAATTAACATTTGCCGGAATTCCCACCGGTTCACTAAAGACAGACTGAACTTCCAGTGTCCAGCCATTCTAGGCCTAGCACCTAACGCCATCCGGGTGCAGACAATTCTAGGCCTAGCACCTAACGCCATCCGGGTGCTTACAATTCTATGGTCCGAATAGCCTAAGCAGTGAAACATGGGAAAATCTAGCAAATCCATATCGGCCCTTCTCACTAACATGTGGCTGTCTACCCAGATACATGGGTAGACAACCACATCTTCCGCCCAATGTGATCGACACAGTATCTATCGCCGAGAGAAAAACTCGCCAGTCAGATCAACCAGGCTACGAGCGTCCTTCCTCCCGCTAACTCTCCACATGCTGTCTATGTTGGGGTAGAGTCCCCCACTTAGAGTAAGTGCGACGAATCTACCAAGAATTGACCTAACTGTCGGAAAAAGCTCCGTCTGGTCGTTGGGCACATAAGCTGCAGCGACAGGAAAAGGACCTACTGTTCACGGCAATCTCAGCTGCGATCACCGCTCCCCAACCCCTGCATCAACATGGACCAGGTACACTCTCGCATCCAGGGTTCGTTTAATCAGCAATGAAACACCTCTGGCCTGTTTTCCCCATATGTTGAATAGACAACAAAGTCGCTAGACACCACACGAGCATTAACCTCGCAAAGAAAATATGTCTCCTGGATGACAGCTACATCAAACGAAGCAGCCATACTCTGATCCCTGATGCCCCTCGCATTCATGCTAGCTATCTTGAAATACATTTTCAAGTTCCCCGAGTCATAGACTGGGCAGAAATCAGCGGGTAAAAGGACACCGACGGACTGTCGTAGGCTCCCTGTGCCCATCTTTGACGTCATACGTCCATCCACAACAATACAGCTGATCTCCCTGGGATGTTAATTTTAATGCACAGAACCGAGATAGTTCACTGCCAGAAATAAATTTCTCATATTGTTCTTTCAGGCCGTTATAGTAATCTGGCTCTTTCTTTTGGGACCTATCTGCTGGCCGCGCCGCTGTGAGTGTCGTGTCTTGGTTTCTCCCCACTTCACCACACAAGATAAAACAATTCAACAAAAAGAATTTACGTGGCAAAGACAAAATACTTATAAAAAAACACAACAGTGATGAACGTAAACAGAATGTTACTTACTTTCGAACAATTTCTGTGAGTAGTAACTCTAATGAAACTTGAAAAATGCTTCAAATAAACTGATTTGAAAACGTTCTCCCTTTCGACGTATCTGAACAACAACACAACCGGTGCTCAGGTTGATAAAGTTTCAAGTAAATTCACGAGATAAATTTCCAGAAGACTTTAGAATGTACATT
>OZ010583.1:86974374-87009374 GCA_963932145.1 Acanthosepion lycidas
GCCTAATCACTCTTCCACCTCTCTCACACCCATTATCAAGGTACGCAATTCATTCTATTTACATTCTTTCAATATGTATCCTTCTCCTTCTACTATCCCCTCTACTCTGTTCAACTCTTTCTCTCTATATTTGAATTCCATTTAATAAAAATGGCGTTGCCTTTAGTTCTATCGTAACAGCAGGAGGCTACGTACAGCTCCAAACACACGTTGCGACTACCACGTGTCATAAAACGATTCCCGTCTGTTTGCCAGCCTTTCCGACTTTATACCTGTCTTGTTTTTTTTTCTTCTTCGTCTTCTTCTTCTTCTTCTTCTCTCAGCTTCCCCATACGTTCGCGCCTATTCGACCTTCCGTGTGTGACTTGAAACCCTTCATAATCGATATCTCACCTTTTTGGCAACGAATTACGGTGTTGTTTTTCGGAATTCTATTACAATTCCGACTGCATTCAATTCGTTTTTCGTCTGAAGCAAGCCAAACTGGCTCCCTAAACCACGCTAACAACATTCGTGTCTCTTACGGCCGAATCGTTTTCGAAAATTGGCTCCCGCATGATTAAGATGAAAAGATATTACGCGCCATCATGAAGTTCAAGGGGTCAGAACGGTTTTAATCTTTTTATCCACTTGCGAAGCAAAACTGGCGTTTTCCGTCTCTCCTTGAAGGATTCATGTTCCCAAATCGAACATCAGAGATCGTAGCTGTATTTCCTTCAAAGTGACTATTTTGGTATTGTAGTAAATATTCAATGCCAAATATATATATATATATATATATATATATATATATATATATATATATATATATATATATTACGAAATGGACAAAGTCCGACAATTTATTTATTAAAGACATTTTTTATGTTTAACGTTATAGATACAAGTATTTAAGTAAATGCTCTGTTTATAATAAACAGTATTAAATAACATTTACCGGCCTGAATGTCCGAACGCTTCTTTGTAGCCGAACGGTAAGGCACGTCAGCGTAAATGACGGTTCCGTATAGGATGCAGGTTCGAATCCTGTCAAAGAACGAATATTTTCTATGAAAATTTCTCGGACATTCAGGCCGGTATATATATATATATTAATTAATGAATATACGTAATATCTAACGGCGATAACACGACACAGTTAATGCAATCCTCATGTGTAGAATCTGACCTTTATCTATCGCGTTCTGATTATATTATATTATATATATGCGGTACATATTGAAAAGCTCTCAATATCAGTGATAGAGCTAACATACATACTTGGATTGATGTGAGTTTATGACCCTGGGTTTCACGCTATTTGCGATCGTCAGACAAACTTATTAATTTTTAAATTTTGGATTTCTATATGGTTGCGTATATCGGTGTTTTTATGATAGTGGGAGGAAAATTTGAGTCGGATGTGTGTTAATTCGACAACCACAGAGCTCAACTGTGGTTTGAAATCAATTATGCTGAACAAACCTCAGTTACAGTTTCTCGGAATCTACAATAGACATGAAGGATTTAATTATTTTTTATTTAATTTCAAAACAACACAAGAAACCTTCATAAACAATCAAACATTAAGATAGATGAACAACACATATAAACTACCCGCCTTGAAAATGGCTCAATAAATGAGCGAAAGCGCTTGGAACAATGGAAAATGCGGATAATTTTTCACTAAAAAAACGTCTGAATGTTGGCAAAAATCAATAAAACAACGAAACTTGTTTAAAAGAAAGTTTTCTGCACAAATACACACAAAGTCAGACACATACTTATATCTATCTATCTATCCATACATACATATATTAACTGATTCATCGAGTCTGATAGAAACCTCAGGAAGCACTGGACGGCCGTTTCGTCCTATATTTGGGACTACATCAGCAGTGCGCATCCACTACCAAGGGAATCGAAACCCCGACAGTTAGGTTGGCAAGCGAACACTATACCAACTGCTCCGGCGTGCCTCGGTGACGAAGAGATTGCAAATCAGACTCTAAGAAGCGCCGATCACTCTCACATTCCGTGGTGGAACTCAACTGAGATACTCTCTGACAATAGAACTGAGCCTCCTGGAGCCACGACTACTCTCACCGAGCCGCTCCAACTGAAGCATTAGAAGATGGTTCAAGCGATGATAAATATATATATATATTCAATAAGTGTAGATAGGTTTCCAATTCCTTCTAAATGGGTTTCCAATTCTTTCTAAATTCTTCTCATTCTTTTAGACTCCTACTAACCTCTTGCGGCTTCGTGGAATTATCACCTTCCTTGGGTAAACTGATTGAACAAAAAATATATATATATATATATATTAATGAATATACGTAATATCTAACGGCGATAACGCGACACAAAGTTACATGCAGTTAATGCAACCTTCATGTGTAGAATCTGACCATTATCTATCGCGTTCTCATTATGATGATTCAAAATTGGCTATACAAACGTGTCTATTTAAATTAAAGAATTATTTATTAACAATTCCATTCAAATATATAAATTCGAAAGTATGACAATTAAAAAGTAAAAAAGAAAAAAAAAATTATATTTAAATTTGGATTCGAAAGTAAAGACTATATCAAGGGGGGTAACCTCGTTTTTTTTTTGTTAGCATAAAATACCCAGGTCATGTTTATTAACGTAAAGTATAACCCAGATCAGAAATATAATATAACGCTGTGAAATTAAATACATGAATAATAGTTCGGGACTATATATATAATGTATCATAATTATGAAATTATATGTACACATACGTTATAAATTAACCGAGTACGGTAATATTACATTGTAACCGTGAAACGTTGAATTTTTAATTATTATACAATGAGAATTAAATCTACTGACCTGCGCATTTGAGAAATATATATAAGAAAAATGCCTGCTATACGAGTGATCGAACCTAGTTCGCCCTTTGTCTTCTCTCTGGTTTTGGCAAACTACTGGGGAATCGAAGAGCCGTGTTCGAATTCCAGTCGATTCTATTACATTCACTTACGGGAAAGGTATGAATCCTCTTCTTCTCCCAGCCACCAGATATGTGTAATTAGCAGTACAGACCGGGTTCTATAGCCTTGGATGACAACTGGTCTACAGCAGAAAGAATGGTAAACTATTTTTTTTAAGCGTTTCACCCCAAGCAAGGCGGGAAGCCACTAGGACTCAAGGGGTTACAGAAAATTTGGAGCAAGATCAGATAGGAGTGATAGAAGAAAGGATGAAGAGAAGAGTAGTGGATAGATCAAGGCAACTGGAGATGTCGATTGACATTACACTTGAATAGCTGGAGATTATAGCTCTCAGGGAAACTGGAATAGGGAAAAGAGTTCCACAGGCAAGAAGTGCGAGACATGAAGCTATTGGAGTAGAAGAGACGGCTACATCTAGGAGTTTCGACAGTGAAGGGGTGAGAGCGGGATGCCAGCCTCGTAGGGCTCTTGAACTCATGAAGTTTGGGAACCAGCGAATGCAGCTCCTCAGAGCAATTGCCATGAAAGTATTTGTAGAACAGACTGAGAGAGGCGACGGCGCGTCTGTGAGAAAGTGACTGTAGACGAGATACCAGAGCAGGGCCAATTATATTGCATATCCGCCTCTGGAGCCTATAAAGATCCCCGAGGAAAACAGAAGGGGTACCATGTATGGCAGCAATACTCCATGCAAGGGCGAATTGTTGATTTGTAGATCTGGAGGATCGATTCCGGTGAGAAAAATTTCCTGGTGCGTCACAGGGAGCCAACTTTCCTTGCGGTGGACGAAGCAATTGACTCAATGTATTTGTTCCATCTCAAGTCAGCAGTCAACGTGAGACCGAGCGGTCGCAGAGAGTTGCTCTATTACGGGAAAAATATCATCAGACATGTATCGAAAGATACATGATCGCCTGATTGTGTATCACGCATGGCACATAACTATCAAGAGACTAACCAACCCTGATTTGGTTAAGCATCTTACGTTGCTTCCAGACAAGCAAAATGGCTTTCACTTCACTAGGTCAACTGCTGATGTATTAACTGTTATTGAAAGCGTATTGACGGTTAGTGAAAGTGTCGATCAAGCTTTAGATATGAAGGGTGAACCTCAGACACTTGCGTTGGATATCTCAAAGGGATTTGAGTGGGTTTCTCATGCTGATCTCCTTGAAAAGGTTATCAACGTTTATATTATTTCCGGATGAATCATTGATCTGATTCATTTATTTTAATCAAATCGTGAAATGAAAGCAATCTTGAACGGCTACACGTCAAGATCATTTTGCCTTCCCTCAGACATACTAGTATCATTCGAACTACGTTGTTCGTAATTTTCATCAAGGACATTTAGTTTTCATCTCGGTATCTATGTTGATGACAACCTATTTACAGCTGTCTTAATGAAAAATCTGATCGATTCGATACGGTCAAGTTGGCAGCTGATCTCAAAAATGATCTGCAATCTGTTGCTAACTGGAACAAGAAATGACTTGTTAATTTTAACGCTCCCAAAACGGAACTGCTTTATTTTAATCCTTTTTCTTTCCAGCATAGCTGATGCTGAACTCCAGCAGAATGACTCATAGCACCTTCTCGAGCTAACATTTTCCGCTGATAATAAGTGGAATGATTATATTGAATTGATTTTTAGGTCTGCTTCAATGAACGTTGGTTCTCTGTGCCGTTGTAGTCATTTTTCTCGCTAGAACCTATCTTATACAATTATAATCATCTGGCTGCATGGTTTTCCTATGTATTTGGAGATACTTCATAAAATTCAAAGAAGAATTTGCAATCTTACTGGACCTGGCATCTCAGCTTCAGACATTTTCCCACCTCCGTAACCTAGCTTCTCTGTGACATTTCTATAAATATTTTCACATTAATTGTTCTGATAGACTTTCCTCCATGGTGGCTAGACTTATATGAATTTAACGCGGGTATAGATTACTGGCAAAGTTTCATCATTTTAAAAAGGAAACTCTTAGGTGTAACCGTAAGTTCTATGATAAAAGTTTCCTCTATCATGGAATTCTCTTCCGGCTTCTTGCCGTCCAGCCATGTTTGATCTTCAACAATTTAAATGAAATGTTAATCGTTATCTTTTGTCTTCCTAATTACAGCTCTTTTATTGTTCTCTCTCTTTAATAACGTTTTCTTCCATATTATCCCACACGCAATAACCCATTTCGTCTTAGTGGCTTTAGTACCTTACTTTGGGTGAAATCATCAAAAAAATTAAAAAAAACAAAGAGGATGTAACCGCCTAATTCTAACATTATCGTCATGGCGCTGAGAACTAAAGCTGTACATGTGGCAGGAACAGCCTTTTCCGAAGAGGATATTTGACTGTAACAATAAAGATACATATACATTTAACGTAAAAGTCTCAAGTGTCCACCTATTTCTTTCAACCCAAGCCATTTATGTATGTTCATAATTATGCATATGAAGGGTGTTTCATTAAGGCGGATCTAAGTCAGCAATATAAAATCAGTGTTATTGGTGAGACTTTATTTATTTCTCTATTGGATCATGTTACTTAAGTCAAGGCATTTATGTGTGAAAAATAATATCGCCCAAAATATCCGCCAAGTCTTCGGCGGCACACCTCCATTCGATGGTCAAAATTTTTGATGACGTCACTGCATAGTTGCACCTCGATCTCACCAATATGCTTTATTATCTCATCCTTCAGTTGTTGAATTGTTGTTGGCTTGTTGGCATAAATCTTACTTTTGAGATGACCCCCATAGGAAGAAATCACGATCATGGTGGCCAATTGACATTGACATCATAAGAGGCTTCGATAAATTTAATACGTTGTTTGATTGTTAAACTTTCCATGGTTGAAACTGACAAAGACTTAAGTTGTTAAATCTAAAAGAAGAAGAAAAAAATCATTAGACGCTTAAAATTAATTCACATTCAAATTTGGTTCAAGTTATTGAAACACTGTTTATATAACGTATATGCAGAACGTAGTATATATGCGTGAGTATGTAGCTCTCTCGTTTCTCTCTCTCTCTTCCTCTCTCTCTCTCTCTCTCTCTCTATATATATATATATATATATATATAATGAGTAAACTAGGAGGATTCTGTTTCTTCTTCCCTACATGTCGTAATCGTCTCTTCATCTACATACGGTCTACTATACAGTCGACTAAAATCACTTGGACTGAGGATGACAGGGAAGTATTAAAATGACTGTCCCCACATAGCATTGATTGCTATGGTGGTTCTATAAGCGTAGGTTAGATGTAGCACTAGGCCAAAAATATGTAGCACCCAGTGAGCATCAAGCTCACTGTTCAGTAGTAATTGATCATGCGACACGAACTTCCCAACCACAACGAAGTGCTCTTGTTGATTGATATGCGTACGCTCTTTATACCAACAAAGGCATTTTGGCTGATACGGGTTATTCCTCCCTATCGTAATGCATCTGAGGAATAACTCTTCCTTAAAACGAATCGAGTTCTCTCAGTCACTGGCGTCTTTAAAAATAAATACATCTAAATTCAAATTCTTTCCTGTCATGCGTAAACGGCTTAGGGGTAGCGTCTCCGATTGATAATCAGTCGTGTTTCGTGTTTTATACAACCCAGTTTGTCTGACAAACTTGTATCCCGAATCATCAGTGTGGCTAGATATCCAATTGCTTAAAGTCGGGATCGAAACTTGACTGATTTGGCATCAATCAGAGACTCTATCTTGGCGCACAGCAGAGAAAGGAAATCTTTTAACATATTAAACGCCAAATCAGCAACCAGAGCTCTCAATTCGTTATAAGCAGGAGCAGCCACTGTTGTAAAAAAACCCTTTCTCCATAATGAGAGAGATACGTACTGATTATTTTTTTTCTTTTCTATTTGTACATTGCAATCTTGACAACATATCTGATTTAATGTTACACTACTTTAAATAACAATTATTTTCCCGACAATCTTTTTTTTTTGTACGTCTTATCTTTATTAATAACTACAATAGATGTAGAGTTTTCTCTTCTCTAAAAAAAGCAAAAGCAAAAAATGTCTGACAGCCGTTAAATATTAAAACCTTCTCCATCTTCGTCTTTCATGCTTTGTGATCGTTTTGCCTTTCCAGTTTCAACCGCTTCATTCCTAACCCTTCTCATAATAAGCCTTGTGTTTTGCTAACGTATACCGATTCACGACTCAAATTGAAAATTATGGATCGTAAGCTTCGAAAATGTATTTTCTTAAAAATCTTTACATCACTAAAACGCAACGGGGGCTACATGGGGTGAAAAGAATGTAAGGACATTAGTAGTGACAATAAAAGAACTTGTTTCAAGAAGACAAATGTAGTCGATTGACGTCGCATTTAAATTTTAAAGATAGGTTTCATGGATGCAATAAACCGGAAGAGAAAACCACAGACGCGAAAAGAAATTATTTGACTAGAACTTAACGATGAAGTCTGGTAGATAATCTACTAGTGCGTTGTCGAGGTATAAAGGAGGAGAGCTCATTTGAACGGCTGACATGAAAATATTCATAGAAATGACAGAGAGAAGACCTGTCATGGCGGTGGGAAATTGACTGAAGCCGAAGTGACAGGCCAGGACCGATAACATTACAGACCATTCTTTGGATTTTATCGAGAATCCAGAGATATACAGCCGGTGCACCCAACCAGTAGCAATATTCATCGCACAGACGACTGGTAGATTCATAAATGTGTAAGATGAATCCTGAAGAGGAAAATAAACTGGCAAGGCATATATAACCAAAAAGAAAACTCCTGCATATCTGTGACATATGAAAAATTCGCAGAGTAAGACAATATACAAGTTTCTGTCTTTAACAATTATTGTTAAATATTTAACCTGATTAATCCCTATGAATAGAAATCGATACTTGATTGAATCAATATTTACAGGATCCCTTGGTTTAATATAATAAATGTAATCACCTGGATTCGCTAACAGAAATGTGGTTCTACAGAATAATTCTGCTTCCTTCTGATTTTTAAGATTAGTTCACAGTAGGTTGTAGAGGAAAGCGAGAAGAAGGGACTAAACTCAAATTCTTAGAAGGTAACGTATGTTTACCAGCAAAAGGAACAGCCCAAGATGCGAATTACGTATGGGAGACACCAAAATCAAGCCACTACAAATATTTCAATGTCTGAGAAATTTTATATCAAACGACGGAAAATATGATTAGAAATCCGAAGAATTATTGAATATCGAAAAATGATTTCGATTATAGAGGCAGCAAAGTATTACGAACGTATTAAGAAAACAAATTACGTTGGCAACAAATAAATATAATTCAATATCGATCCTTCTATATGCATGAGTGCAATCTCTTCACAGATGAAGAAGATACTTGTCGCAACAGAAATGCGGTTCTACAGAAGGATGCTGAGAATACCATGTTAGCTACGACGAAAATCGAAACAAAAAGGAAACATGTAATTAATATCAGAAAGAGACAGTTGAAATTTCTAGGACACATTGAGAAATTTGATATTCACACGATATATTGAAGGCAAAAGATAGGGATGAAGACAGCGCAAAATCAATCTAAATGAGCTTGTGTAAATGTCTGACAGAAACAGGGTTTAGGAAAAATAACAAACGATATTTAGTAAAAGCAACAAAAGATTGGAAAATGTGGAGAACCATGATCGCACATATTCTGAAGAGACAAACATAGATGAAGAATAAGAATAAAATGTATCAGGAAGAGACAAGTAAATGTGATTCACTATTAGTTTTGAAAATGCGTATATTACAACGTATAATACGATATTCCCTTTTCATATTCAGGATAGCTTTTTTCTCAAGAGACAGTATTGGTGGATTCTCATTTTCTTAATAACCTTTCTTTTTATAGACGTGTCATGGGCAAACTTTCTAAAGAAACACAAATTTCTTGGGTACAATAAGGTCAATTGAAATGTGTATTTTCTTTCATTTACACTTGTTCAATCACATTCTCTCGTATATAATCACATACCTAAAAATAGTCATAGTAGAATACCTGCGGACAATAATGGCTATGTCCACATTCACATAAATACAATAGTAAATATTGTACGTAGGTCTGTAGTTGGAGATTCGTCACCAGCTGTGCTGGTCAAACTCTCTGCACCTGGGCAGAGAGAGTCCCCAGACGAGGCTAGGTCGAATAGCAGAGTCTCGTCTCGGAAAACAGCTACCCAACCCCGTTTTATACAGAGTTTACGGGGAAATTTTGACCGAGCTTACAGGGTCGGATACCCCACATTAAATTCGTTGTTGTGCTACATCTGACGGCGTGGGACGGTTGGTAGATTTCCTGCAATTGGAGATTCATTGGAGAATTCACTTGATTCACTTCTGGAAGTTGACTGCTAGTTCTACCTGACGCTGTCGAATCTTATAAGTGTTGTTCTTGCCCTAAGTATTATCGCTCATTACCAAACATTGTGTGAATATTCTATTCAGTAACCTTCCCTAGGTTACAACAATAGTAAAGTACCATATTTTGAATTTTGTAAGCTTTCGTTGAAGTTAAATTTCTTAGGGATTTGAAAGCATTGGCAACTTTAATTAAGTAAGATCATACATATCTTTAGCTTTAGAGACATGAAAGGTAGATAATAACTTTTCTCTAGAGAATTTTTTTTTCTTTTTATGAAAGTATACTTGTATACTCAAATTAATAAAATTAAAACAAATCCCAACCAACAATGGTCAATGAAGTTTTCATCCGTGATAATATCGTCAAGAATTTTTTTTAATGCTGGAAAAAAATTATTTCTCCAATACATATTTTTTTTCTCATTTCTACAGCAAAACTCTAGTGAAAATGACTGAGGAACAGTCAACGAAATATTACCTTGAATTTTTTGCAGTTAGGAGAGCCATATCTCTTGAGACATGCTGTTCGAAAAAGGCAGTCTATGCCTCTTTTTTTTTTAATCATTGCACCCCAAGCAAGGCGGGGTTTAGAGCAAGCACAGATAGAAGAAAGGATGAGGAGGAGGGTAGTGGAAAGATGAAGGCAACTGGAGATGTCGATTGACATTACACTTGAATAGCTGGAGATTATAGCTCTCAGGGAAACAGGAATAGGGAAGGGAGTTCCACAGGCGAGAGGTGAGAGACATGAAGCTATTGGAGTAGAAAAGACGGCTACATCTAGGAGTTTCGACAGTGAAGGGGTGAGAACGGGATGCCAGCCTCGTAGGTCGCTTGAACTCATGACGTCTGGGAACCAGCGAATGCAGCTCCTCTTATAGAACCCGAGTCGTCAGAGCCCTGTCAGGAGTCTTGGAATAAGCCGGTTAGATCCACTTTGATTTTTAAGGATTTCACTCAATGAATGGTACTAAGGCTAGCGAGAGAAAAGGGATTACTGCGTGTGTAATAATAGGAACGAGAAGTTTATTAAGGAGAGAAAATTAAAAAAAAACAGGAATTAAGAAGATAGAAGCTAAAGAAGCAAACAAAAGTCAAGCAAAGTGGTTTACTCTTTTACAATAACTTTTGCTTTGTTCATGCGAACGAGACGATTCTGTAGCTCAAGCCGAAAGACAGTGTTCAAAACGAGGTCGCTGCCGATAAAAGAAAAGGAGTTTTTCCCAACCCTCTGAAATGCACGGGTCACAGCGGATCATAGCTCATCGCATTCTCTTTATAACGGCTACATAAATACATGCTAACCAAGTGAATAGACATCCTCCGCTGACTTAAGGACTGAACTCGCTCTCGGCAATATTTACATTACAAATGGCCGCCTGTATGCAAAGCACACAGAGCATGGTACACGTTATCTACAGTTAATTCATCACGCATTTAGAAATGGATTAATGCATATATATATATATATATTTATATATATATATATATATATATATATATATATATTAAGACATTTTTATGTTTATACGTACTTTTTATAGATACAAATATTTAAGTAAATGCTCTGTTTATAATATTTGTATCTATAAAAAGAACGTATAAACATAAAAATGTCTTAAAAATAAAGTGGACTTTGTCTATTTCATAATATGTGACGTCATTAATGCATATCTAATACTGTGCGTTGTGGCGTAATGATTATCGGCTCGGATTGAGAACTCGGAGAGTCGTTTTCAAATTCCAGTCGAGTTCATTAGATTTATTTATGCGCAAATACCTCTGAGAAAAGTATGAATGCATCTCTTCTTCCCCAAGCTATAGGTTAAATAACATAATTCAATTTAGTCTTCGTTGGCAACCAGTCTACCGCAGAAAGAAATGGCAACATACTGCTAAAAATATCTACCTCGTCAGTCATGTATCAATCGCGTATCACATATGGCACATAACTTACAGAATATTTGTTTACAATGTATCGTAAATTTTTACATGGGAATGTAGACATGTAGGTATTTTATAGATAGATGTTACAATAGATAAATCTGAAGCAACAGTTTCACCGTGGTAGGGAACTGAGTAAATTATTTCGAAATTTCCCGTTAGGGTTCACCGGGATGTATCAAGGAAGATCTTGTTGGTTTTATATTCAATTTTGACTATATTCTATGGCAACACTCTTTTTCAATGCATGGCTAAATGTCAAAATAATAGCGCCTTTAATAAGGATCTGATTTATTCCACTAAGTGATAGAATATATGTCTGTCAGCCATAGAAAAGGCCCAAGATACGAACAACGAGCTGGAGAAATGAAAAAGTCTGAAGACTTAGTATCTGGGAAGAGTTTTAAGAAATGACAGATAATATTAAAGAAGAGAATGGACATTGGAATAGAAAAAAGATGTCTTCCAAAACCTCATTTTTTGAAACGAACGTAACGTAAGTAAAAAAATAAATGAATACTGAATTGAGATGTCATATTAATCCTATTATATACCCGGTGCGATTGGTAAATTGTCACCATTTTATATTTTAATTTCGTGCATGCGCGTGTTTTATTTTTTTATTTTGTCGACTGAACAGCAGAGTAGAGTCAATTGGGAACCGTCTATGTGAAAAAGATCACAATGACGCAATTTACTTCCCCAGAAATTTGGAAATTGGCATGCTGTACTGCTCAGCGTTCGTACTGTAATTTCAAATACCGAGATTCAGGTGTGAATCTGAGGAGAGTGTAGAGGCTTGTAAAATCAGAGGAAATGTTTATTTAATCTCTGATCTATTATAATCTAAATAGTCTCCGAAGTCTGTTGTTAAGCATTGCACTTTTACATGTTATCTTTGATTCAGGCATACACGAAATGTTGTTGTTGTTGTTGTTATTATTATTATTATTATTATTATTATTATTATTATTATTATTATTCGTCGTCGTCTTCTGTTGAGCAAAAAAATGGTACGACTATGTATCAATCAAAATGGACGAATACGACACCATGGCATTATAGACTCTAGAGCGACGGCTCAAAATGAATCGCCTCTTTTTCGGGATACCTGAAGTACAAGGCGACAAAATCAGTCTTGCATACGACTTGGGCTGCCCTTGCGGAATGCTAAAAACCGCGCAAAATGTCCTTGATATGAGCGGATGTGAACATGCAAGCAATGTGAAGTTATTTAACGATGTTTTTCGAAACTGCAAAAGAATCTGCAACATGGACATATGATTGTCTCAGTTGGTTTTCACACACTTTCTATATATATATATATATATATATATATATATATATATATATATATATATATATATATATACTGAAAATTGTATGACAAAGTGTAAAAAGTTTACTTGTGACGCGTTTCTTCCTTCAGTACTTATTCAGTATTTATTATATCGATACGACTAGACATGCGCACGAGCGAGGGCTGGAGAGGATTTTAGATTTTTTTTTTTATGTATATCTAGTCCAATTCATTTTTTTTTTCTTTCCATAACTTTTACTAGTAGGCAACCCACACTGTGAATAGATCTGCCAGGAAGGGTTAAATGTTATATGAATCAGGGCGTAATATAAGAGACCCGGATATAAGAGAAACCCGGATATAAATGAGATTTTCTCTGGTCCCAAATTAGAGCCTGTGTTAATGTATATAAATTAGACCAAACCCAGATATAAGAGAAACACGGATATAAGAGACTTCTTCTCCGGTCCCGACAACTCTCTTATATCCGGGTTACACTATATATATCTATATCTATATATATATATATATATATATGTGTGTGTGTGTGTGTGTGTGTGTGTGTGTGTGTGTGTGTGCACGCACACACGTGCGTGTATTAATCGATTTCACCTCAAGCAAGCGAGTAAAACCACCGAGACGCAAGGGGTTAATGGGTGTGAAGAGTTAGAATCAGGAACATTGTTGAAGAGCAGAAAAAGGAATTGTCATCAGATGGACAGCAGATAGCGAGTAACATACCATTTAATTTTTGATAGAGAGAGAGAGAGAGAGAGAGAGAGAGAGAAAGACTTAGTGAGAAATAGAGAGTACCGACGTACTTATTTTTCATTCGCAAACAACTATGTTCGTCACCTTCACGCAAACGAAATCTCTAACCATTATACTTAACCCTATGTTTGGTTTATTTTGTTATACGGGTTATTTAATGCCGACAACATTTTTTATTGCTGGTAATATTTTGTTTTGTCAAAAATCTGTTGCTGGTAATATTTTTCCTTCAAAATTGTATAGCTGGTAATAATATTTTTCAAAAAAGTATTGCTGGTATTAGTTAACTATTTCCCCATAGCTGGGACCCTAAACTGGTGCTACCACCCTGGGTCAGGGTGGACCTGGGAACACCAGCAATTAGGAGATAGTTCCACTCTCCTCAAAACCTACTGATCAGAGCCCTTGTTGCTGGATGTAGTTTATCGTCTTACCCTGGACCCGGATATAGTTTAACGTCTTATCCAGGACGATACTTAACCTTAATCATTTTATCTAATCCCAACAATAGCATATAATATATGCGTTCTGCTGCTAAATTCTATGCATTATATCACTAATCACTCTTATTTAAAACAATTCAGTAAGCTAGTCGCTCACGGAAAGTTCCGAAATCTATAAACTCGACAGCAAAACAACAATCATATAAATAGATACATATTTCTGATTTTCCAAAAGAAAGAAAACGAGAAAGCAAATTACTGCTGACGTTTTAACCGCCAAACAAAACTAGGATGATAATTTCTAATTGGGGAATCATAGTCCAAAAGAAACATGCGATATTTCTGGATAAAAAAATATAAGGAAAATGCTTCGGAATATTTAACACACACACACACATAGGATATATAGTGGCAAATCGTAACATCGAATGATCTACCTAGTGAGTTTTCGTGAATGGATAACAAATTGGAGATAAAAATGAAGTCCTTTTATAGAACGAAATGAAGTTAAACATATTTTTCCACTTTGTTATTCAACTGCCTATCAAATTGTGATCGTAAACATTTGCTTAGAACTACAAAGGACAGGATGCTGTGAAGAGCTATGATCGTCTCGACATGACGAAAAGAAGAAAAAATTTCTATACCTTGTTAACTTTCTCTCTTAACCAGCCTCCCTGAAAATTTAATAATGGTGGAAATAAAATTACCAAATCCTAATCAATTTCGTACATTGGAAATTGTTACATCAGTGGAGTTTTATCGCAAAGCTTCAATATGAAATGAATTAGTTTTGTTCATTTTTTTAATAATTAAGACGCAGTAACATTCTATTTAAATCCATACAACGCACCGACTATTTTAGATTTAGGACAATGGAGGAAACTTTTTTCCTTCCTCTAATTCAGTTATCAGATCATTATTTAGGTAGGAAATACGAATCGTAAAAAGGGAAGTAGATAAGAAATTATGAAGAAAAAAAAAACGAAACATATTTTGTCAAGAGTTTATTGCGGGTGGTATATGCGCTTAGTCCGTTACTTGAAATGAATGTTTTTTTTTTTTTGTTTGTTTGTTTTTTGTTTGTTTGTTTTTTGTTTTTTTATTGTTACTTTCCAGCTATCAACTCAGCTATCTCAGTACGGAAAAAAGGCCACTTAGGTGGATATGGCAAAAGGAAGATTATATTACGGCATTTGTTCTTTTCCTTGAACTGAGAGCGGGTCAGTTTTTTCTACGTTTTCTTCGTTAGTTCGTCTTTTTTGCTAATGTATTTTTACTTTTTCTTGTTATTCTTTAACAAATTATCCTTCTTATAATTTTCTTTACGATTGTTTTTGACGGTTTGTTGTGTCAGATAAAGGTCTCCTTTGTGCTTTAGAATCTCCATTGCAATCTTCCTTTTTCAGTCTTATAGTGTTTCGTTATTGAAATACTTTTTCTAACTGTAATTTTGCTATATATTTATGTCGTGTTATTTTCTTTTTGGTCTAGAAATCGTTCATGCAATATATATTCCTTCCAGAATTTCCTGCAATGTTTCTTTTCTGTAATTTCCGTCTTTCTTTTAATCTACAACAGTCTTTGTTGTAACCATTCTTACCTATACATTTTTTACTGAGGTCATTTTTTCATGCAGATATAATTTTACGAAAATGTATGTATAATTTTGTTGCAATCAATTTTTTTAATGTATTGCAGTTTTCTTTTTCGTGAAATGTTTTTTTGTTTCAATCTTTACACTCACGGATATTTCATCTTGTCATATCCTTCTAACGACTCTTATTTCTTGCATTTGAAATTATATCCATATCTTGCAATTTTCGTCTTCCTAATCTCTCTAGATTTTCAAATATTTTGACTTCTTTTTTTCTTCTCTTAATCTTCTGATCATTCGACTATTATTTCTTGCATCTGAATCTATTGCAGTTTCTTTTTGCTATGTTTCTCTCTGGTTTCTTTCTTTATTTCAGTCTTTTTGTTGAAAAGTATTCTTGTTGCAATGTTTCTATCCCGCAAAAATGATTTCTTCGATTTGTATTAACAGCAGTTTTTCTTACGGTTTTCTGCAATATTTTAGGTATTTCAATATATTTTTATCTCGCATTATTCTATCCGTAATCTTTCTAGCAGTCTATTCGGTTAGTGTAACGGATCCGGGAGGCATGGAAATGAAATTGGCGAGCTCAGTTCAATTTCCAAGTTATTATGTTGTGTTTAGTTTAGCAATAGTTTTCTATGACAACAAATGTTTTTTCTCCCCCAGCTATCGATTAAGTATTTTTTTATACTGTATGCCATAATCTTTGGCGGTAATGAGTTTAATAGAAAAACTGAATTCCAGACCGTAGAGAACAGTTAAACCCGCCTATATATCCAGATAACATATAGCAATTAACATAATTAAAAATATCTGAAGGATTAGGATTGCTTATCTATTGAAAGGACATTAACTTTTTGAAACAATATATTTCAATCGAAGAAACTGTTGGAATCTGTACGTTTTTTTTCTTCTTCTTACAACGTTCTCTCCAATTTATTTTGGCATTTTTCTCCTCACAATCTCTCGCGTGTTAGATTTTTCTTTCTTAAATTTGATTTTATTGCAATTCTTTTGGACTTATTTTGAATGATTTTCTCCGCATTTTTTTTTCTCGTAATTTTTCGGTCTCGCTAAATTTTCTTTTTTGTACTTGAATCCATAACAATTCCACTTACGATGTAAGATTCTGGTAGTCTTTCTTACAATCTTTCAGAACTTTAAGTATTTGCATTTCTAATCTTTATCTCTTGGAACTTTCTGTTTTTAAAATGATAATATCGTGCATTATTTCTTTCGGTCTCAAAATATTTAATTGTATCATTCTTTCTTGAAACCATTTCTTTTTTTTTTTTGCTTACAATTTCGTAAACTCGTGTTTCGTTATTTGCTTGCAGTAAACATTCTTTTTATGAATCTTTCAACTCTTCTTAAAAATCTGTTTCCCTTGCATTTTTATGTCTTTGCCTCTCGTCTTTTTAACTTCCTGCTGATACTCCTATTTTTATTCTCTTCCTGTTTTCAGAATATTTGCCAACAAACATTTTTATCCTTTTCTTTTACTTCCACACATACTTTTACTTTGGAAGAATTCATTTTTGTTACATTCTTATATTTTTTTTTCTTCCTTACCATTTTCTTTTAAACATCAGTTAAAAAAAAAAAGAAAAAAAAAACTTTTTTGAAATCCCTTAATTTTATTTCTAAAATCTATTTACTTTATATTTTAACTTGTGAAAATTAACGTATTTTCATTGAATTTAATTTTGTATGCATTGCACAACTTCCAGCATTCAACAACACTACTTTCTAAAAAAAAAAGAAAAAAAATGAAGAAAAGAAATAGGTTTACTGCACTTAAACGCAGAGTCAATTCTTATTCCTGTAGATAATATCTATCTAAGGCATTTAAAACAGAATTATCCTTATTATCATTGAAGGAATTTTTGTTTTAATTGAATTAAAGCAGTAAAAAAAAACTATGTCAATGACAAGATGTAGAGTTAGTGTGAAAATCAAGTCAGTAAAGATTTAAACAGATTCTCAAGTTAAATTATTTTCTCACATTTTAGACATTAACTATGGTTTTATAAATTCATACAGGGAATGATTGAGTTAGACATATTATTTTTGTTTATTATTACTTTTAAATGTTTCAATCTCGTCCTAAATTTTTCCCTTTCTCCTTCCTATTCATCTTATTTTCTTCTTATTATTATTCTTCTTCTTCGTTATCATATTCTTATTCTTCTTCTTCGTTATCATATTCTTCTTCTTTTTCTTCTTCTTCTTCGTTATCACATTTTTCTACTTCTTCGTTATCATACTCTTCTTCTTCTTCTTCTTCTTCGTTATCATATTTTTCTACTTCTTCTTCGTTATCATATTCTTCTTCTTCGTTATCATATTCTTCTTTTTCTTCTTCTTTGTTATCATATTCTTCTTCTTCTTTTACTTCTTCTTCTTCTCCTTCTTCTTCGTTATCATATTCTTTTTCTTCTTCTTCGTTATCATATTCTTCTTCTTCGTTATCATATTCGTCTTCTTCTTCTTCTTCTTCGTTATCATATTCTTCTTCTTCCTTATCATATTCGTCTTCTTCGTTATCATATTCGTCTTCTTCTTCTTCTTCTTCGTTATCATATTCTTCTTCTTCTTCGTTATCATATTCTTCTTCTTTATCATATTCTTCTTCTTCTTCTTCTTCTTCGTTATCATATTCTTCTTCTTCTTCTTTATCATATTCTTCTTCTTCTTCTTCTTCTTCTTCGTTATCATATTCTTCTTCTTCTTCGTTATCATATTCTTTTTCTTCTTCTTCTTCTTCGTTATCATATTCTTCTTCTTCTTCTTTATCATATTCTTCTTCTTTATCATATTCTTTTTCTTCTTCTTCTTCTTCGTTATCATATTCTTCTTCTTCTTCTTTATCATATTCTTCTTCTTCTTCTTCTTCTTCTTCTTCGTTATCATATTCTTCTTCTTCTTCGTTATCATATTCTTTTTCTTCTTCTTCTTCTTCGTTATCATATTCTTCTTCCTATGCTTGTTTTTTATTCTTTCTATACTTCTCATTGCCCTCTCCTTCTAATTCATCTTCTGTTTCTACTTCTTTTCTTTTTTCTTCTTTTTCGTTTTCTTTTTTTTTATTGCCTTTTTTTTCAGTTGTATCTATTTTTTCGTTTTCCTTTTTCTCTTCTTTCTTCTTTTTTCTTCTCCTTTTTTTCTATTTTTCTTCTTTTTCCGACTTCTTTTTTCTTCTTAAACTTATTTTTCTTTATACACTCATTGTGCCGCGTCTCCTTGCGGCCACATGGCGCAATGGATAAAGGCGTTAGTAGATCCAGTGACAGAACCCAAAGGGTGTGAGTTCAATACCCGGTTAAGGCAGTGGAGAACTTTCAGAGGGAAAATTAACAGGAGATAACTGATAACTGACAACCATTAAACGTGGAAATAGAACAGTCTACCCCTGTGAGCGAAATAAAGGGTTCAGTTAGACATTCTAAAACCTGAAGAAGGCCGGAGCGTACAACGGCCGAAACGTCGTAACAAATATGGCGACAAAGATGAGGACAGTAGTCTGAATAATGTACATAATATCTCATCTCAGAAATATAGATACACATTAACTGTGTACACCGTTCATAAATTTTGTTTTACTCTTTAAAATAAGGTATAGCAGATTTCCTTAGTCTTCCAACACCTTCTTCAGAAACCTCGCTCTTTTTTTATTACTCAGCTGTATGAATGGTTACGACCTATACTCTCTATTCAACTTCTTACATTTTTCCTAGAATCTTGATCCAAGTTCTCCGATAATGACCGAAAAAAAAGACAGAGTTTTGTCCTTATTAATTTATTGATTTCATCCCAAGCAAGGCGACCATGACACTCCGAACGGAACGGTTTACAGGAACGAGAAGACTTTAGTGAGGAAAATGACGAAGATTTAATAAAGTGAATCATGTTATATGAAGACCTGTTTACTAATTGTTCTTTATCTTATATTATATATACATACTTATATATATTAGGTTGGTTAAAAAGTAATGACGTAATAATGTCGTTTATTGACGTTAAAAAATACGTCGAAAAACGACATTATTACGTCATTATTTTTGCACCAACCTAATATATATATATATATATATATATATGTGTGTGCGTGTGTGTGTGTGTGTGTGCATTTTTGTGTCAATTTTGGTCGACACACCAAATAAAATAATTAAAATTTGTTATTTAATTTTACACACACACATGCGCGCGCACACTCCTCACAAACATATATATATGTTTGTGTGTGTGTGATTAACTAACAAATTTTAATTATTTTATTTGGTGTGTCGACCAAAATTGACACAATAAAAATGCACACACACACATACATACATATATATATATATATATATATATATATATATATATATATATATATATATATATATATATATAGTATAAAATGCAGTTTCAAGGCTTGCTATATTTATCGAGAAATTGCTCATTACCAGTCAGCTCTCTGTTCATGCTTGCACACAGTCTTTCTGGCATGTTATATAGCGTTAATGCATGAATCACACTGTCGCATCTCGGTCACAAAACCTTTGGCGTAGGATGGACACTTCCAAATCGCACTTAACGCAACTGTATTATGGTGTGGTGAGGTGTGGTGTGTATTATGGTGCATATGATGGCACCGTTTCTCTTTCATGGTAAATTTAATAGCGATGTATACCTCACCATGCTGAGGGAACAGATAATGTCCCAAATTAAAATGTTAGCAAAGAAACGAACATCTTCCAACAAGATGGAGTCCTTGCCCATTATTCCATGCCATTAACAGACTGAGTGGATGATAATTTCTCTAATTGGAATGGGAGACGTAGCTGTGAGAAATGGGCTACTCGCTCAACAGATTGTAGTCCCCTTTTTATGGGGGGGTGTCGAAGGAGAAGATGTACAAGAGTATTCAGACTTTACGGTTACACTCTTTGTTTATTATAAACACTTAAACTATTTTAAAAGTTTTACGTTTTCATATTATTCTCCCGTTATCTAGAGTCATCAAAAATAATTTTATTTGCCAAGAACTAATCATTAGTGAGACGAAACGTACTTCAAATTTAGTAGATGAACTCTTGATTTTTGGCTTCAACATTATCGATAGAGAAATTAAATTTTAATTAATTCCAAGTCTCTCTGGATAATGGCCTACACAGACGATATTGTTTCATTACTAATTTTTTAAAATCAGTGTATATACTGAAATTACCATGTTGGGCATTTAGGTATATGTATATGTGTGTGTGTGTGTGTTTCTAATTACTAAAAAACATTGCTTTCACTGGTTTAACTTATCTGAATATACATTTCTGTTTGTTTACAAAGAGTGAAGTTAAAATCTTACCGCAATAGATCACCGAAGTCAAATAAATGTAAATATACCTCTATCCAAATCCTATCTATATACGCAGTGACAGACGCCGAGACACTATCAGACAGACAATCTCAATATATATATGTGTGTATATATATATATATATATATATATATATATATATATATATATATATATATACACACACACAAACACACACACACACACACATATATATATATATATATATATATATATATATATATATATATATATATATATATATATATATATATGTTTAGTGGTACAAAATTTTACAATTTTACAAAATTTTATCCTGCCATGAACAGACAAAAATTAGTTTTATTATTACCACTCATGATAATAAAAAGTAAAAATGAAAAACAGGCGAGGTAACCGGTTTCGTACCTCGCTCAACACAGCTAAATCGAGGTAACGAGAGTAAATTATATAATATAAAAAAAAAAACATTGGACAAAGTGTATTGGTGGGTGAACAAATATATTTAAATATTATTTAGTTGCAAGACTAATATAAAGTCCTTCTGTTTACAAAGACAATGCTTTAATGATAGAATGTAGATGGGATCCAACACTTTCAGGGTGTAATTTGAATGGGACTTGCTAAGGTTGGTAAAAGCGTCATCATTAAAACTAACAGCACAATTATGTCTATTTATAAGGTGTTCTGCGATAGAAGACTCGTATGTGTTGGTCAAAATGTCCGAGGGACTGTACTTGAGGTTTCGGATTTTCCCTAGAACGTGTTGTTTTATTCTAACATCCAGCCTTTGCTTCGTTCTCCCTATGTAGTGCGAAGCGCAACTTCATTTAGATTAATAAACTATTATGATGTGGCAGGAGAACATCCTTACGCATAGACGGAAGGACAGGCCTGGCAGAGAAAACAACACGAGTGTTAGCGGCAAAATAACTGCGGTAGAAACCTGCTTAGCAAACCTATCACTGATACTACCTGCACTTGAATAAATTCAAGTTTTGGCTTGTTTTGTTGTTTTTTTTTATTAAGTTCTTTTTGGGATATAGCTGTGATAGAGATTCTATTTAAGAACACTCAGAATTTGCAGCCCTCAGTATTCACATGAAGAGCAGAAATACATTGAAAATACTTTCATGACCTTTCAATATCCTATTTCATATTCAACGCGAAGCAAAAGGCTCATAATATATTCCAAAATAGAAGAGCTGTCCTTCCAGACAAATACAAAGAAGCAAAAAATATATTATTCGAACTACTAAGCATAACACAATTACAACTGAAGAGAATTTATCTAATCTCACGACTACAACTAAAACAATCAAAGACTTAATCAATAAAAAACTAAAACAAGCCAAAAGTTGCACGAGGAATTTACTCTATCTAGTACAGGATTTGCCAGAATGGATACATTGGAGAAGACTCAAGAAGACTCAAGAAGACTCAAGAAGACTCAACAAATGAGGACAAAAAGGAAATATTAAAAAAAAAAACAATACAAAACGTATTAGGTGTTCACCACAATTTTAACATAGGCAATGCTACTTTGATTAAAAGAGAATATAATCTGCTAAGATGCAAATATCTGTAAAATGCCTTGATCGCTAGTTCAGCCACGGTAAGTTTGCGTCCAGGCTCTTAAAATATATCACTGTTCTTGGTAGATTATTTGCTGTCAAAATGTGGGACAGTCAGGGACAAGTGAGAGAGAGAGAGAGAGAGAGAATACGGATGATTTTGTTTAAAAAAAATCATCTTTGAAAACTTTTCTCATTTCGTGCGCATGAGTAGACTTGACAACATCAACAAATCCCAGTCTGACGAAATTCTAATGGATGAAACGCGTCAAGTAATTTTTTTCCCAATTTGACATTGAAACATAAAATCATACAAAATAATATATCGTTCATTCTTTATATATATATATATATATATATATATATATATATATAACCTGGCGATTCGCGTAGGTGCAATCTAGATAGGTTTGCCTGGCTCTTGAGGTTCATAGTTAGATATGCTCTACTTAGTGTATTAAGCACTTTGCTTAGTTATTGTTGCTTTAGTGGTATTGCAGGTTTTTTTCTTTGGACTCTGAGCTTGCATTCTGGACGAATTCGACTCAATTACATGCTCTTAGTTCTTTCTTTTTTTATCCCTTATTTTTCCTTGGGTATTGGTTTGTTCATTTACAAGCCAAAACACAAGGTTTTTCCAGACGAGTAT
Organism: Acanthosepion lycidas; assembly: GCA_963932145.1. Lineage (NCBI taxonomy): Eukaryota > Metazoa > Mollusca > Cephalopoda > Sepiida > Sepiidae > Acanthosepion > Acanthosepion lycidas. The sequence continues at coordinate 86,997,341 of OZ010583.1, forward strand.
AATTACCTATATTTATAAGATTATATATATATATATATATATATATATATATATATATGTATGTATGTATGTGTGTGTGTGTGTGTGAAAATATATAGAATATAGGAAAGAAACGGTTAGATAAATAATCCAAAATTCTTTCGTATTTTTGTTATTATTTTTAAAAAATAGTGCTCGATACAAAAGTAGAGCATGTACCCTGGGCTTTGTAAAAAGTGCACCTTACTGTCACTATATATCACGCTACATAAGAGTTCTCGTGTTTCAAAACAAGAGCCGAAAACTTCAATATAATTATTTGAATTAAATTGAATTAAAGTAAGCTCTGTTCCATCTTCAAGCGATTAATTCAATATAATTCAAATAATTATATTGAAATTTTCGGCTCTTCTTTTGAAACATGAGAACTCTTATGTAGCGTATTGGAATCATATTTTTAAATAAATAATTATACATATATATATATATATATATATATATATAGTGACAGTAAGGTGCACCTTTTACAAAGCCCAGGGTACACTCGAGGAAGAGTGTTAAGTTAGGAGGCTATTATGTGTATAGGAGTAGGAGGTAATATTTAACCCGAGCTTTGAACGCATAAAAATTGTAGTGTCCGGGGAAACATCCTGGTGGGAGTCGGTTCCACCGGGCAGTGGTTTGCAGGAAAAAACTACTCGAGTGTTACCTACTTCTCATCGATGGAATACGGAGGGAATGTCGTTGGTTTGCTACTATGTAAGTAGCATGGCGTGTTATTGCTGTGGAGGTTGGCAAGGGAATATAGATCATCCGAGCACATTCTATGGAAGTAGCAGTCGAGCAGCGAGAAGCTTCCGCTCGTGAGAGAGAGGTTGAAGCGTAGAGAATAATATGTTACCCACAAGAGCTCTGAGACGCTTTTGGCCTCTATTAATGCTGGAGAGGGAGGTCTAGGCAGCTTCCACATAAATATGACAACAGCACTCATTTTTTGGGTTGATCTAGTGCTCGTAAAGTCGGATCATAGCGGGAGGAGTCATGTACTTATTGGAACGGTACAGGGAGTCAACCATTTTACCTGCATCCTTAGTAATTTATCGTATTTACGAGTTCAACTTGAGGCTGATTGTGAGTTTGAGGCCAAACAGTCTTTCAAGGCACGGTGATTCTCCGAGAGAGCCTCTGTTCATCCTGATTGCTGGTAGTTTGGGGTCAGATCGATGATAATGGAATGTAAATAGCTTGAACTTCAAGACTTTGAACCTACCCAGCCAATATTTTTTCTTTTACTTGATTGGGTAGATTGTGTAAAGTCGGAAGAATGCTTACACACCAATCTCTGACCATTGAAATTTTCAGAGTTGCGCTCCTTTTAAACCATGCTTGAGTGTGAGGCTATCCACAACCGGGCAATCAAAACATGTTGGTTTAAACTGTGGTATCTTCTGCAAATAGGAACGTGGTTTTCATCAGTACTCTTACGTGAGTGTGCATAGCGGTAGTCGAAATAAACACTGCTTCAAAAAAAGGGTGTCTACTTAAATACGGGTATCTACTAAGAATATAGTTATAAGGTATGCTATATTTATTGGTAACACTGCTTAATGTCAGAGATAGCTAATTTTAAAATTTTAAATGTGTAAATAGAAAAATGAACACTCAGACCAACACAGAATAGTGACACTTATGCTTAAATGTTTCAAGTAATCATCAAGCATTTTATGTCTATGTATCTATCTTTTTTCCCACCCTCTCTCTCTCTCTCTATATATATATATATACATATATATATATATATATATATATATATATATATATATATATATATATATATATATATAGTAAGAATACAATCTTAACCGTAAAATATGATAAAAGATTAAAATATAAAATGAACTGAGGACTCAAGTAATCATCAAGCTTTTTATGTCTATGCACCTATCTCTTTTTTCCACCCTCTCTCTCTCTTTCTCTCTCTATACATACACACACACACACACACACACATATATATATATTATGTTGGTGCAAAAATAATGTCGTTTTCTCACAAACGTCGTTATTTTTGCACCAACCTAATATATATATATATATATATATATATATATATATATATATATATATATATATATATATAGTAAGAATAAAATCTTAACCGTAAAATATGATAAAAGCTTAAAATATAAAATAAAGACTCAATTGTTCCAACAGGTGATTCCCAGTCTATTAAAATCTGAGTACCGGATTTGCTATAATAATAATAATAATAATAATAATATATATATATATATATATATGTGTGTGTGTGTGTGTGTGTGTGTGTGTGTGTGTGTGTGTGTCTATGCGTATGTGTATCTGTATGTGTGTGTCTATATATATATATATATATATATATATATATATATATATATATATATATATATATATATATATATCTAACAGGGTAGAATGGTATAAATTTAATTAAATGACACAGCTAAATTGTTTTATTGCCCATCAAGTTGTATATATATATATATATATATATATATATGTGTGTGTGTGCGTGTGGTGTGTGTGTGTGCGTGTGTGTGTGTACTGGGAGACAGCGTGAATGCAAGGGAGAGAGAGAGAGAGAGGGAGAGAGAGTGAGATTGTCTGAAATTGACTTTAAATTATTCTCCCCGTGCCAACTTTGTACTTAACAATATTCGAAAATCTGTCGCCGGTGGGAAATAACCAGAGATCTCCCGGTAATTAAAAGCACAAAACTAGTGAATGATCTGCGAAACGAACTTGTTAATCATCATTCATTGGCAAGCATTTTATTACGATTAATTCATTCCATCACATAGCCAACAGAGTGAAGAACACTTTGAGGGTTGATATCACACCATACTATCACCTGTGCTTTCGATAAAGTCTGGCTCACCGGTGAGCTGAGTAGAGGTATTAACTGAATATGAACTTATTTGCTATATGGATAACGCTAAGAACGAACCGCCTGCTGAACCCTACATTTCTCTGTTTTCATACAGTATGTCCCAAAAATAAATCTATCACACCACGTTCATCTATTTGTCTGTCCGTCTCTCTATCTGTCTATCACAAACGTTCATCTATCTATCTATCTATCAATCTGTCTATCTATCTATCTATCTATCTATCTATCTGGTGATTACAAACACTGCTAAGGGTGCAGCTTTATTAGAAAAGTTGATATTGTGATTGGAAAGGCGCTCTGTTCCTTCAAAAACCCTGTCAGTACATACTTGAAATCTTTCCCTTGTCAATTCCATAAATGTAGAGAATATCCCAAGAATGTGTTGACCGGACTGGATGTAAGATGGGTCTTTTTGAGAGTATAATATTAGTCATGTTTTTCTCGTAAAACGGGGAATATATATATATATATATATATATATATATATATATATATATATATATATATATATATATATATATATATATATATACTACGCGTTGCTTATCATGTCTAAATTGTCAAGCTAAAACACATGAACTAAAGATTACGTTCAAGCAGTAAACAGAATGAAATTATTAGGAGGATTTGATAATTATATTTAAATAATGCATCGAGTCTGATAGAAACCTTAACAGAATGCGAAAAGAACTGTACGGCGTTTCGTACTATATTTGGGACTCATCAGCAGTGCGCATTCACTCGCGCTTTCTACATTCTGTTGAGGTTTCTATCAGACTCCTCCTAATAATTACTATCTGTGTATATCATCGCTTGAACCGGCTTCTAATGCTTTTAAGTGAGCGGCTTGGTGAGAGTAGTCGTGGTTCCAGGGGGCACAGTCCTATGGTTACAGAGAACTCAGTAGTGTTCCAGCACGGAATATGTGAGCGAGCGGCGCTATATTGAGCCTGATTTGCAATCTCTTCGTCGCCGAGGCAAATTGGAACAGTTGGTATGATGTTTGCTTGACAATCTCACTGTCAGGGTTTCAATTCTCGATAGTGGAGGCGCACTGCTGATGAGTCACAAATATAGGACGAAACAGCCGTCCAGTGCTTTCCGCATTCTGTTGAGGTTTCTGTCAGACTCGATGAATTAATTAAATATAATTATCAAATCCTCCTAATAATTTCTGTGTGTGTGTGTATAAATATATATATTAATGGGGTTATTTTGAATCCGACAATATTATTACATCATATATAATAGATAATGACATAGTTTATTTGTAAGAACAGTCATCAAAATCAACAGATTTACATTTTTCTGATGGCACCCATTAAGCAATATGAAAATAAGCATTATACAACACTGTATTCTGTATCAAAGGTCTCGCCGAATTTCTGGAAATTTGTGTTGGCAATATTTGCCTTGTAGATTATTAACTTTCTGACTCAATTGTTTTTGCTTTCATTGCATCAATGGCTTGATATAAACCATCCTGTAAATTCGATTGGATGCTGAGTTGTTTCGGTGCCCGGAACACTACCCAGTCCTCACAAGTGATAACTTTCCATTGGGCGGTGCGTCTGAGGGGCATCAATGATCTTGGTTTTCGTGTAACGCCGCGCGCCATTGAGAAATTGGTGGCTCAGATCGCTGCCAAATGTCGAGGAAATTGTTATCAAATTTAACAAGTGCGTGTCCCATTTTGTGCCTGCTCGGTTGAATTTTCGAATTGGTCAGGAAAGAGGACACGTTCAACATTTTCATAATAATTTTCTCCTGAAATAATATTTAGTTAAGTATTTGATTCCCATGATTTGAATTTTCTTGTACGCTGTAATGCGGATAGCAATCAATTAATTGCCGTAAAGAAAATCACGTTATCTTCTGACCCACATGGCGCATGCGCACGAACTCTCTCTCACACACGCACGAACACATACTCTATGAAAAAATAAACAATAAAAACGCCGATAAAATGTGCATATAAATAAGAAGACTAGTGAAGTATAAATAGTCCATTGTTGATACCCACTGGTAAGTGGACAGAGTGATCATGTATGGTTCATCTACGAAAATATGAATCGGGATGGTGAAGGTAACATCAGTCAGATAAGTGTATAACCTTTTACTTGTATTAATTATATATATATGTGAATTAAAGAACAATTAGGAAATGTATATCAATCTAATATGTAACACTTTTAATATAGCTTAGTCAGAGATTGAGAGAAAACAGATAAATGACAGAAACTATTTTCAATTTTTCTTTGGGTCTGTTCTCATTGGTCTCTCACGCATCTACGAACACAAGAGAGATTTGCATTTAGACAAACGATCTAACTCTCGCATTGCATAGAAACAATATTCGACCTAACTTTGATTTCACTAAAGCCACCCTAATTAAAAAAGTAAGATACTTCTTTAAGGAGAAAATACAGCGAAAAATTAATAACATTATTATCAACTATAAACACGCGCCAAAAATATTGCATTACATTCTTTCTTTGAATCAATTCTTAAAGAATCTCACTTATATCTATCTAATAGAAAGAACACATGAGAATGAAGTGACACCCCTTTCCCTTGGACAATATTGATGTCGATCGAAAGGGGAAATATATTTAGGGCTTTTTTCAACGGCGACAGCGCCACTCATGGATATAACATCCAGTGGACAATCGCCACGGTTTCTGACAACAACCACACTAGTAGAATACTGCTTAGACCTGCACAGTGGGGCATTTGCATCTTTGTCTAGACTCTACGGCGCGCTGGTCTCAATTCCGTTTATATTTATTTGCTCTTGGGAAAACAGCAGCTCTCCACCAACTCAATCTCAGGCCGCCGCCTCTCTTCGCAAAATTGATTGTAAATTCCATCGTGGACGTTTTACACTGGTACTTGAAGAGAAACTTTGTCCAACAAATGTGCGCCCTCAGACAGTTCTCCATAGAGTATCTGTTTAGGAATTCTGAATTTATCCATGCACGCAGAGTGTCCAAGCCACATGGGACGCGACGACTGCAGGATGGGATATTGTGACTGAATGTTTGCTCTTTTGCGCACATATTTTTTATCCAGGAGCCTATCTTATTTAATTTTAAAAAAAAATTCTTAAATATCTCTTGGGAAAACTATTTAATCTACTCTCTTGACTAGGGTCCATACGAGGTCCATATCTCACTCCCATAATGTGTTTGGTAAATTAGAGTTTAGGGGGTTTTTGTCACTTTCCTAATGTTCTTTTCATAAGATTATTTAATGCAGCTGCGGTTTTCCTATACTGTTTGTCAATCCCTCATCCATAAATATAGTCGATGTTATGCGGGATCCCAAGTAAACAAATTTATTTACTGTTTTTCAGATTTTCACCACAAAGTTTTATCTCTTGTGCTGAGTTTGTCCCTTGAACTATTCGCTCAGTTTTCCTGACGGTGATTGTCAAGCCGAAAGGATGTCATGCTGCTGCTAGACGATCGACGATTTCACTGTGCGCCGCCATCGCAGTAATTCTCTAATCAACGCTTCAGTCTTTTTCAGATTTAAAAGAAATCCATTAAACCTGTTTTTTAGGACAATCTCCATCACCGCTCCCATCAAAAGCCTGTTGCAGATGGGCAGCAAAATAAATGCCAAAGAGAATGGATATCGGGATACAATCTTGTTTAAAAGCACTCTTCACCTTGAATGACTCTGTTGGATTTCCATCGAATTGATTGCTTGCTATCATGACCTCATGAAAAGAAATGAGTAGCCGCAAAAGAATAGGCGTAGAACTGCAGCTGGCACAGTGTAATGACCATATCAGTCGTTGATCGACAAACCCTACATCCAGACTGTGTCTCTGGCAGAATGCCATCAGCCATCCTTTGCAGGCGTTTCAGAAGGACCCTAGCGAAGATCTTATCCGCCACGGAAAGAAGATATATACCCTGTACTTATTACAATCGGCCTTATTTTTGTACAGGGTAACGATTCTGACATCCAGCATTTTTCAGTAGCAATGCATGCATGCAACTTTGGGAGTAGAACATCCTTATTTTCCTTAAAGATTTAAGTAGGAAACCATCTTCGCCCAGCGCCCTCCCATTTGACAGGGCTCATATTACTTCAGAAAACTTTCCTTCGGTAGATGTGAAAACTCACCCAATTCTGCAAATACGCCAAAAGAGGATAAGACATCTTCCCATACATAGATATTTAAAAAATCTTGAGCGTAAACCTTGTAGAGTTCCACCCATTTTCAGCCTGGTCTTCTATAAATTGGCCATCCCCAGATTTCAGCTCCGCAAATTCAGCAATGGTAGGGCCTAGTGCAGTTTTCATTAGAGAATGCGCTGTTTTTGTATCTTTACGATCGGATGGTGCTGGAATTTCTTTGCATCGATTTATTGAATATTCATTCGAACAGATCCTTTCCTCGCATTGCAAGATAGATTTGTTTACCCGATGATTCTGCACTTCTTATCAGTTAAAAATGCTTCCTTTTTTATTAAAATAAGTATATGCCAAACCCTCATAAAAAAGAATCCTTACCATCTGGAGAGGCATCAAATGTAGGAGCATTCACCCTGACAAGGTTAACATTACCCTTTGTAGTTCGAAGATACAGCAGCATAATTCGCTCTGAAAATCCCATAGGTATGCTGATCGACCACACAAGAATATTTCAGATAGCAAACCAATGTTATAAGCTTGTCGGCATTTAGTCCTTTCTGGAAAAAAACATAATTTTCATTGAGATCCACCACCGGCTATATGAGTCTGTTGAAGGGAAACAATGTCAGGACTCAGCCGTGATAGCTCCTTATCAATAACAGCCGCTTTCCGATTATGGTCGTGTGACAGTTCCATATTATGAAGCCCATTCTGCATGGTACGGCGTTCCAAGTTCCAGGCCGGCAGCAACTTTTCGTTTTTCTTTTTCTTACGACCAAGTTTAGCGTGAAGACTTTCAACTTTTATCTGTCTTTCTTTACAGCAGCGAATGTTGCACGATTTCCTCAAAGGTGAAGAAGAGACCCGAGGCAACTGAGATGTGGTTCTACAGAAGGATGCTAAGGATATCATGGACCGAGCGTGTGACCAACGATGAGCTCTTAGTGAGGATCCAAACAAGGAGGAAGATTATACTTAAAATCAGGAAAAGGAAGCGGAAGTTTCTGAGACATGTAATGATGAATGAGGAAGGAGGGATTGAAGAATCTGATACTCATGGGTCGAATATAGGCTAAATGAGACAAGGGAAAACAACGCATTACATATATAGGGGGCTTAAACAAGTTGATGACAGAACGTGGTCTGTAGGAGGTGGCAGAGGGAAGGAAATTGTTGCGAGCTGCAAGGGATAGCGGGAGGTGGAGAGCCATGATCGCCTACGTCCTGAAAGAACATGGCACATGAAAAGAAAGAAGATCTCTAAATGAAGCGGCCCTGACGTAACTATTTTCCAGGTGTTACCAGGATTAAGCGACCTTAAACAATCAATATGACTGAATAGACATCCCACTGTCGAGTGTGTTCCTCTGACGCCCCTAGTGGAGGCCAATTTTGTAGGGGGAAGTTTATAACCGGCAACTGCTTTTATTATGGGGTCCACCCTTTTCTGATATAAATGGACTCGTCCTGCTGCCATAAAATAGCCACAGTCAGTCAGGGATGTGAGTAGAGAACGGAGTAGAGGAACGGGTAGAGGAACAGGGTGGAGAAACAGAGTGGAAAGTACATCGACACTGTGATTGAGTTGACGTTAGAAGTCAGTTACAAGGACGCCCGACTCTAAGGAAGTTTACTTCGAGACTGTATATAGCAGTCTTTGATTAATACTAACCGGCGTTCCTGGATTTTACTAACAGCATTACCTTTTGTATTCTGTGTAAATACATTTAATTTCTTAGCTTAAATACTTGCATTTGTCATTTATTAGAGACCGATTTTGCACGCAGAATCCACAACACTTTCACAGTGACCGATGAAGTATCCTTTACCCTTTTGACTCGTGTCCGTAAGATCGCGGTTTCCGTGGAGCCTGCTTTTCTGTTTTAGAAGCAAATGTTCTGCCCAAATATCATTCACTACTTCTCCACTCGCATGAAGAATTCGCGAAGGAAAGACAAGTCAATACGTTCGCATTATCCATGAAGTCACAAGGTATAACGGATATTTGACAAGTTTGAACAATAGCCGTCTAAGGGTCCCTCCTTCTTGATTTGTGTGAGGTTTACTCCCCCAGCCTTTCACAATTCATTGAGATCGCAAGGCGGTGGGCATGGCACCATGGATGCTTATTTTTATATTCGCAGCTAACCATCATATCTGAAGGTAAATTACTTTAAAAAATATGTTACTAATAATTTTGGTTTGGGTGTCATATTTGCCCAGATTTGGGATACTAACAAGCGCTAAGACACCGAGCCAAGGTAGACCTGGTAAAAACAGTAATTAAAATATTCGTTCCAGACTCCGCAAAATCCCTAATCTCCGGATCAGCTGCCGGGTGTAGTTTATCTTCATGGGCAACTGCCGATCTCTCATAAAATCCTGCCTATGACTGCACCCTGGAGAAGACACTTCAGCGTCGCTTCACAAAACATGATAAGTAAAAGTTTAGCAGTTATAAGACAAAAGTTTACCAGCAATACATAAAAAAAAATATAACCAGCAATACTCAATTGGCGTTTAGCAAGACACCAGTGTTGCTTTCGACGTATGGAGAGATCATTGGGCCCCACTGGACAGATACCGCCCGCGTTAACCTGGGCAGCACCCAGCCAATATGGTGCTGCCCCGCCATAGTCCACCTGCTTTACGAGGTATGTAGGGCTTAGAGATATAATTATCCTGAGTAGCGGTTTGCAAATGGATCTTGGAACGAACGGACTATAAAAAACTGGTTTATTAGATAATCTTGGATGAAATCAAAGACACCCGCCATCCAGCAGTGATTACCAGCGACCAAAGAAAATACAGACTGTCGCAAAAGAGAAAGAGTTGCTAATACTAGATGAATTTTAGGTTGCGCTAATGAAATATTATGTAAAACTGATTTTTTTCCCACAATTTCGAGTACAATCATCATCACCTTTTTCGAAAATTGGAAAAATGCATTAAAAAATTATGCAGACACAACCTGTCGTTTCTTTTTAATCAAACTTGATTCGATGCATATATATATATATATATATATATATATATATATATATATATATATATATATACATATATATTATATGTGTGTGTGTGTGAATATAGGAGACTGAATCGCAAGAAAATCCTAAAAGCTAAAAAAAAAATCTTTGTCTGGAGGCGCGATATTTAATGTGAGAAAGTGAATTAAATTTTCGTAAATAGCTAAATGGCTGCTGAGAAAAATTAATTTCGTTTTTATAAAGTGACGACAGACTTGAAGCTCTGCACATAGCCTCACAATAAGTCTGGCGGACAAAAAAAATAATGACTGGTCTTAAAATATAACTCACTCATGTGACGGCACAGACAAAAGAATACCAAAATAAATACTGCCGCCTTTTGGGCGCCATTTCGAATTTCCAACATAGTCTCTTTCTCCTTTGACAGTCGATGTATATTCTACTTTTGAGTGAAAGCATATCTGTTTGTTTAAGCGAAGAGTAAGAGTTGTCACTTTTTGCCTCATCACAGAAGGAGTGTTTCCGTCGTGGGCTAAACAGATGCAATTTGGGGTCGTCAAAATTTTAGCTTGAATTTCACAAGATTATCCAGTCATGACTAGGCTTCTTACCTTGTGTTTAGCTTCTTTTTAGGTTAACATTATTATATTACTGTTGTGGTGTCCTCATTCTAAAGAGTCTATATTGAACTCTTCCGCCTACTATAAGATTAGAAGGAGAAGAGCTGCCACTAAGGTGTCTGTCACTAAGCTCAGTTTCTACTTATTTTGATTGACATTAACTCAATAAAGCATTTTCTCAGATATATGTACAGAAAATACACACTTTCTTTATGGAAATACATCCTGTGATTGTTGGAGGCATTTTATCTTTTCAAAAATATGAAACCTATGAGAAACCTTGGTTTTATACGGGTGCAGTGAATGGCTGGTATTTGAAAGATAATTATGTATAGAAAAGTACCTCCATAAATCTGTTTATCACTGGGTGCCCCATACTTTTGACCTTGTGCCACATCTAAGCTTCGCTTATAATTCAACATCAACATATACTCATTTTTGACGATATTTTATATTTTAGCGATGAAAATCCACTAGGAAGTTTGATACTTTTATGATAAAATTGAATTTGTGTTACAGTTTGACTGCTGTATATACGAGTGGGTGTTAAGATAAATATGACCTTTATATCACAGTGATTTGTCGTCGATGTCATTTTGAACTGATAAGCAACCCGTTACTATGTGAAATAGCCTTAATAACATTCCGGGTGTTAATATGTTAATAACAATAATAATAATACCGGGTTTAACAGCAAAATTATCCAAGTGTTAGATTAAGATTTGAATTATTGTATCTGATTTGTTTGTTTGGTTGTTTTTATGGCATATCAACCACTGTGGGTTATTTAATGCCAAATCCAGTTTATATGAATTTTAAATGCCTATTTTGCATGGAATAAAAAATGTATAGCTGGAAACATTATTGTTTCAAAAAAAAAACGTATAGCTGGCAACATTATTCTTTTACAAAAAACGTATAGCTGACAACATTACTTCTTTACAAAAAAAAACGTATAGCTGGCAACATTACTCCTTTACAAAAAAACGTATAGCTGGCAACATTGGTCTTTTACAAAAAACGTATAGCTGGCAACATTACTTCTTTACAAAAAACGGATAGCTGGCAACATTACTGTTTTACAAAAAAAACGCTTAGCTGGCAACATTACTTTTTTACAAAAAAACGTATTGGTGGCAACATTACTTTTTTACAAAAAAACGTATAGATGGCAACATTATTGTTTCAAAAACTTAGAGCTGGCAACATTATTGTTTCAAAAACTTAGAGCTGGCTGCATTATTTTTCTGAAAACATTATCTGAGACCTTGCTGTTGGATGCAGTTTATCGCCGTACCCAGGACGCGGATGTAGTTTATCATCATACCCAGGACGCGGATGTAGTTTACCGTCATACCCAGGACGTTATT
>OZ010583.1:87011874-87016874 GCA_963932145.1 Acanthosepion lycidas
GATCTTTTTCCATTCTTCCTGAAGGGCATTCCATAATTGCTCGGTTGTTTTAGAATTTCTGGCGTTCGAATGTTCTTCTAGAATATTCCACACATTTTCAATAGGATTAAGATCTGGGCTTTTAGCAGGCCAAACCATAACAATAACCTTTTCAACCTTGAGGAATTTCATGGCCACCTCATCCTTGTGACATGGGGCAATGTCCTGCAGGAATATGGGTGGTCGTTTAGTTGAATTTCTCAGCAAAGTCAAGACATGATCTTTTACAAGTTGTTTATAAACTCCTGCATTTACCTTTCCATGTAATCGCACCAAAGGGCCCACACCATCTCCAGATATCATCCCCCAAACCATGACACTTCCTCCACCGAATTTAACACTAGTCTTATGGCATTTAGGCGACAATTTTTCACCTACTTTTCGACCTTTTATCATCTGAGCCAAATAACATAAACTTAGATTCATCACTGACATGCACTGTTTTGCCATTTTTCTTCAGACCACAACACATGTTCGGTTGCAAAGGTACGACAACACTTTTTTTCTTGGAGCTGATCAGTGGCTTCATTGCAGGTGCTCTTGCTTGTAGGTCATGTTCAAATAAACGACGAGACAGTTTTTCGATATAAAACTTTCTTCAGTTCAATGCTCATTTCCCGAGAAACAGCAGCTGCAGTTTTAAATATGTCCTTTTTAATCAACTTTACCATAGCACGATCTCTCTTGGGCGTTTTTCTTGGCCTACCTGTAGACTCTTGTTTCACACAAATCACAATCATCATAGACCTTAAGAATACCGTGAACAACACTTTTTGACTTGATAACAATCTTTGCATTAGACACAATACTTAAATTATCATTCTTTCGACGCTTAATAATCTGCTGACGAATTGGTAACGGATTAGGTGGCATTATATTAATTAAGTACACTGCAGATAATCTTACTAATGTTTAGTAAACGAACCGCCACGTAAACAAATTAAAATATACTAAAACACGGAGCAAAAGCAAACATTCTGATCATTTTGGCGGCCATGGGCTTTGAAGTAAATCCCTAAATCATCCATAACTTTTGTATTATCCTCTAAAATTAAACCAAAATAGTTTATTGTCTGTGAAAATTATAGAATATAAAACAACTTTGATAAAAAATTATACTGACTTTTCTGACGAAAACAATGGCATTCTGAACATTTTGGCCGCAACTGTATATATGTATATATATATATATATATATATATATATATATATATATATATATATAATGATCTATTTAAAAATTATAATATAAATTTGTAGTGATTTTATAACATATTTATGTTATATTTTTTAAATAAATAATTATATCTGCTCTACTCTATATTGAACACTCTTTTAAGAATAGTAATTGTTGTTTACTGGAATTTATTCCGTATACACCAATCATATACTTGTATATATATATATATATATATATATATATATATATATATATATATATATATATATATATATATCTGTGTTCGTGTTTGTGTGTGTGTGTATTTATACATCTATTTATTTATAAAAATCCTGATTTGAATACAAATAATTCTGTAAAAAGTCAATGTGAATGAAGAAAAAAATGACCTTCCTTCACCGAAGAATTTCGTATTAATATTAAGGAACAACATAGCATCTAATATAATATTAGTTTGGTGCAAAAATAATGACGTAATAATGTCGTTTTTTGACGTTAAAAGATACGTCAAAAAACGACATTATTACGTCATTATTTTTGCACCAACCTAATATTATCAAGTTTATTTAACATTGCCATTTTGGTTGATAAAATCTTGTTAGTCTGTGTTTTAATTATTTTGAATGATTTCTCTGTTTATATAGTCATCACAATGCTCAAGTGTTTTCTGGCTGGTCAATCCACTTGTCTGGCTGATTAACATTTTAAGTATATTTTGTCCGATTCTTTAAGTCTGTTTTGTTTTTCATTATGCTGCAAACGTATTTTCTTTTAATTCATTTGTTTTTTTTTTGTTCACTGAACTTGGTTAAATTTTTTCATTTTATTGAGTTTGTATATTTCCTCCGACACATGGTAAATATTATATAAGGGTAATTTAAAGGCGTAAATAACCGTTGTTATAGAATTACAGACATTTATTTACAATATTAAGTTGTAAAAAACCTCAGAGAATAAAATATTTCTAATAAAACAAACATCACACACTCATACCACACACACACACACACACATATATATATATATATAGATAGATAGATAGAGAGAGAGAAAGAGAGAGACAGGCAGAAAGACAGACAGATAAATCCAGAAATTTAATCAATATCTGATGGCTAAAAGCAATTTTGTTTTAAAATTGTCAACCATAATAAAATATGGCTTATATATTTTCTTCTATTTTGACAGTACATTTTCTGTAAACAGGTGTGATTAAACGATTTAAACATGTTGTGCAACATTATCTTCAATAAGATCCCTTCGTAATCCGATATAAGCTTTCTTGTTTCATGATTAGAAAGGTACTGCAGTCATATTCATTTATTTTTATTTTTTTCCGAATACTTACGACACATTTTCCAATACCATCATGAGAGTTTTGATAGCTAAGACAAATAGTTGTATTTGCCCAAAATAAGTTAGGGTTATATATATATATATATATATATATATATATATATATATATATATATATATATATATATATATACACACGCAAAAGGGGGCTAGAATTTTCATGTTTCGGGTCAATTTACAATATATATATATATATATATATATATATATATATATATATATATATTGACTATTGTCCTCATCTTTGTCACCATATTCATCACAACGTTTCGGCCGTTGTACGTTCCGGCCTTCTTTAGTTGATTGGAATTTCGAACTGAACCCTTTATTTCGCTAACTGGGGAAAACTCTAGCTCCACGTGCCATATTTTGATGGATGTCAGTTATTAGTTATCTCCTGCCAATTTCCCTCTGAAAGTTCTCCACTGCCTTAACCGGGTATTGAACTCACACTCTTTGGGTCCTTTCACTGAATCTAACCATCGCCTTTAATCACTGCGTCGATGTGTCATCTGGGTATGAATTTCTGGGTATTATAAACGTAATGTCTTCAGTATCCATTTTTACCAATGCTCATATTGCAACTTTTGTTGTTATCATTGCTTTTCTCTGGCACTCCTTATTACTGGTTCCTATATTATATTCATTTCTATGCTTGGTCGGCTCAGGAGATTTTTATGGCCTAGCATATGTGCTGGTTCGTTATATATATATATATATATATATAAATACACTACGTATATATGGTAAATTAACCCGAAACTTGAAAATTATAACCCCCTTTTTCTGTGTGTGTGCGTGCATATATATATATATATATATATATATATATATATATATATATATATATATATATATATATATGCATGTATGCATGTATGTATGCATGTATGTATAAAATTCCTGATTTTACCGAATTGGAACGAGGTCGATCCCACCTTTGGAATGTGTCTGAAAACCATACCATGGGTTGACCCAAGCCTTGTGAGTGAAATTAGGCAGAGTAAGTTCTTGTGGGCCGTCGATAGCCTTAGTAATTGTGGCCGAGGGCATGACTGCGTTGGTCTTGTTCAAATTGTTGACCACGCTAGATAACACGCTCTCTCCCATAAACTGTAACTGTGTGTGTATGTGTTTATAGATATATATTTATGGAAATAATGTATGTTAACACACACACACACACACACACATATATATATATATATATATATATATATATATATATATATATTATCATACTTTATTTACACGTAGACATTCTTGTTTTTCCATTCTTTTTACCAGATTGCTTTTGGATACATTTTTTCTCGTACTTCTTTTTTATTGCTTCTTTATTTCTTTATTTTCAGCATTCTTTGACATTTGCTAATTTTTTTCCATATTGTTCTTAATTTCTTTCTCCCAGCTTTTTTTTCCGTTCTTTTTTTCATATCCTTTATATTTATTTATTTATTTATATCGAATTTTTACTTCCTTACTTCTCTTTTTTTTTCTTTTTTTCTTACCCTTTTTTAAATTTAATTAATTAATTTAGTTATTTTTACTTTTTCCTTTGCATATATTTAATTATTCTTATATTTCTTTCTTTCTTTTTTCTTTCTTTCTCATCCTTTTTATTCATTTAAACTGTTTACTTGCTTGCTTTTTTATTCTTTCTTACAATCTTTTCCTTTCGCCATTTTGTTTGTTTTTCTTTATTCTTTTCCCTACGTACTGATATTTCTTCAAAAATTGTACGTATTTACTGTACTTTTATTTATAGAGTATCTCTTTCTTTCTATCTTCCTCATTATATTTCTTTATTTCCATTTAAGCCCCGTTCGGTTCATTGTGTTTTTTAGTCTTCAATTTATTTTTTTTTACATGCCATTGATGATATTATATTATATTATATTATATTTTCTTTCTTTCTTTCTTTCTTTCTTTCTTTCTTTCTTTCTTTCTTTCGTTCTTTCTTTCTTTCTTCTTCTTTTTTTCTTTCTTTCTTTCTTTCGTTCTTTCTTTCTTTCTTCTTCTTTTTTTCTTTCTTTCTTTCTTTCGTTCTTTCTTTCTTTCTTCTTCTTTTTTTCTTTCTTATTTCCCTTCCTCCCATTTCTGCTGATATCTTCTTTGCCTATAAAATATTTCTGCGTCCATTTAAATTTTTCTTCCATATTTCGTTTTCCCTTCATTTTTTTTTATTGTCTTTCATAGCATAAATCACACCGCCCTTAATAGATTTCTTTTTTTTATATAATTCTTTTCTCTTTTTTTTTGCATTATTTTACCGTTTATTCA
The DNA here is from genome assembly GCA_963932145.1 of Acanthosepion lycidas. Lineage (NCBI taxonomy): Eukaryota > Metazoa > Mollusca > Cephalopoda > Sepiida > Sepiidae > Acanthosepion > Acanthosepion lycidas. Next base: position 87,016,727 of record OZ010583.1, read on the forward strand.
CATTTCTTGACAATCGTCAGATGCTTTATCCTTTCATTTTTGCGAAATTAATCTTTTACTTTCTCCTTTTTTTATCTCGCAATATTTTTCATTGTTTCTTTTCCTTTTTTGACTTACCTTCGACTTTTTCTATCTTATATCTTCGATG
>OZ010583.1:87021874-87036874 GCA_963932145.1 Acanthosepion lycidas
TTGATTAAAGAGATAGTTCATACTTCATTATCATCTTCTTCTGGATTTAGTACTCATTCTTCTTTTATTCTTCATAGAAGAATAACAACAACAAAAAGAAGATACTTACTGTACATTCGTTTTCTGTTTCTTTGTCTTCTGGTCCTTCTTGCTACCATTATTTTTTGACAGCCGATTTTACGATGCACTCAATGGTCTTAGACTTAACTTAAATCTGCGAGACCCCTACTAACCATTCAAAATAACCCCTGTCTGTTAACCTCGTCAATCAACAAATCCCTAAAAATCAAATCTGATAACCTCAGTTAAACGTTTCCTACAATAATTCCTCTCATAACATTTTTTCACATTCTATGATTTCATACCTAATAAGTATTTTATTTCCTTATGAGAAAATATATATCTTTATTCATATATCTAATAAATGCGAGCGTCACACTTTTTCAACATTACTGATAAGAGGCTGAAACCCAATTATCGTACCTTTTTCGTAAGCAAATTACAAACATTCCGGGCTGAATCAAGACCCGCAAATCTAAAATTTTGGATTCCCAAATAATCATTACTGTGATTATTTTCGGATTCTCCCATCTTGGATTCTACTGATAAAAAAAAAAAAACAAAAAAAAAACAATTAAAGGGGCATAACTCTCTAACTTTTATGTTCAAATGAAAATTTCTATTCTCAAATTACAGTGTTTCAAAATAAAATTGCCCGTGTATACAACTTTACTCCTACAGGCCGTAGCTCAACATATATCAGTTTGGAATCAGGCCGACTCCGTGAGCAAATTAAAAATATTCTGGGCGGGATCCAGACCCGCAATCCTGAAATTTCCGAATCATTACTGCAATTGTTTACGGCGTTATTTTACGGGCTTTTTGAAACCAATTTTTTGTAATAGTTTTATAACTTGGAAATAAATTTGGAAATAATCAAAATTAATTGCAAAATCCAACGAAAGTCACCCATGAAATAAAAATAATTGCTTGTAAGGAAAGCAAGGACATTCGTACTTCAAATAGTCTTAGAATTAAGTGGCAGCTAAAGCTTAAATATTGAGGTAATATTTAAATGCATCGATCAATTTTGAGTTCGGTAGTTTATTGTTGCCTATAGCATACGGCTGCATTATGCCCCGCAAAAAGAAATCTCCGCCAACAGAGGACCAGATTGCAATCAAAATAGCCAAAGCTGCAGTGAAGAAAAGAAAGCCCCATGCAAATGAAAACCCAGATTAAATGGTAACCAGGAGTGCTTCGAATGCTAAGAATATGCAAGACTTTCACTCTCTTGAACAAGCCGAAAGCCCAATAAAGAATCCTTCGCAGGAACAAGCTTAAATGATGCACCGATAGGGCGGCTTTTAAGCTAGTAATTCGTCATATCCCGTATAGCAGAAAAACCATATATAACTGAACATTAATGTTTTTTTGTAAATAAATACAAAATATGTATTCTATAGAAGCATATATTTAATTAAAAAAATATACCATGTTCTTGAATTAATTACTATTCTATAAATTTGCATTTTTACATAGATTTAATCGGTCTTTTTTCCAACAATTTAGTTATAGTTTTTCTTATAAAGTCTCTCCTATTATAGGGATGATATTTCCATTAATTATTATTTCTTTTCTGATATACAATGTTTTCTACAGGATCCTTATCTGGAGGTGATTGGTGACACTTTTTTTCTTACAATGATGGCAAATGGCCCGTGAAAAACACCAGGAAGAACATTACAGTGTAAGAAGCAGAGTTTATGCGAATATGTAATAAACATAACGGTTTATCCTACACGTGAACAAATGAAGGTTGTATTTTAACAGCGTGACGGTTTCATAGAGCATCGGAACTTAGATCTTACCGATGGAACACGAAGAGAATGAAGATGGTTCGCTAAAATGTGCGTAGCATGGCAGCTTTTAGTCGTGAAGGTAAGAATTTGGTTTGGTTTGATTTGGTTTACATCATATAAACCTCAATGGGTTATTTAATGGCGACAATATTTTTATTGCTTGTATCTTTTCTTCTTTATTTTCAAAAATGAATTTCTGGTAATATTTTTTTTCTAAAAGGACACATGACACAAGGGATAAAGGCGTTAGTTAGATCTAGCGACAGGATCCAAAGAGTGTGAGTTCAATACCCAGTTAAGGCAGTGGAGAACTTTCAGAGAGAAATTAACAAGAGGTAACTGATAACTGACATCCATTATACATGGCCCGTGGAACTAGAACATTATACCCCAGTGAGCGAAATAAAGGGTTCAAATCGACATTCCAACAAACTGAAGAAGGTCTGAGCGTACAGTGGCCGAAATGTTTTAATTAATATGGCGACAAAGATGAGGACAATAGTCCGAATAATGTAAATAATGTATATAGCTGGAAATATCTTCTTTTTTTTTTAAATATATTGCTGGTAATATTTTTTACACATTATTTCTGGTATTAAAATCTATTTTTACATTTGCATAGTGTTTTGACCCCAGTTTCGGGGGGTTAACTATTTGCCGATACATGAGACCCTAACAGGTGCTACCACCCCGGATAAGTTTGGACCTGGGAACACCAGCAATTAAGAGGTGGTTCCACGCTTCTCAAAACTTCCTGCAGTTAGATGTAACTTATCCTCAGGAGACGGATGTAGTTTATCGTCATACCCAGGACAGATTGGGTTGTAGAGTGGAAAATAATTTCTCACCCGAAAAGAGGCCGAGACGCTTTCGGGTTCTATCTCCTAGTAGCTCCTTCCCTTATATGACAACAATATTTTGGCTTCATCTGTATGAAAATTGTAAATGTAGAGGATCTCAGGTGGAGTCAGATACTCATGGGGGGTTATAGGAATCCGACCATTTTCCCGGCATCAAAAGCAATGTATCGTATGCACGAGTTCCACTTGAAGTCTACGCTGAGCTTAAACCCCAATTTGCACGTGGCCTCACTGAAAGAACATATGCTCATCGTAACTGCTGATAGTCCTTCCGACGTTGATAGATTCTCCCTAGTTTCATCTTTGAGTCATTAAATGCGACCTGCAGTTCACTCCCCATTTTCTTACTTAGGTCAGAGGAGAGATAAGCTACTAATCTCTTGTCATCTTTCAGAGATCTGATGTCAGTGGAACGTTTTTGACAGAATAGGAAACCTCAGCATTGTAGAATGAGGAGAAATTTCTTTCCAGAATTTTCTTTCGCTTAATTTTACACATATTCTACCAAAGGAATTCTTGTTCAGTTCTATACAGTATTTCTGTGAATTTAATTTGAAACCATCATCAACTTTGAACAAACATATAAAATCAAGGCCGAATAACACATCGGCAAATAATGTCAATCAATAATTTTTGATAGTCATAAATTCATCTCATCACTACGAAAGGAAACCAAACACATTCAGAGCATTTTGTTTTCACAGTTGGAAAGAAACTCCAGCTAAAGTCATTCCAATTGAATGCATTCATTCCATTGTACATGATACTAGTATCAAAAGGGTCTTAAATAACATTGAACAAGACGGTCAATCAAGAAAGTGAAGGTTTTTACCATAATTCTTATGTTCACGAATGTTTTATTTCTGCTGTTATTTTATGAAGGGATTTGATGAAACTACTTGTTGGTCTTGGTATATTCAATCGTGTTATTTTTAAAGACTTAGGTTCTGACTGTTATTATAAAAATAGTATTTCTCAGTAAGCAGACCTATATATGTGTGGTTTAAATATGAATTGAGAGGTTTATACGTTTTTATTTTGAGAATTACTGCCATCGACATCATAAATACAGAAAACAAATGAAAAAAAATGCTATTTTTCCCAAGATGATCCATTTCTGTATTAGAAAAATGGTAGTTCCCTTAGAATAAGAATGGTCATTTTCAGATTCAGTGACCTCAAATTAGCTAAAAACGATGTTTGTTTTCTCGACACTATTTCATATTGTCTTTTGTTGACCAGTGTCAAGTGTCGGAACAATAGTTTATTAAAAAACATGTGTTTACATTATTGTGAATGTTTTATACCACTTAAAACGACTAAAGCGTTTTGAGAAATAAAAATGAATATATGGACTTAGACTCACGTTACCAAATATCAGGAAGTTTACGAAAGTGTCCCTCGGAGAAACCTTCCCTAATCCCTTAGATTCGCAGCTCTAACCAGCGATTTTACTTTAAAGGCCTTGATTCAAGTTTTACTAGTGCCAAATTGTCTGTGAGATAACACAGATTATAATCTCTATTGTAAAGTAACCCGATTTCCCAACGGCTGTACCCTAACCCAAACCTCTGTCCCATTTCCAGGTACCGTCCTCAGAGTGAATTAATTGATTCGTTCGTTGGTAATAGTCCAGTTGGCAGGAAATAGGTTTTTCGCATTGAGCCAATTTATGACACTAAAGCGATTATCTGTCCCTTCCTGTGCTGCTTCCTCTCGGCTTGTTTCTTCTTTGCCCTTCCTGCCACACGATGCGGTTCTTTGGGTACTTCGCTCCGCAAATGTTGGCGTTGGGATATTTAAAAAGAATGAGTTGGCTATTTGGAATGGTTTTGAAAGCGTATTCGCTGGGAAGGGGTTGAATGGGCACCAACAACATCAGAGTCAGAAAGTAGCAGGGAGAATAATGAAATTGTAAAAGAAATTCGGTAAATATAATAATAATAAAATTAATAAAAATAATAATAATAATAATAATAATAATAATAATAAATGTATCGTTGAAAATATTCAAAAAGCTGTCAAAATACAAGGACCTTGAAATAGAAATCTCTAAAATGTGGCATATGGAAACATCAACAATCCCTCTTGTAGTTGGAACCATAGGACTGGTTGGAAAAAATTCCAGTAGACTAATTGAAGGGATACCTGGAAGTCCATGCCTCAAAGAGATACAAAAAATTGTTCATGCAAGTACAGCCCACACTTTACGGAGGGCTTTATCTATCTATCTATCTATCTATCTATATATATATATATATATATATATATATATATATATATATATATATATATATATATATTGTCAGTGGAAAGTGTCATGATGCCATTTCTAACATTAGGTCCCTGGGCAGGACCCGGAAAGAAATGTGTAATCGCCAGAAATCAAAGAAAATAATAATAATAATAATAATAATAATAATGATATAAAGAAGAACAAGAAGAATAAAGGAAGAACACAAAAAAATAATACGAAAACGACTAAAACATTATGAGCAGGAAGAAATGGTGAAAATTTTAATGTTTTGGGAAACATAGCGAGGAAAGATGAAACAGCAAATTTGACACACACAGTTAATAAAGAATGCAAGTGAATCCAGAGAAACCTACTTAATGAATTTGTGCTAATAGATTTTAAAGGGAGATTCTATAAAATAACCCCATTAAAAAACAATATTTTGCGGAGATTCATGATGACCCATATCCTAAAAGGAGTTGGCAAATAGAAGAAAAAAAGAAAATGAATAATAATGAATAGAAGATGAGGAAATAGAAGACCAACAACAACAGCAACAACAGCAACAACAACAATAATAACAATAATAATAGCAATAATAATAATAATAATAATAATAATAATAATAATAATTATTATTATTATTATTATTATTATTATTATTATTATTATTATACAAGGATCGTGAAGTGATAATCTCAGAAATGTGAAGACATGAATAATTCTAGTTGTTGTTGTGACACTGGATGTGATTGTAAAAGGTTTCGATAGACTGACAGATGGGATCAACGGTAGCCCGTATCTTAAAGAAATACTAAACAATCTTCTCGCCTTACAAAGGACTTTAGTTATGCATAATGTGTGTTCTCTTAAGTTATTTTAGTTTTTTCTTCCTACAATGTTCAGAGGTAAAATGTCATGATGGCAAATCTGACCTTAGGTTTCTGGCTGGGACCCAGAAAGAAATCAAAGAAAAATATTAATAACGTCGGATGGTAAAAGATAAATTGAGCTTACAATGACAAAAGACAGGCAGTTGTGGAGAGTCAGGATCTCCATGTTCTAAAACAACTTAGAAGAAGAAAGTAACAATAATTAGTAGAAGATAAACAATAATAATAATAATTTCAAAATGGAGTTTTAACTGGATACAGCAATACAAGCAAAGCACAATACATCGACTGCAAAAAGTACATAAAAAAAAAAAAGGAAAAACAAATGCGACCGACCAGATAGAGAAACAATGCCAAGATAAACAGCTTCATGGACAATATTCTGGCCGTACCAAACAAGCTCATGTAGACAATCCCCCTACCCATCAGTGGTGACGTAGTGTATAGTTAAAAGCTGAAACGGAAGGTTTTATCATTGCTGCACCGGATCAGTGCTAGTAATTATCAAACACACATACTAAAATATTGTGTTTGCCCAAAATGCAGGTTCTGTGGTAATTACTCAGAAACAATTGATCAACTTGTGTCAGGTTGCACGTTTTTGGCACCCACTGAATATAAAACCCGGCATGACAGAGTGGACTAATATCTGCACTGGAAAATCTGCAACTTCTACGGAAAGGAAACTGAAAGAAATTAGTATTAACAGCACCCAGACCCGCTTACGGAGATGTTACAATTTTATGGGACTACGCAATGCACACCGACAGATCAATCAAAGCTAACCGCCCAGACATTGTTATTAGAGACCGCAAACAAAAAAATGCCTCCTTATTGATACGGCAGGCCCTGTGGACAGCAATGTATCTTTGAAGATTTTCAAAAAGCTATCAAAATATAAAAACCTTGAAATCGAAATCTCAAAAATGTGGCACATGAGAACATCCCTGTTGTAGTTGGCACCCTCGGATTGATTGGAAAAGATTCCAGTAGACTAATTGAAGGGATTCCTGGAAGTCCATGCCTCAAAGAGATACAAAAAATTGTTCTCACTACAGCCCACACCATACGGAGGGGTTATCTATGTATTTTTTTTTTTTTTTGTCAGTGGAAAATGTCATGATGCCATTTCTAATCTTAGGTCTCTGGGCGGGACCCGGAACGAAAAGTGTACACACCAGAAATCAAAGGAAATAAAATAATAATATAGAATCCATCTTTCACATTTATAAAGCTACCATTCGACCCTGCGTTGAATACTTTTGCCATTTCTAGTCCTGTTCCCCTGCTCTCGTCATTCTTGAAAAAATAAAGAAAAGGATCTATAATATAATCGATCCTGACCAGTCATCTCAACTTCAGTCACTTTCTCACCGACATGACGTGGCTTCTTGCTGTGTTTTCTACAAATATGTTCATGGCTAATGCTCTGACGAGTTTCTTTTTGCCTGGCGCCCCAACTATATGAATTTAAGCAACCTTATTAGATTGACAACTAGGCCTATTTTACTGTTGAAATAGCTAAACACAAGATCCATTTCTATTCTAAATGGTTATTTTATCACACTTCCTACCATTATTTGCCTGGTTGGAACCGGAAGGAAATGTGTATATAACAAAATCCAAGAAAATAATAATAATAATAATAATAATAATAATAATAATAATAATAATAATAATAATAATAATGATAATAATAATAATAATAATAATCAACATGATATAGAGGGCCAATATCTGCGCCGGAAAATATGCAACCTTTACGGGAATGAAACTGCAAGAAACAGTTGGGAACATCACCCAGAGCCAGTTACACAAATAGTAACTTTTTTTACGGAACATTAGAATACACACGGACAGAAGAATTAAAGCTAATCGCCCAGACATCATAATCAAAGACCACAAAAACAAAATCTGCGTCCTTATTGACTTGGCAGAAGAAGAAGGAAGAGGAGGAGGAGTTTTAATCATAAATACATATATATATATATATATATATATATATATATATATATATATATATATATATATATAGGTTTGAAAAAAAAATGAAAACTTTTACACAATGCTGAAAGAAAATTAATAATAATAATAATAATATCAAGAAGAAGAAAGAAAGAAAGAAAGAAAGAAAGAAAGAAAGAAAGAAAGAAAGAAAGAAAGAAAAGAAAAGAAAAAAGAAAGAAAGAAAACGAATAATAATAATATAATGTTGGGAGAGAATAAAAAGGTAATACTTTTCACTACAGAGGAAGAAAAACATCGATGTTTTATGAAATATGACAGCGTGCAGGAATGAAAAAATGCAATCGAATAAAATAAAAAAAGAATAAATTAAAACAAAACAGAAACAGATGGAATAGGAAGCACAAAATATTAAGGAATAAATTAAAGCAGTTTCTATGAATTAAATGAAAACGAATGAAACATATATAAAGAGATATAACGCTTGAAAAATGATTAAGAGAAAGAAATTTTTAGAAGTAAATTTATCAAGAATATTTGACTACAGACAGAAAGTTAGTGAATATTAAAAGAAGTTGTTTTCTTACGTCTAAAATCAATTCCCAAAACGAATGATTATGACTAAATTGGTTTTCGGTGTTGACCTTTCCGAAAGCTGTAAAGACAATGACAAATAAGATATAAAAATCAATAATAAACAAAAGAGAAAAGTAATCATTTTTTACAGCAATTAGATGTACCTCTCCCACTTCCTCTTCTCCTTCTCTCTCTCTCCCTCTCTCTCTCTCTCCCTCTCATACACACACACGCGCACACACACACGCAGACTGACAAAAACACACACAATCACTGAAAATTTGGACGAAATCCCTCGAAGCTGTAGACAAATATTTAAAAATATTGGAAAGTTAAAAATATCCTAATTATTTCCCCATAAATAATGGATTTAAATATTGTATGTTAGCGGCTAAAATTGATTGAGGTGTGTGTGTGAAGATTGGCTTATTTAGGCTTTGTTTGAAGTTGATAGATAACTATGTCTCTGGAGCTAACATGCCGCTCGAAGGTGTCGAAGCTGAGTTTTATCTAAAACCTAAAGTCTTTAAGGTTCGATCTATGGATAACCATTCGCCACGGAATTAAGTGCATTTAGAGGGAAGTGATTGTGCAGAATAAATATTAGACAAAAATAAAATAGTTTCTTTCATCATTAGACTGACAACACGATGCATATATATATATATATATATATATATATATATATATATATATATATATATATATATATATGTGTGTGTGTGTGTGTGTGTGTGAAAAATATATAGAAAATAGGAAAGATCTCGTTAGGTAAATAATCCAAAGTTCTTTAGTATTTTTGTTATTATTTTAAAAAAATAGGGCTCAATACCAAAGTAGGGCATAAATATAATTAAATATAAATTATAAATATTAATATAAATTATAAATGTAATTAATTTTAAATAAATAATTATATATATATATATATATATATATATATATATATATATATATATATATATATATATGAAGAAAAATAGACGGAAAAAACAAACAAATATCCTTATATGCAATTATGCTGTTTTAATGAATACTAGACTTGGCTTCTTTAGTATTTCCCCTTTTCTAGAGAGATTAATGCTCGACAAGCGTACATATAAATTTTAGATCAAAATAGAATTCTTTTCATTTTTCATTTTTCATTTTTCATTCAAAATACTCAAATTTTAGGAATACGTTTTCACGGCGTCGCCCACGTGACGACAACGTGACCATGTTTAAACGGAACGCTGATCATATAAAACTTTCAGTTATCTGTTTGGATAAGTCTTGTTCTTATGTCCATCGTCTTTGTCATGTTTAATTGATAATGTTAATCATATTTTATGAATATGTCCTGAAGATGGTTTATTAGACCGAAACGTCCGACGTTGACATATTAACATTAATACAGCATAATTGCATATAAGGATTTTTGTTTGTTTTTTCCGTTTATTTTTCTTCATACTATCGGATCTATATCCATATATTTTGCTTACATATGTATGTATATATATATATATATATATATATATATATATATATATATATATATATATATATATATATATACACACAAAGCAAGACCTGCAATAATTGATCTTTACTTAGCATCTCGACACCAGTCTCATTCTCACAGACGTGTTTCCCTCTGTTTTTTCTACAAATATTTTCATGGTGACTGCTCAGGCGAGCGTTTTTCCTTCGTATCCCGACTATATGGATGTAAGTAAAATTCATCAAAGGGCAAAACGTTTCGGCTATGATTAGTTTTTCTTATAATTATTCATACTGCCCTCTTACGTATATATTTTATTTATCTCTGAAATTTTGCACCGACACCTATCCATATACACGCACATGTGTGTGTATATATATATATATATATATATATATATATATATATATATATATATATATGTGTGTGTGTGTGAATATATATATATATATATATATATATATATAGGAAGAGAGAGAGTGAGAGAAAGAGAGATATGGTCAATTTGTTTTTCTTTTTACTGTTTATAAACTTATATATTTAAAGTTTATGAAAGCCATAAAATGTTATTAGATTTTAATAATTTTGGGAGATAATTATTAATTACTGAAAAACTCCTTTTGTTTAACCCATAGCAGGAGTAGAATCGGTGAATACAAATATTTCCCAAGGGTGTTTCGCATAAGTAAATATACCGAATCCGACTGAATTTCGAACACTGCTTTCCCTTTCACAATTACTTTTCATTGTATAGTACGCCACACGGACATCCAAGAGTACATTGGGTGATATTCCTAAGCCGTCACCCATGTAGGTAATCTCTAGTCTTGATGATACTTTTTAGATTAATGTACCAGATGCTGCTGATATATATTATTTCGTTAATATCACGTACTGCAAATCATTTTTCCAATAGTTCCTAACCAGCTTCAAATATTCATCCTGGAAATAAAGCTTTTGTTATTTTTTTTTTCTTTTAATTTATTAATGAACTGTTGGATTACATCCCTCCTACCGTATTCTTTCAGTTACAATGCTGACTTTCAGTTCCTCCGAACAATAAACTAATTAAGTTTATGGTTTTGAGTGAATTTCTCCTATACAATTTCCAAACAGAACATAGACCTATTTTATGTAGTTAAATATTGTTTCATTTTTACCGCTTATGGCAAAAGTCAGGTTACATTCCAAAAGAATAACCCGAAGTTTGAATTCATTATATATATATATATATATATATATATATATATATATATATATATATATATATATATATATATATATATCAGCTGACTCTGTTTTGCGTGCAGATGATGCCTAACTAACTTGTGTCATGTACCGACTGTAGAACGCCCAGCAGAAATATATGACGAATTGTCTTCCTGCCGATTTCTACGGATGCGTGCTGAGTAAATCCGGGTTATGTTTGTAAAAATCACGCTCACAGGATACATAACCGAAAAGACTACAGATCATGTGTCTTTTTAACTTCAAGCAGCAATTTTTGATGTAAAGCAAACAAAAATATAATGACTAAAACTCGTTGATTTAATTGAGGAAATGCGACTAAAACAAGACAGGAATTAAAGACGAAGAGACCGTGAAAACAGAATAAAAAATACTGCAACGCCAGGAAAACTGTTAAAATATACCGCACACAAGTAGTAAATACAAGCAAAGGCAAGTAATTTTTTTATAATATTTAATTCTTATATCAACCTATATAGATTAAGCTTTCCTGTGCCTTTTCTATAAATATTTTCATATTCATTGTTCAAATGAAATTTCCTCTTCAGTACCTGGATTTCATAAATTTAAGCGGAGTACTACATTGGCGATTAGGTCTCGCCATTTTACAGTTGAAATATTACCGTAAGTTCTATGCTAACAGCTTTTTCTCGCATCTTTTACTTGTGTAACATACTTTCGACCTCTTGTTTTCCAGTCAACTTAGAGCCAGAAATCGGAAGATAGATCCACAGTTTAGAAGTGCGAGAAAATGAACTGTTAGAATATATTTGGCTGATGCATCTAACTAGTTCTACATTAACACTTTGTGACCTAATTGCCAGTCTAGTAGCAAACTTAAATTCAAAGAATCTAGGCACTAGGGGAAAAAGCTAATCAAAAATGGCATGAGCGTTTTTGTAGAATGTAGAAAAGAAAAAGTCATCTCACGTCTGTGAGAATGTGTCTGGAGTCAATATGTCAGATCAGGATCGATTACATTACAGATACTGCTTTGAGTTTTATCAAGAATTTCTGGATGTATAGCAGAAGCAGCCGGCCAAATATTTCAGAAGTATATCTGCCGAATGGTATGAAAAATTTCCAAGTCCCTTAAAAATAGAATATTTTCACTCAAGATTTGTTTCTAAGCTAGCAAATTTAAGGATCAATTAACTGGATTTTGTAAATGATTACTTTTACTCTTTAAAACAATATAAATAGCCAGCGAGTTCAGTGAGCATTAGTTATAAATATTTCCTTTAACCCTTGTCTTCAGAATCGCGTGAAAATAATTAAACATCAACTTTTAGCTTTTCCATATGTCTTGATTAACTGTAGTTTTAATTCTCGAAAAAAGGAAGGGTTTTTGTTTAATATAACTGTACAAAAATTGAACAAATACCCTGAACCAAAATTAAGATGTTTACACTTTATATTGAAAAGGGAGGAGGGAATCTTCTTCCCCCCAAAAAATAACTATAAGACCAATATTCGAATCTAATCTCGTTTGATTTATGAAGGAAGTGTCTTCTTGATATTATCATAATGGGAAACAATCCTACCGTGGTTCACAGTTGGGAAATGCTTGAATTCAATAGCTCGGGTTCTCTCAACCACTATGCAGAACTTCTTGAACGAAAGCATTCGGAATCAATCGCTGTTTAAGATTTCGCGTCTTGTTTAAACTGCTGAGATCGCAAAATTGTTGTGGAGTTATTTCGTAGTGGAGGCTTCTATTTGTATTAATCGGTTCTAAATAGTTCGACGTACAAAACGTTAGGAACTTGGTATTAAGCAGAGTAATCTTGTTGTGGTCGCTGACTACTTTCGTATTCAACTAACTGTCGACTACTCTCGCCCGACCTCGTCTAGTATTTAGTCACCCCCCACGAGGGTATCATGTGGCACAAGGCCGGTTTAACGTGGGATCTCCGAGACTGTGGGCGCGGCCAAAAATATACCCTTTGAACCCGTATAAACGGGTTCAGGGTCGGTTTACCTCCCCGAACGAGATTCTGCCCTTCCGCATAGCCTCGTTCAGGTTCCTCCCCGCCCGAAGGTGGAGAGTTCAACCGTTCAGCCAGTCGTCCGACATCGACTAGTATTTAGTCACCTCACCAGGAGGGTATCATGTGGCAAAAGGCCGGTTTAACGTGGGATCTCCGAGCCCGCGGTTTCGGCCAAAAATATACCCTTTGAACCCGTATAAACGGGTTCAGGGTCGGTTTACGTCCCCGAACGAGACTCCGCCCTACGGCAGAGCCTCGAACGGTTTCCTCCCCATCCGAAGGCAGAGAGTTCAACCGTTCAGCCGGTCGTCCGACATCGACTGACCCTCGTTTCTCTTACTACTCTTACTACTTATATTAGGTGGGAGAGTCTATTAACTATAGAATAAGTGTGTTCACCATAACACCCTCTCCTAAAACTTTATTCCGTATGAGTAAAACAGATTTATTTATTTATTTTTTACAGGAAATATGAAGAAAAAACAAAAAAAAAATAAACTTCATTTTTTTAGCAACATCGTAACGTATCTCCTACCTTTTGGATCCACTTGTAAATGATCCGTTGTCTTTCCTTTTCTCCTGGATCGGCGAACCTCAGGTAAAATTGTTGCAGGCGTTGTTAGATCAAACGTATCGAAAATCACCTCCATCAGCGTTTCTTCCGCGGGACCGCTGTCAACCATGTCTGAAGAGCGTTGTCTGATCTGGTTAATGTGCCTTCTGCACGTGAATTTTTCGCCTTTCACCAAGTACATCATATTGCCAATCCGCTTTTCTATTTTTTTGGTACCTCCATAGTGTTACCAGAAACAGCCTTCCGCTTTGAGCTTATTAAAGATGGGGTCACAATTTCTGTAGGTTCTTCTTCTATTTGTTCAGTTTCTAGCTTCCCTTTTGTTGATCTTGTGCTTCTTAACGTTTTCTGTGGTGACTCCAGTTAAATCATTTAATAATACTGCATGTCCTTTGCTGCGGTAACTCGCTCCCTAGTTTTTTCGGTGTCGGCTTCATCTTTACTTTCTGGGACTTTTTTTCACGTATACCGTCGGTGTTGCCCATTCACTATACTCAACTTTTTTAAGTACACCGGTTTTCTCTAATCTGTCCAGTTCTTTATTTATCTGTTCAATTGAGGCAAACTGCACATTTCTTTTCTTTTTGAATACCGCCTGAGTGTTTCCTTTTAGCTGTAATTTTGACTCCATCTTGATACACGTTCGCAGCCCTGGAAAAAAAAACAGTAGGAAATGTTTCCTTAAGATTCTTTACTAATTTTTGGGTTTTGGTGTTTAAACTTTCTACTTTGTAACAGAAGGAATTTATGGGTAGATACCATAATTGGAATTCTGTTATCCAATTCGTACCAAGTAAGTTCGTGGTATTTTCTATGACAAATAGTTTAGCTTTTCGCGTTTTTTTTATTTCGGTAAAATGTAGTTTGTCTTATCTAGTTTATCCTTTATAAATTCAAGATTTTTCTTCATGACCATTCTTTCAAGCTTCATTCCATATAATCTTCCACTATCGCGGATATTTGAAACCAATTTTTAAAGTGCCAATAAAGAATGATTTTTTTCTTATTTAATCTTCTTTTCCTCCTTAACTCAATATTCGTTTGTTTTTCACCTTTCGCCTCTCTCGCCCTTCCACCTTTCTCGGCTCTCACATTTTTCTTGTCACTATACCTTTTTATAATTCGCAAATCATAACTTGACTCATTTCCTTTCTTCGCTATTTGGCATTTCCACGCTTGCTTAACTGCAGCGACTCGTTCGGCATCAAAATAAATCTCGATAACTTGCTTATTGTTGCCAATTTGGACTGATCGGTTCTAATGAACCTAGACATTCACCGCAAAATTGGCCCGGAAAACCGACTGCTTCAGGTTT
>OZ010583.1:87041874-87059374 GCA_963932145.1 Acanthosepion lycidas
TTTTTTTTTTAGAAAACTTAGTATAAATTTTCGAATATGTTTTACCCCACATATTTTTATATAATGATCTTTTGTTGTAGGGCTTAATGATTAGATTAATATTACGGACAAATTCATGGAGAATTCAAATCGCCACATTGCAATGTTTAAAATATTTGAAATTTTTAAGATTAGTAAGTACTTAAAATATATATATGAAAAAGACATTTAAGTTAAATTCGTCATGTATTTTTTTTTTATTAAAGGGGGTTATGTTGTGCTGACAGATTTGTCACTATGGTCGATTTTATCAATTTTCATAATAATAATAATAATAATAATAATAACATATCTATCTACGTTGCCTAAAAGGTTGAGTTTTCATTATGCATAAATAATATCACAACCTTTACAGCAGCATGCCTGTCCATATTCGCAATTTAGGAAAAGTTTGTTGAAAATACATCTATATTTTTGATGGAAACATAAACTAAAAATTCTTGAAACTATCTACATTAAAAAAACTGAAAACAACCCTTAATAAAATTAATTATGAACACTGCACAAATGTTTTAAGATATTTACAGTAGATATCTAGGTGAAGACTAACAGCTTTAAATATTAAAAAAAATGAAACATCTCAGGGACGTAGTTACCACACTTTACTTCACTGCATGTGTATGCTTACATTGCCAAATTTTACAGTTTTACAGTATATACATTTATCTTTTTTCACTTCATAACTAAAAATAAAAATTTTCAAATGAACACAACAATTGTGCCTTGGCAAGAACAAGACCCAAGAGATGATATTGTACTAATGTCTAAAGTAATAAAGGGAATAAAATTGATATAAATCAACATGGTTATTTTAATTATTCCTTTAATAAGGATACGAAGAAACTGGTCCGTAAATATGAGATGACCCTATTAAGCATAAGTAGACAAAACTTGTCTAAATTACTTAATGAGACATGTATAATGAAAACATGCTGCCAAAATATATGCTATACATATATATTGTTGACAATATATATATATATATATATATATATATATATATATATATATATATATACACAGATATATATATATTGTTGACAATATATATATATATATATATATATATACATATATATATATATTGTTGACAATATATATATATATATATATATATATATATATATATATATATACATATATATATATTGTTGACAATATATATATATATATATATATATATATATATATATATATATATATATCTTGTCATCCAGAGATAAACTGTTTCGCTGTATCAGAGTTCATCAGTGTGGCTGGACATCCGATTGTCCCAAGCCAGGATCGAAAACCGACTGATTTCGCATCAGTCGGCAATTTTTTACCTAATCTATCAGTACCCGCCAGAGCTGAAGGTGAAAGTTCCGTATTTATTTTTGAATAAACATGCCAATATATATATATATATATATATATATATATGCAAGCAAATATATGGATATAGATCCGACAGTATGAAGAAAAATAGACGGAAAAAACAAACAAAAATCCTTATATGCAATTATGCTGTTTTAATGTTAATATAATGTCAACGCCGGACGTTTCGGTCTAATAAACCATCTTCAGGACATATTCATAAAATATAATTAACATTATCAATTCAACATGACAAAGACGATGGACATAAGAACAAGACTGGTATTTATTTGAACAAAAAGTACAAATTGTGGCACAAGGCCAATAAAGGGGAGGGGTAGAGGCTGGTCAACACTAACTATCTTATACCTAGCTAATCAGATTCGCGACCCATTCGTACATTACATTTTACACATTCACCAAAAGAACTCGTCCATCACCAAACAATCATTCAACCACCATAATACCACGTGCTCTCAAGGGAGACCTACCAAAATCGCGCCCCATACCATGAAAATTCTAATGATGATATATATATATACAATTCTAATAATGGTAAAATGAGAGGGGAGGGAAATGAACCCAATAATAAACTTAAAATAAACACAAATACAAACTAAACATAATTGATGTTAGTAGGGACCGTCCAACCCATAAAACAGAGAGGCCGCTGTATTCTGCCCAGGGGACAAAATCAAGAGACGCTCTCGCTAAGGGAGTGGGAAAAAGTATAAAATATTAGGCTGGAATGGGAAAATATAAAACTGACCCAGTCGAGATGAAAATGGGGCGGGGGTCAAAACAAACTGGGGAGGATGGGAATCTCGACTTGGATCATAACCAAAGAACGGCCGGGATGCAGGCCAGGAACAACACTTACATTAACTAGGTACACTGAAGCTTGTCTAACCTAACCAAGGGGAGGGTTCCACAGGAAGCCACCCCGATGTGCAATAGGTTGACATAGAAGAGAAAATCAAGGCTAGCCCCGTTCACACGAAGCAAGCTCGCTTCTTTTACCCACCTTTCGCTAAAGACTTGTCGAATGCAATCGTTTTCTATCCGATCTAATCTTCATCTTGAGCTGATGCTCAAAGAATCGAATCAGATCCGAATGAGAAAGACGATTGCCTCGCAAGACTTCCTCCTTTCGCGTCGTCCAAATCACCATTCGAGCCGTGGCCATCAGCGTCAGAAACACCATCCATTTCATCCCGGAATACGGGGGCGACACATTGTCACACGCGTATGCGCGATCAATGGACACAAGCTGTTCGGGAGCGAGACGAGCCGTCAGTTCGCCGACATGGTCCCATAAGGGGGGGGACCTGGGGGGCAATGGTAGAATGCGTGCGCAGCCGTTTCCTCTAAGGCAAGGCCACACCGTTCACAGTCTGGCAAATCCGCCAAGCCCCATATGAAAGCCTTGTCGTTGAGAGGCAGCCGATTCCGAGCCAATCGCCAGCTAAGCGAAAACTCAGGGTTACTAAGGTAATCCGCCGCTGGCTCCCAAGACCAGTAGGAGGAATACTCCTCCTCCGACAAGCCGAGCGTATCTCGTAGGAGATCCTTCGCGGGCCTCTCCACTAATTCACGATAGAAGACCTTCCTAGGCCGAGAAAGGTCACTGGACCGGGGAACGGCCCTCAAGGCCGACCGACACTCGCGAAGGAAAACCGATTGATCCCGGGGTTTACGACCGCGCTCAACCCGCGAGATGCGGGGACTGATGGTAAGGCCAGGGAACGCGTCCCTAACAATCCCCTCCAGAATCGGATCTCCTCCAGTCAATGCACAGCGTAGGAAAGCCAACCTGGAGGCACGGATGTGACTCGGCAGGTGCGGCATTCCCAGCCCTCCATGATACGGACGTTTTCTGCAGACTACTCTGTCGACCCGATTCCCGCGTCCCCTCCATAAAATGGAGGATAGCGATTGCTCGAGCGCCTTCTTGTGAGTCTTACAGAGAGGAAGTACGGACAATCGATAAAGAATCAGGGGGAAAACGTATGTAGCACACACCTCCGCCCTGCCCTTCACGGACAACCTCTGTCGATTCCAAGTCTGACCGGCGGAATCGGCCTTTGCTCGTACTTCAGACCAATTCTTCTCCAGCTGGAGGTCAGGCCCAAACCACACTCCAAGAATGCGGACAGGACCGTCTGTCCAACGGAAGCGGCCTGGAAGAGCGACCCCCTTCCAGGCACCTAACCGCAAGCCGGACGACTTGTCGCGGTTTATTTTGGCCCCTGTCACCTTCTCGTACCGATCAAGCGCCTTCTGTACCACCTCAATGTCGTTGCGGGACGACACGAAAGCAGATACGTCATTGGCGTACGCGGAAACCCTGGCTCGAGACCCTCCAGGAACGGCAATTCCACGTAGGGCCGGACTCCCGGTCTCGTCCTTCAGCCGGCGAAGGAGAGGCTCCAACGCCAAAGCATAAAGGAGAGGCGACAGCGGACAACCCTGACGAACCAACCTAGACAGCACGAACGCGTCCGACAGCCTTCCGTTCACCTGTACCACCGCACTGGGGGAGCGATACTGGAGGCTAATCCAGCGGCAGAAGTCGGGTGCGAATCCAGCGGCCTGCAGGACAGCTGCAAGGTAGCGATGGTCGACCCTATCAAATGCCTTGGACTGATCCAAATTGATCAGCGCGTCTTCTTCGTCGTCTTTTACACCCTCTATGATCGTGCGGATCAGATGCAGGTTGATCTGAATTGTTCGGCCCCTCACAGAACAAGTCTGCTCAGGTCCCAACAGAGACACGGCAACTGACTGCAAACGCTCCTGCAGGATCTTGGCCATAATCTTTAACTCTGTGTTTAGCAGAGTTATGGGTCTGTAATCATCTAGGTTCCCCCCACCACCTTTGCCCTTTTTCAACAGAGTGATCACACCCCTGGTGATCCGGTTGGGGATGGACCCCGACCGAAACCAGTTGTTGAACACTGCAGTCAAAATTGGAACAAAGATGTGCGACAGCCTCAAGTACAATTCATAGGGCAAACCATCCAGACCGGGCGACTTGCCTCTGCCGACCTTCTTCAAAACCGCGTAGACATCGCCCTCCGTAATCACTCCCTCGCAGCTAGCCGCTTCAGTCGGCGAAAGCCGAGGAAAGTCAGCCAAATAGCTACGAAACTCCTCCTCACGGAGACCAGGCTCCTTGGTAAACCGGTTCTCGAAATGGCGCCGAAACGCTCCGCACATGTCGTCAGTGGCCCGAAGAGTACGCCCCTCCGGGGATTTGACTTCACGAATGTAACGTTTCGGTCTAATAAACCATCTTCAGGACATATTCATAAAATATAATTAACATTATCAATTCAATATGACAAAGACGATGGACATAAGAACAAGACTTATCCAAACAGATAACTGAAAGTTTTATATGATCAGCGTTCCGTGGGCGACGCTGTGAAAACGTATTCCTAAAATTTGAGTATTTTGAATGAAAAATGAAAAATGAAAAGAATTCTATTTTGATCTAAAATTTATATGTACGTTTGTTCAGCATTAATCTCGCTAGAAAAGGGGAAATACTAAAGAAGCCAGGTCTAGTATTCACCGTGCAAGAGATGGATATTATGCCTGCTTCATAAATCCTCCTAAGATTTTTATTATGAAAATATTTTAAAATCTTCACGGAATCAAAATCGAAATTATGATCTGCTTTAGTTGTGTGTACAACTAAAGCATTGTTTAAATTTCCGAGGCGAATATCTCGTTTATGTTTGAAAACACGAGATTTTACGGACCTACATGTTTCACCCACATATTTTAAGTCACAGTGTTTGCATGAGATTTGGTAGATGCAAGCATCGGATGTAATATGTTGTTTGCTGGTGCTATTTAATAAACTACGGATAGTTCTAGTAGGTAATATTGTAGTTTAATTTTTAACGCATTTAAATTATTAGAGATACGTTCGGTCAAATGGTTATTTGGTAGAAAGATGCGACCAAAAGAATTATTTTCAGGGGCAGCTGAAAGTGTACCATTCATTGCTGTAGTTGTAGTGGCATTCGGGGGTCATTTTGCGCTGATGAGTGAATTTTCAACGCTTTATTTTTAGCTCTCAGTAATAATTGTCTCGGATACGAAAGATCTGAAAAGGTATCCTCAATATATGTGAATTCATCATCTAAATATTTTGCTGAACAGATGCGAAGAGCCCTTAAATAGAATCCAAAAATAATACCCCTCTTAGTGTTAGTATCATGGTGAGAGTAAAAGTGTAAATAGTCATTTTTTACATGTGGGTTTACGATATACTTTGAATTCTAATTTATTTTTATTTTTAATGAGTAGTATGTCTAAAAAAGGTAAAGAGTTATTAGACTCAAGTTCATAGTATTCTATAGTAGGTTCTATTTTATTTAATCTATCAATAATCTCATTTAAATCATGTTTATGTGGATAGATAAATAAAATGTCATCGATGTATCGGAAGTAATGTGTATCACTTGGAACGATATGTTTAAAAGGTCCAGATTCAAGAAATTCTAGAAATATGCATGCTAGGAATCCAGAGAGAGGACTCCCCATTGGTAAACCAAATTTTTGTTTATAATAAATATTATTATAATGGAAAAAACAATGTGAAGTGCATAGGATGCATAATTTGATGCATTTCGAGATAGTGATAGCTAGCTTAAAGTCAATTTTCTTAAGGTGGTTCTCTAATCGTTTAATACATTTATCAACATGTATATTAGTAAATAAAAATTTAATGTCTAAGCTAGCTAGGGATTTCTTACCTATATCAATATTACTCAACTTATTTAGAAGAGAGCCTGAATTCTTTACATGTGCGTTACTTATGGTGCCCAGAATTGGAGTTAGAAATTTAGTTAAAAAGTTAGTTTATTAGACCGAAACGTTGACGTTGACATTATATTAACATTAAAACAGCATAATTGCATATAAGGATTTTTGTTTGTTTTTTTCCGTATATTTTTCTTCATATATATATATATATATATATATATATATATATATATATATATATATATATATATATATATATACGTGTGTGTGTGTGTATATATTTATATATATATATATATATATATATATATATATATATATATAGAGAGAGAGAGAGAGAGATAGAGAGAGTGAGAGAGAGAATTTAGTATTGCCATAGGTTCGTTTGATTACGTAGAATCTTGCGATTGTACTCCTACGCAAAACAAGCGTGCAAAAAGCTGACTGCTTAAGAAAAGGCACAATTAAGTTCTTCAAAACCACATCATGAGCATTACCACCATCACCAATACTAAAATTATAAGTTTCATGGATGTATCTAATGGGTTTCACAACCATACTCCAAAGATTTATACAAAAATAGACATATCAACAAACAGTTCATCCGCCATCCTAGTATACTGAATAACTTACATAACTCGATCCAATTTAGACTGTTTACCAACTGTAGCAATAATGGCATTTTGACAAACACTAAGACAAAATACGTAGAACCACAAGAACTTAGGAACCGTAAAATTAAGTTCCAATTCTTAGCAAATAGCAATAAGGACGCCAACAAACCGAAACACTGGAAACGCAATATTATATTGTTTAACCCGCCCTTCAGCAAAAACATCACAACTAACATCGAGACGTTGTTTGTTTGTTTTTATTCAATCCCCAAGCACTTAATCATTCCCTAAATCATCGATCAGTATATAGTTTGGTACAGAAATTCCATTCTAAACAAGTATTTCAACAGACTTCAAAGCAACAACATCCCATAACTAATAACTGCAATTGCAGAAATGGAAAACACTGCCCATAAAACGGTAAATGTATGTCCAAGTTGTTAGTTTATAAAATTGAAATCAAACATTGTGACGATATCAAGTTTTACGTGGGCTCTACGGAAAACAATTGCAAATCGCGCTTTTGCCACAACCGAAAGCCATTTGGTAATATCACTTATCGAATCAGCACTGCCCGCTCTAAATTTTTTCGGAAGCTAAAATGCGAGAATAAAAACCCAATTATCACGTGGGGACTAGTAGCGGAAGCTAAGCCATCAGCAGGAAAGGCAATAAATGTAATTTATGTCTCTCTGAAAAATTAGTAATCCTGAAAAATATAAGAAAATATACTAACCTCAAAGCAAAAGATGTGGGTTGATTAGCACATACATACTTAGATCAAAATTCCTACTCAAACACGTTGTCCCATATTAATATAGTCTAAACGGGCCACGCGTCCACATTTACTGGTATTGATGTTACTTTTTTTCATGACTACCTTTGTTGTATAACTATTTTTCTCTTTCTAATTTTTCCATTACCTTATCACTACCATTTTCAGTATATAACTGTTATTTTTATTTTGTGTTTTGTTTATTTTCTCTTTCTTTCACCTTTAGTCTTCCTATCACAAACGTGTTTGTTTAGTCATCTATTTAAATACATAGTTTTTATTCAATTATTCATTTATTTGTCTTATATATTTACCTACTTATTTGTATGTTTAAAAGTTCCTATATATGGCTTTTATTTCATTTTATTTTACTTTATCTTTTCTTACTTAATTATAGTGTATCTTATTATTTTATTATTACTCTAATCACTACTTTTAGTTTTTTTTTAAGTATATTAATATTAATAATATTATTATTAATTACTCGATTGATTCCGGGAAAAAATAGAATTACCCCTCCTTTATTTTATAACATCATTTCTAGTTGTTAAACAATCGTCTCTCTAAATTAGAATTTATATTTCTTATTTACAATCTTATTTTCAATGTTATATGTTGATCTGTGCCAAATATCAAATTCAAAACTAACTACAATTCATTGAAATATTTTAACGTGTTTACTTACATATTTATGTAATCGGATATAAGGCTCTTATTTCATTATATTTTATTTTTCTTATTTTATTTTAAATCGTCTTCTTTCTATTGATATGTACTAATATTATTATTATCATTATTACTAATACTTTATTTTATTTTGCTTTATTTTATATTATTGTATATTATTTTAATTTATCATGAAATACATTGTTCTTTGTATCATTAGTTTTAGTTTATTTAGTAATTATTATAATTTAGTAATTATTATGAATAAATCTATTCATTTTTTGAAAAATCTGAGTTGCCTCCACTTGATTTCCCAACGCCCCTTTTGGATGTATATCTGTATGAAATTCATGGAGCCAAGTAGTTTCATCAGAAATTTGAAACATATTTCCCCAATTTCTTATTACATGGATTTAATAGTTTCGCCCCGTTCCCCGATATCTCCAGTATCAACAAAAAATCTACTAAATAAAGAAGATATTTAATATGGAAACGAAGAAAAAGAACACAAAATAACCCAAGTTTAATTTTCATTGTCTGCTTTATCAAAGATCGACAAGACAAAACGAATTCAGCACTCATTGCTGGCCACCATTTTTTTTTTTTCACGATAGACGAAAGAAGTCTCGCTAACGTGACCAGACGAGATAGAGAAAAAGATATAATCGTGATGATAATGACTGCTGGCCACATGAGTCGTGACGGTCATAAGTGGAGTTCCCAGAGGCCGTTTCCGCGTAGAGTCAATGGTAGAAAAGTAGGATCGTGTCTAGCGGGCGTGACATTGTTATAAAACTCTGAACTCGAGCGAGCACAATGTTAAAGATCATGACTGCGAGAAACCTTCACTCAAGAAGAATACTCTCTGTGTTGCTATCTATATTATTATTTAGATCTTGTTTTTTAGTTGAGGTCTTCCTATAATTTTTAGCGGTAACATCATACTGTTGCCAGCATGTCTTAATTTGTTTAAAGTAGCATTATAATGAATCATCACTGTAATAAAATTTTCAATTTTTTTTTTAATTTATTTACGGCTAAAATGTTGTCACCTTTACTGTGTAAATTATTCATCCAAAATTCAATTTATGCATTTTTTTAATAAATCAAAGTATTTAATTTTAACTTGCTTTCTTACTGGAAATCTATGAAATTTATTAACTGAACAAAATTGTATTTTTTATAATAATATTTGAAGTATTTGATGGTATTTACAGTGGTGTTTTTAGGGTAAATATTTGGCTCATTGCAGATTACTTAATATGCATCTTCTGATATGACTTTTTTTTAAGTTTAGATTTACACAAGTGGCGTAATTTGATAATTAATTTAAAAGTTCTTAAACGAAAACTTCAGATAAAATACAAACAGAAAAAAGTATGGAAAGAGATATTCAAATATATATATATATATATATATATATATATATATATATATATATATATATATATATATATATATATATATATATATATATGTTTAAAAAACGATGGAAGCTGACCAGAGCACACTACGCGGTTTCGACCTCTACGATCTATTCAGAGGGTTTGTTCAAAAAATCAACTACACGGAGCTCGGCACTTTCGAAACTATAGCAACATATAAAAATAGCAATGAATTGGTGAACGATTCCTTAAGTTGTCGAGCTCGGAGTAGTTGATTTGCTGGACAAACCACCTGAGGAGACCGGAGAAATCGAAACCGCGATAGTGTGCTCTGATCAGATTTCATCGTTCTTAAATATTAAACAGCTCTGCAAATCTGGTCTTCCGACTTTTTATTGAACACGTTTTATACGTTCACTTTTAACAAATATTTCACCATTTGTATTACTTTGTCATATATATATATATATATAGAGAGAGAGAGAGAGAGAGGGAGAGAGTGAGAGAGGATGTATCAAAAATAATTTTACAAAATTGACGAGCGGGTTCTTCCTAACAAAACAAGCAAAAAATTCATAAAAATATATGTCCACCAATCCTTCATTTTTTTGTTATTAACTTTTAAAAAAAGTTTACGGTAGATGGCGACGTGTTGCCATCTAGACTGGGTTATATTTGTCATTCGTGTAGATTTCTGGGTAGTTTGACTTCAACACTTAACGTGTGTAGTAGTGAGATAACTGAGAAGCGTTTTGTTTAACAAATACTAAGATGTAAACGGTTACCAAATGAGAAAAAACAATTATAAATGAGTCAGGAAAAACGAGAGCAAGAATTAATGAAACAGAATATAACGATTGACTTTGTATTTACATTTTGAAAACTCAATGATGACTTAAAAGCAACAGAACAGAATAGAGTTCCACAAGCAAGAAGTACGATAGAAGAAACACTTAGCATAGAACAGGCAGTTACATCTAGCCATTTAAACTGTAAAATAATTCGACCTACCAGGCAATCTAGTTCTGCTTTTAAATTAGTAAAGTTTAGGTACCAAAACGGAAAGTTTATCTGAACAATTACCATGCAAACATTTATAGAAAAGCAACAGGGAAAATACGTTTTTGCGGTGGGGATTAAAATAAAGCCGAGATGATATCTTTTATTTATACATGTCAGCAGATGAAGAAAAAAAAAAAAGATAAAATCTGTGGGAACTTGGACACAGTGTAATATATATATATATGTATATATATATATATATATATATATATATATATATATATATATCAAACAGGTTATAATTGATTAATTACGACTTAGTAATGTTCGATCATCTCCGGATCCCCCATGCATGGACCTTTGTGTTACATTTTATTTTTAAATGACAACTGAAAAAAAACAATAAAACAACGAGTTCGCTGGTAGTCGAAACGGAACCACAGTCGATACAATATCAAATAGTATTGATTATTCTGGGTTTGGAGGCCACTTAAAAAAAAAAACCCCAAGAAGGTATTCAAACAAACTTTTCTGAAGGAGCTACACGTAAAATACTAAAAATTGAAAAGTAATCCAATGATAACTAGCAGAAGTTTATATAAGTTAAGCAACGTCAAGTCTGGTCAGTACCTAGATGTGTGACTACTTAGGAATACTTCGATCCACGGGTGGCGTTGAAAAATTGGAAAGCAATGTTGGAATTCCAGTTGGGTTCATTACATTCAGTTACGTGCAGATATACTTGGGAAAGGCATGAATCCACGACTTCTCGTCTCAGCTATGGGTTAAATATTTGAACGTTTATCCGAAACAATATCTCAAAAAAATCGTAAAATCCTAAAATATACTTCGGCTTTTAAAGGTTGATAAGCCATAAGAAACAAATCAATCAATGTGAGGATATTTAAAATGAAGTAAGCTCATTTGTATATAAATAACTAAAATCAGTGACATTGATATGAACGGATTTAAATAACGTATATTAAAGTAAATTGCCTTCTTGAAATAGTCAGGATTCTTGGATAAAATCAGTATTTCAGAATTTAGAGAATCTTAATACATTTTAGGGAGAATTTTCTCTAATCGGATGAATGAACGTTTGAGCTTTTTCCATCACAAGACACCGCGTTATCTATGCAGATATTATGCATGTTACGATCAAACATTCAGATGTCATGGTTCTGATCGAGGTGTTATTTTATCAATCCCATGGATGCAATTTATGTGATTCTAGGAGTCAGGATCAGAGTGATGTATCTGGGTCGCTTGAAAGAAGGCTATCTTCTCCTCGGTGCCAAAGTTGAAGCTTCGAATTGTTCAATTTTCAGCTAGATTGATGCAGGACAACTTACCCCTAAAGAACACTGGAGAAATGATTTACAGGTCTAATCAATCTCGTAATAAATATTTACAGCGAAACAGGAAAGGTTCAGTCTATTTCAGGAAGCCGGACTTATTAAAAAATAGGAAAACATTTCAAAACGTTTTGAAGGATTTCTTAATTATTTTAGCGAGTAACTAAAAAAAAAAAAAGTTCTCCGAGCAGTGATTGCAAATGCGTGAGATACAAGCAAGTATTAATACTGGATGTATATGTATTATTTTTTAGTTGTTTGTTTTGATCCCTTGTGCGATCAAATTATAAATGGTTGAAATTAAAATTAAAAACATTGCATTCTTTTAGAACACCTGAATCCCAAATGAAAAACGATAAAATTTCAAATTAAAAACAACAAATTACAAATTAAAAATCTATGAATTTCAAATTAAAACATAATCATTGCGAGCAGATACAGTATTATTTTAAAAACAAACGAACAATATAATCACAGACGAATAGTTAGTTATCAAAGAGTTCACATATTATCTCACTTTTTTTTATCAAACATGAAGTAATATGTTTCTGTATTTTATTGCCTGTTTTCATTCACAATAGTTATTAATTGCAGACATCGCTTCATAGACGTCAGGAGTAATTGATAGCGGCTCAGACTGAGGAATCGGAGAGCCGAGTTCGAATTCCAGTCTAACCCATTACATTCACTTACGTGCTAATAACTGGGAACGTTATGAATCCTCTTCTATAGAACCAGACTGGTCTAGAAGGAGGACAACTCAGAATTCAAAACCAGGTTTGGTGGGGTGCAGTATGCAACCTATTCATTTAAAACTGTTTTATTACAGAAGCCGCAACGATATCTTGCGGCCCTATGTTCCTCAAGGAATTTTTATTTTATTTTATTTTATTTTATTTTATTTTATTTTATTTTATTTTATATATATATATATATATATATATATATATATATATATATATATATATATATTGTTGTTCGATAAAAGAGAATCACCTGATTGTTTTTACTAAATGTTCTCTTCTCAGATGAAAGGAAAGCTAAATTCAAAGGATAAGCGATCTAAAATCCGAAGAAGCTTTGAAAGCTCTTTGAATTTAGCAGTAAGTACTGTCAAGCATCCGTTCAGCATAATGTTTTGGGGATGCTTTTCTTTTCGTGGAACTGGTTTCTTAAAACCTATTGAAAAGACCCTCGGGAGCGAGCAGTACAAGAAAATTTTAGAGTCCTGTCTGCTCCCTTCTGCTGAAAGGGTGCAAATCGATCCCACCAAGTTCATTTTTATGCAGGATAATGTTCCGTGTCACAAATAAATATTGATGAAGAAATACTTTGATGAGAAGCAGGTGAGTGTTATGACATGGGCGCCCCAATCTCCTGACCTCAACCCCATAAAAAACTTATGGAGCATTATGAAGTACAGGCTCTCGAGAAAGCAGTTGAGCAACATGCTCCATAAGTTTTCTAAGTAGTTGAGGTCAGGAGATTGGGGCGCCCATGCCATAACATTCACCTGCTTCTCATCAAAGTATTTCTTCATCAATATTTATTTGTGACAGTGACCATTATCCTGCATAAAAATGAGCTTGGTGGGGTCACACACACACTATATATATATATATATATATATGTATATATATATATATATATATATATATATATATATATATGTATGTATGTATATATGTATGTGTGTATGTATGTATATATGTATGTATGTATGTATGTATATTAAGCAATTGTAGACAACATTTCATCGGTTACTTCGTCCGTATACAGCTAAGGACTGTTTTCGAACGTTGGTGTCTACCCAATTCATCTCACAACCTTTGTGTTCAGCCATTGTATTGTTTTTAAGCACTTCACCAGGCCAATATTATCAAGAGGTTGCTTCAATTGACAAAACAGTTTTGATGATATTCCGTTCCGGATTTAATGGCCAGAAAGCAAAGATTGCAACACTCCCATCAGAAGCATATTGAACCAATAAATTACAAGCGTACAAAAACATTTTCTCTTTCCGAAATGCTTGCATCTTCATTTAATATTATAATACTCTATATCCTTGATACACCGATATGTAATCAAAGATGTGATAAGATAAAGAACAAGTAAGAAACATTTAACAATCTAACATGTTTCACTTTTATTAAAGCTTCATCATAGAATGAGATACGGAGAAAAAGAACAGAAACATTCTCGTATTTTTATTTTGTGTTGTTTGATTTCAATTAGTCAATCAGGTTTCATGAGAATTTGACTTGTTAAAAAAACGTTAGTATAATTTATGGTGTTCCAAATTCAAGATGTGGCGACACGTCCCTTCAAAGTTTCATGAAATTAACGGATCCCAAACCTAACCAAAAACCGTAAATATCATATCTGCCGGATTCTGATCCATATTTATATGTATTTCATCTCAATCCAATCTCAGATATTAGTGTAAATCTTTACTTGATACCTGAACACAGGAGATAATTTTTAATCATTTTCTGTGCAAAAGTTTATAGGTTTATATGATATCATATGTTGTAATATCTTCTTTAAAGTTTTTTATACAAAAAGGGTTGAACTCTAGAATACAGACCCAAAGAAACCACCGCTTCCCCGAAAACACATCACTAGTCACTCAGTCTAAATAAGAAGCAAGCCATAAGAAGTTAACGTCCGAATTGACGAAACAGCATGGAAAGGAGCCTGGAAATTCTTCCCGTGATCACTTGCGCATACGAATAGAATATGTATTCTTTGGAAAAATCAGTTTGTTGATTTAATCGACGTAAAAGGGTTTTTGTCGATAGTCAAATGTATTGCTGGAAATATATTTTTTAAATATAGTGTTTTAACCCTAGTTTGGGGGCTAGGAATTTGTCCATAGCTGGGACCCTAACCGGTGCTACCACATCGGGTTATGGAGGACCTGAGAACAACAGCAATTAAAAGGTGGTTCAACGCTCCTCAAAACCTTCCGATCAAAGGCCTTGCTGCCGGATGTAGTTTACTGTCATACCCAGGACGAATGTTAATTTAGGGATTAGTGTTAAATAAAAAGTATGAAGTTAGATTTCATATCGCCATATAATTTTAAGATGTTGTTCTTCAAGATGGTTCTATTAAGAGGTCGAAATAAATAAAAAAAAAACAGGAAGATGTGTAGAAAAAGAAAATATTAAATATTTCAGAATCTTCAAATGAGTTAGGCTGTGATCTTTGATGTTTTGGAGCCGTTGTGTCTCTTCTTCGAAAAATATGCAAGATTTTAACTTTATGTGATGACAAATATAGCCACTGTAATTATAACATTAAATGATAGCAAAACAATATATGATCACGCTAAAGTGGTATCAACAAACATTTACCAAAACTTTCATTGTAAAGCTGAATTTTTTGTTTATGCTTAACCTCTTCAGCGCCAGTAGAATTTGATTACATAGCTTTCTAGACATGTAAAACTATCTGTATTACTTTATATTCTTGTAAAATATCCAACATCCACTTTCTTCAAAATATTTTGTAATGTTACATTTACAAGAGTGAAAAAAGTGCAGGTGTCCATTGTTGCTCACAGTTGCTTCTTCTCAAATAATCCTAATCCAGATCGAACTCCAGGTTCTACTCACACCTTGAAAGAAGTCCTCCCTGTTTAAACATGTTTTCAGAAGTGTAGCCGTACCCACCACGCATGGCCAATTGATTGTTGGTGAGACTATTTAACCCATAGTTGGATGCTTTGAATTCAGTGTTCTTCTTCTAGATAGTTTGCCAGCCAAGGCTATATGACCCCAAACTGCGAGAAGAAGAGAAAGATTAATAACCTAACCAATTTTGCCGATTCCTCAACGCGAAAGATTTATCCACTACCCCACTGCACCTCAAATCATGACAAGCACATTTCCCAAGCTAAGGCAGTTTTCCAAGCGAATGTACAATGCAGTGAAGTGTTAAATGATTTTGAATTCAGTTTTTGATCTAATTCTTCCATCGTATTTCTTCAGCACTATTTCTGTCGATTTCGAAAAGACGTAATCGGGGCACTTCGACTTGTAATGGCAAGCAAGCTTATCTCGCTAGAGCAATTACAACTCAGTAGTGAGTTCGATCCTCACTGGATGACCAAATACGTTCGGCCTTGTTCCACGTCTAACCTACGCTTTGAAAATTGTTTTAGGGCACCTCGACGTAGTTGCATGCTTAGCAAGCTTGATCCGCTCGCATAGTTACGACCGAGAAAATCACCATGCGCGGGTAGTCGTTAAGCAGAAGAGGGTGAACTGTTCATTGAGTATCTCTGTGTTGTGTCTCTTCAGGACGTGGACTACGATATCTCTCCACATCTTCTTGTCCTTTTTATTTTTAAGTAAGTCTTGCATTTTTCTGTCTCTTCACATTCCTGTTCTGCTAAAGATTTACGCAAGGACGTTAGGTAAGTTATTCGCTGATTCTGCTGACTTCATTATGACCTTTGTGTGTCAATTACTCCAAGAACACATTCCTCATCATTTGAACGAGACATTTCAACTGACTCTTTCTGATTGTAAGTATAAATGACTGTTTTGGTTGTATTTTCACTAACATTTCATCATTGCTCGTATATTCAGCAAACGGTAGTCTGAGTATTGTTCTGTAAAACTGCATTTCTACATATATGAGATCCACTTGAGCTCAGGGTGAATTTTAGTCCAAATCGACTTTGAAAAGAAAGGAACTTCCATTCATTTACATTCAGAATATTGCCCTCGTCTTTGTTCTTGTTATCACAACGTTTCGGCCGATTTGTCCCCCGGCATTTATGAGGTGTGTACCGAGCCACGTAACCTACAAGCAATTTCGAAAGTATTATTTTATTTAATCTTCCTGTGTAGATTTTTCTCGTCTACTGCCCATGTTTAGGGATATCTCGTCTATTTTTTTCATTTTTTGTATTGCTCAGGTTATTGCTCTCTCTCTGTTTCCATTGAGTCCAAGTACACACTGCCCGGCCCAGGGATTGAACTCACAATTACAATGTCAGAAAATTTACGAACCTACGTTTAAACAAATATTTTTACGTAGAACAATTCTCTGTGGAGATATTGGAGCCTTAAATCTGTTGCTAGCAGCAGAACTTATCTTTCCTCGTAGATGAAGGTGCAAAAACACATCTATGTATTCTACAACACCGATAGAAGTCTTTCACTCTAAGATTTCTGATAATAATAAATGAAATCCTAATAGATTCGTATTGATTTTATTTACTAAAATCAAAAAAAAAAAATTATATACTAAGATACTATCATTTCTGTTTAAAATATCATATATACCGAAAACGATCTTATAGATATTAAGCATATTCAGGAGGTCTCTTAGATAGATAGATAGATAGATAGATAGATAGATAGATAGATAGATAATAAGCATATACAGGCTCTTTGATAGATAGATAGATAGATAGATAGATAGATAGATAGATAGATAGATAGATAGATAGATAGATTCAATCAGTCATTCATTCCAAACCCAACTCCGGAAAGTAATTATTAGTCAGTTAGA
>OZ010583.1:87066874-87075875 GCA_963932145.1 Acanthosepion lycidas
GCTAAAATGGTACGGTTCCCCAGTCAGTTGTTGTCTGTAAATTGATACCTAAGATTAGGAAACACCCTAACCATTTTTCATTTAAATCAGATACCATCTGCCCCCAAAAACAAACAGATCCAACCATCCTACTCGACAACCAAAGTGTCATTACCAAAATCCAATATTTTCTTAGAAAAGTACCAGCTTCCTCATCACTACTGAGCTGCACTCTCATGTTGGCTGTGAGTCTCAGATTTTTCACACTGACCCACAGGTAGGAAGAATTTATATTGGCTATTAACTCATGTCACATTCGGAATCACTAGAATGGTTTGTCTAAAGTCACCCGGAAGCAAGACTGGTGCCCCTCTCATGAGCCGTATGTTGTTTATGAGATACTGAAGTGCCATGACAAGAGCCTCGAAGGAACCCTTATTGTCTAGTGATCCATCATCCCAGTTTCCGAAGTTAATGTTTTTATTTTGCTTTTGTGCGATTATTTTTGACTCTCTAATTCATTATCCATACCAAATGTCGTCAGTGTGTGTATAATCGGTGAACCTATTTCAAATTCCAGTCGATTTTGTTACATTCTGTTTAGCTAAAAAATTACCTTGCAATCCCTGAGGAGTTTGCCTTTTATAGGACGACGACTATGTTGCGGGTTATCATCTCTTTCTTGGACAAGCCCAAAGGAATTTTGAAGCACGAATAAGCTATGCGGCCCCCAATTAGCAGGGTCGCCGCTATTCCACTTGACCCTCCTTCTAGATAAATTTGTTTCATTTGGCGCAGTTTAGCCAGATAGCTTGATGATAAGTCTTTCCAATTTCATCTGGAGCATCGACGGGAAGAATAGATCGCCTTTTTTCATCGAAATAATCGTGTTAAAAACATCCGGTTGGTCTATTATTTTGTGTTCTTTATCAACTATATACGCTGTCATTTCTTTGGTATCATAGCTGATCTTCTTTCCTCATTACGTGTCCCAGAAACTACAACTGCCTCTTCCTGATGTTAATATAAGACTCCTCTTTGTTTGCATTCTCTCTAAGACATCATCATCGCTCACACGCTTGGTTCATAATATCCTCATAATCCTTGTGTAGAACCACATCTCAGTTACCGCGAGTCTCTTCTTCATCTTTGAGGAGACCGTCCAACATCCGCTACCGTAAAAGGAGAACAGATGTCCCATAACAGCTCAGAATTCTTTTCTTTGTGACCAAATAATTCCTCCTGCCTCACAATACTCTGCCATGCTTTTCGAATGCGTCCTTGGCCATCCCAATATGTCTATGGATGTTAATGTTGCAGTTAACTCTTCTGTCAAAACGCTTCCCAGATATTTAATTGATTTTAGTGTCCCCAACCTGCAAATAGCATTTCGGCCTCATTCTTTTTATTGATCACCATGCATTCTGTCTTCTTGTAGTTTAATCCCTTCTTCTCAATCTCCTTCGCTACAATCTGTAGGTGATTTTGGAATTTCTTTTCCGAGTCTTCTATCAGAACCGTGTCATCTGCGTATCTTATGTTGTTAAGATTGTGGCCGCCAATGCTGGATCCCCGCAGGGTTTCCAGTTCTCTCAGAACTGCCTCGCTGCATAGGTTGAATAGTCCGGTGAGACAACACATCCTTGCATTATGCCCCTTTCTATTTTTGCATATTCATTTAACTCCTTCCTTATGCGTATGCATGCTGCTTGTTGCCAGTATAGGTTCTTAAATATTCTAATGTCTTTCCCGAATGTATCACGGTTGCTGTGCAGTTCTAATAGATCGTTGTGGTGTACTTTGTCGAAAGTCTTGACGTAGTCTATGAAACATAGGTACACGTCCTTCTGCATTTTTTTATCGCTCTTTCTGATAACATTTTCAGCATGAATATTGCGATCCTTGTTCCCGTGTCTTTAAAGAACCCTGGCCGTTCTTGTACTATCTCTGGGATGATTTTGTTGTGTGCTGTATTTATCAGAATACGGATGTTGAGTTTTCTGACGTGGATCATTAGGCTGATGGTTCGGTGGAGTTCACATTCGTATGTGCCTAGTTTCTTAGTTATTGCTATAAAGATAGATCTGCTGAGGTCTTCAGGTATATTCCTGCTGTTATAGATTTTTTTTTAATTATTTCTGTGATCTTGTCCATGCCCAAATCCTCTTAGGCTGTGGGTATTTTCGTTACAATTCCGTTTGGCTCTGCTGCCTTTTTATTTTTTTTTATTTTTTTTTTCAATTTGACCATTGCAACTTCAAATTCGGTTTTCAGAATTTCCGGCCTGTCTGTTGTTCTGTGTATTGCTGGTTGTTCTCTTACGTCGTGGAAGAGTTCTCCAATAACCTCGCTTCAGCATTGAACAATTTTTTCTTTCTCTAATATGAACGTTCCAGCCTTTGATTTTAAACAGCCTGTTGACGAGCATGTCTTCTGTCCTGTTAGATGCCTTATTTGTTCGTGCATATTTCCTTTGTTGGTGGTACTCAATCTTTCTATTTTTGCAAATCTTTCGTTTAGCCATTCTTCTTTAGCTTGCCTGCATTTGGTCCTTATTTCATTGTGTAATTTTCTGTACTCCATTCCGAATTTGGGCAGAGTTTTCTGTTTCCTTTCCATCATGTCGAGAATCTCATCAGTCATCCATTCATTTTCTTTCTGTCTCCATTGGAATGATATCGTTTGCTGATGTCACTAAAGAGTCTCTTAGGCCTTCCTATTTCGAATTTCCATTGTGTACCTCGTATATTCTCTTCACATTGTCCATGTATTTTTCTTTTAGATTCGGGTCGCTCAGGAGTTTGTTGTTTGGGTGCTACGTTAGGCTTCTTCAATTTCCGTTGTTTCACTCTTTTAATTTACATATAAGAAGGCGATGATCGCTTCCACAGTCGGCTCTTGGGTAGGTTTTGCAGTGAACCATTGCATTCCTGAATCTTTTGTTGATAGTTGTATAGTGAATTTTGTTTTTAGTTTCTCCTTCTGGACTCCTCCGTGTCTATAGTTCTTGGAACCATGTGTTGACTATTACTTGGTCATTGGCTGTGTAACATTGGATCCATTTTTCTCCACGTTTGTTGCGGGTTGCTAGTACGAATCTTCTTGCTACATCTCCTGCTCTCTCCCTGCCTACTTTCCTGTTTAGGTCTCCCTTAATAATGATGACTTACTCTGATTTGCATAGAGGCTTTACATGGTCTATCATGGAGTAAAAAGATTCGATGTCCTCTTCCTTACTTTGCGCTATTGGTGCGTACATTACTATGATGGCTACGTTGAAAGGCTTTCCTTTCAGCTTGACAACAAGAATTCTTTCAGAAACTTGGTAATATCCCACAACACATTTCTTAAATGCATTATCTAGTATTAATCCTACTCCTTTGTCGTTTTTTCGCACCGCCTGCAGAAATTACCCTGTGCTTGTCGCTGACAAAATCACCGCTCTTTAGCAATCTTGTTTCACATACACCTAGGATGTTGACGGTAAGTCTGTTCTGGCCGCAGTTTTTCAATGTCCGGACGTTCCATGACCCGAGAATTATTTTGTGTTTGATGCGAGCAGTCGCACGATAAAGGTCCAGTGACACCTGTTACTCATGTCGTTCCTTTCCGGGCGAGGGATATGTTATGATTACTTTTATCCCCTTTACGCTGTTTATGATAGCAGTGGCTAGATGACGGTCACGTGACATCATTTGCGCATGTCGGCCCCTAGCAGCCGAGAAGCTAATTCCTATAGACTTACCCCCCTTCACGCCGTTAGGTTTCACTTTTCTTTTTTTTTTATCCTTAACTATGTTCAATCAAAATGGAATGATACCGATCCCAATGAAAGAACAAAACTGCATCGAAAATATAACAACAATAGCAAAACACAAATATTTATAATCCATTTATGGAAAGGAGAAGAAAATGAACAAACTTTGAATAAAACAAAAATGGAGGTTAGTTTGTTACTCGATGAAACCATAATTAGCGAAAAAATATAGCGAGTGGATAAAGAGAATAATTGCAATCTCTGATAATCTATATTTAACTTATTTAAGTATGTTTTATTTATTTTCGACATGATTTATTATTATTACAAATACAAAATTCTCTTAAAATGCCTTTTCAATATCTTGGTATTGTCGATTGCAATTAATAAAATATTTTTCCTTTTACTTGATATCTTTCACTATGAAATCTTTAAAAATATTATAAAATCTTTTATAAATTGCTTATAAAAGCAAATCCACTGATGGGATACATTATTTTTTGTGTAATCTTTATTTCTTTTTTATACAGGTTAAAAATTATGTTGCATTTTTAACACAGTCCTTATACCAAAATGCAGTGATTCTCATCCGCCGTGACGCGGCACACGAGTGTGCAGAAAGATTCTCTCAAGTGTGCCGCGAAATACTGTCACATTCGGCCAAACATTGAAGTAAGCGTGGAAGAAAAAACACCAGACAGATTCTACACTAATTAAGTTGCACAAAAAGTTGAAGAGTAACACTGAAATAAAGTAAGTTCATATTTGTGTGTGTATTTTTAAACCTTTGGTTTTATTTCATAAAATTTAACTTTTGCTAAGTCTGATGTGATATTTTTATTTGCTCCTAGGTGTGCTGTTGCATGCAAAGGTTGATAAATGCTGCCGTTATGCAACTTTTACACTGCAAAATTGAAGAAAAACAAATTGACGATCAAGACAAGTCAATATATTCTAAAAGGAAAATGCCTAATTTTACTTGATTGAAAGAAATAATTTATTATTCCAGTGTTTCTAATGTTTCTTCTTGCAAAGTTAATTTTAATCATACGTCTAGGTTTTAACTCTATTCTGGTTTCACGCAGTGAAATCCATTTTAAACTTCCATTATTTTCGCATAACGTTAATTTAATATTTTTATCAGTAATTTGTTTTATTTTTATTTCTAAAAGGTGTTGAATTTTAGTTTATTTTACCGCATATATAAGAGAAATAAATTAGTTTAGTTTACCAAACATGAAATAGGAACAAATCTAATATTTTATGCTACAAAGTAAGCTTAAAATACGATTGACTCAGAGAAATCCCGTATCTTCTAGTATCTTCAGCTGATGTATCAACAGAAGTTGGATAAAATTTGTGTTCATTTTTGGAAGAAGCTGAGCTCGATTTATTTCAAATGTCTGACAGCCGTCATTCCAAATAATGGACACGCCATTAAATATTGAACGCTCTTAATTGATATATATTCGGAGATTTTGCGTCTTAGTTTTGTTGTATTTATCAATAAATTTCTGTTGTTGGCAAGCGTTTTTTTTTTTCTTTTTCTTCTGATACATTGTTTATCCTAGATACTATTATATCCACCTCGACATTTCTTAAGTAATTCTTCTCCCAGAAGAATTTCGAGTGATGTTTGATGGATCTATTCGATGTGTCAATGGATTTTTGGTATTTGCAATATAGCCTTTTTGGGGTTTTTTTCTTTAAATAAAACACTGTATTTGTAGGGAAGCAGAGGGTAATTGTCACCCTTTTTGATATGACGAATTCACGAGGTTTACATGTCAAACTGCGAGTGACGTCAACACAGAAATGACGACGGCTCGTCGCGTAAGAAAAAAAACATTTATTATGTAAACCGCGACAAAGGCAGACAACTTATGGCAGTAACGCAAACGAATGAAAACCACAGGGTCCTAAACACAATCCTGGCCATTTTTGCCGTTACAGCCTTCTCCCTTTTTGCTGGTTTACACCGCTTGTTTTAGTTGAGTCAACTGAGTCAAGTAAATAATGAAAGATAATATATATATATATATATATGTATATATATATATATATATATATATATATATATATATATATACACACATATATATATATATATATGTGTGTGTGTGTGTGTATATATATATATATATATATATATATATATATATGATTTTTAGTATGACATAACTGCAACTAAAATAATTTTTAGTAAAATCCATATTTGCTATTCATTTCTGTCAGGTATTCTGATTATTACGATGTGTTACTCTATAAGTATGGCTATTGGAGAATGTAGAGCGTTTCATGTACCTTTCAAACCATACTATTATCCATTACTTTTGTAGAGGTACCTCCATTAATTCGGTGTACATGAAGTTTAAAATTATTTTTTAAAAATAAAAAAGGCTTTCTTGAAGCTTTCACTTTAGCTTTAATTGAAAGCTAAAGGATTAAAATTTTACTATTTCCATCATGCAAAATACTCTGTGGACTATTTCAAACAGAAATTATATTAATCAGAATCGATTTTTTTTTCAGTAATATCTATCAAAACGGCCATGTTTGAAAAATTTGTAAGCAAACGCTAATACATGTTTTTGAAAACTTTGCAAAAATAGAATATATATTTCTGAAATTTATTCGCAGAAAATGAGCAAATTTCAAGTTAAATTAATCTGATTTGAAACAAATTGTTGTGGTAGGATCCACCTAATTTGCATAGTGGAGTACCGACCATATAAATATGGTTGGTACCAAGAAGAGAGGGAGGAATCAAGAGATTCCTCGGCGACTGTCGAACTCTCTGCATTGGCAGAGGGGAACCCGGACGAGGCTTTGCCGAAAGGCAAGGTTTCGTCCGGGGAGGTTGACAGGGCCTGAACCCGTCTAGGCGGGTTCAGAAAAGCCATATTTTTGGCCGAGCCTACGGGCTCAGGGATACCCACATTAAAACGGCCTTGTGCCACATTCGATCATCGTGGGTAGATTGATAAATACAGGAATCAAGAGATTCAACCAGAGACTCTGCCCGACTGCGACTCAGTCAACACATTCTCCAGGAACGGTCTTCCCAGGAATATACAAAAGACTATATGTAAATATAAATATTGTGTACACTCTCTTGTTTCAATACATTTTGTTCTAAGTACATTTTGTGTTGCATTATTATTCCATGCATTAGTCAAGTTTCAACAAAAATATTACTTACTTATAGCATAAAATGCTGTATACTACATTTCTTAACTACAGGGTCTTGTTTTTCTGGTGTGTTAATCGATTTATTGAAAGTCGATCTACAGCCGAACCTGTTCATTTGTAAGTAAGGTGGTGCAGCTGATAATGATTTTCGCGATAAGGAGGGATAACCCTTAAAATACTTGACCTTTTAGTGCTAGATATATCGGCGTGTACATTAATACTTCAGAAATTCTTCAGGTAATCTCACACAAAAACAAAAGGAAATGCATTTAAAAATATTCAAACTTAATAAATTATGCCTTTTAATATTGTCATAAAATTAAAACAAATCTTGTAAAAATTCATTTTTCGTCGATTTTTTTTTTTCTTCAGACAATATTGTCTTTAATATATATTATTTACAAAGGGTAAATTAAAGCTCCTCTAATTAAGTAATGTATTTTATTATTTTTATTAATTTTTCGATTCAGAACAGATTTTCGGTAAGACTAGGTTCGATTTTGCAAAATAAAATGTTATTTTAAATTCTTCGAAGAGTTTTGCTTTTAATTAACATAGATACTAAAAATTATCTCGTTGAATGTCTCACGTTTTCATAAATTCAGTGCCTGAAACAGGTGTAAAAAAAAGAATAATTTTACAAGGATTTTCTAATAAAAGAAAATTGAAAAGTACTTTCATTCATTTGTTAATAAGTCCTGAAAATTTCATTAAAATCTGACAATTATTGGATTTTTGTAAGAATTTCCAAATTTATGTTTGTCACTGCGAAAAGAGACCAAAATTTGCTAGTCTAAAAGTTATTACGACAGCTGACGCAAGAAAGACAATTTTTTTCATCAAAATTTTGAATATTCTAAAACGTTAGTAAAATTAATTAAATAATCAAAAAATCCTTCGTCTTAATGATAAGATTTTTATTAGGTTTGGCGTAAGTTTCCATCACGTTTTGCTGATTTTGTAGCGCTTGTTGTGGAGGTACCTACGTTTATATATCACTGGGTATATTAAGGAATGCAATCTCACAGCCATTGTGAATATTTCAGCGATAACTATTTCGTAACGCGGCGTAAAAAAAAAAGAGTTTCATTATGTGTTTTATTCTGTTTTATATTCGACGAGTCTACATAAGAAACAGCTAACAAAGGTTATAGTTAACGTAGACATTTTCCTATTTTTTTCCGATAAACCTCTTTTTACACTTTCATAGTGTTTTGACCACAGTTTGGGGGTTAACAATTTACCCTTAGCTGGCACCATAACAGGTGCTACAACCCGGCTCAGGGTGCACCTGGTAACACCATCAATTAAGAGGTGGTTCCTCGCTTCTCAAAACAATCCTGATCAGAGTCCTTGCTGTTGGACGTAGTTTATCGTCTTACCCGAGACACGGATGTAGTTTATCGTCGTACCCAGGACGCGTGTGTGTATGTCTGTATGTATGTGCGTGTTTGTGAGAGAGAGATAGAGATAGAGAGAGAAGATATCGTGTGTGCAAGAAAGGTTTAGTTTCCAAATATAAAGAGAATGAAAATGTAGATCTTTTAATTCATCCCACAACAAAAGTGTCTATTTGGAAACTACTGCCAAGTCAATAAATGAGGTTGTCTTCAAACTGACAACGTAACCAAAAATGGAAGGAGGAAATGGCGTATGGGGAGGGGTAAGAAGAAGAAGCGTAAAATTCGAAGATGATGAAATATTTACTTACTATTGCTTGTCGTTACATTGTTCAAGTCCAAAAAGAGAGCAAAAGAAGAGATAATTTACGAGGGAGATCGGAAAATTTTCGAACCCATCCCTTTCCAAAATCTTGTCAAATGACAAAATATTTATTCTTAGAATGTTGTTTTTATCAGGTGGGGGTTTTCAGTCCCTGCCCTAAAGTTAAATCTACTAACCGTATTTCGTGTTGTTGCAGACAAATAGGCAATTTGGTAAGAAATACTTAGTTTAAAATTGAAAATTATAGTCGTAACAATATTGTGTAAGATTTAATTTTAAAATGTATTATAATACTGTGTTTTTTATGTATAGATCCTTTACAATCGTACTACATGTCATATTACATAC
>OZ010583.1:87076075-87093575 GCA_963932145.1 Acanthosepion lycidas
ATTTTGGGGCGAGAAAAAAACTCAGCCAATTTCTATGCCAAATTTCTGAGCTTCAAACATTGATGAGAAAAAAATATGTATGTAAAAATTATAACTCCATGGATTTCTACTCATAGAATTTTGATTATCAGAACCGTACTTCTGTTTAACTTCCTGGCAGAAATTCATGATTTGCTACAAATATAACGAAATATAAATAGAAAAGCTGTGAACATTAGTTTTAGAATGCATAATGTAAATAATAAACTTCTTATAATGCAAGATCAACAAGTTCTTAAACGTGCTATTATACAAAGGTGGGGATGGGCGCTAAAAGCTTCTTGGCCGACCAAGAAAAGATTCGAGAAAAGTCAAAAACACATTTCTGATGTTTGATCAGATTTGTGAATTGGATTGAGCCAAAACATCTTGGCACCCTCTTGTATATCTAAGTAGATTTACAAATTGTAATATTGAGGTTGGCCAGGAGATTAGTGAAATGAACTGAGGGTTTATGCAGGGGCTTGTCAAAAGTATTAACACCTGAATACGAAGAATTGCAAGAAATGACCATAACTAACATCTTTAAAGTTTATGCAAGTTCGCCACTTGACATGCGCATTAAAATATATATAATTTGATTATTCATTTCAAATACTCTCATTTTATTGTATAATGATACTTATTATAAAACCCGGGTTGTGTGTGTGTGTGTGTCTG
Organism: Acanthosepion lycidas; assembly: GCA_963932145.1. NCBI lineage: Eukaryota > Metazoa > Mollusca > Cephalopoda > Sepiida > Sepiidae > Acanthosepion > Acanthosepion lycidas. Next base: position 87,076,775 of record OZ010583.1, read on the forward strand.
TACGTTTATATATTGGATCGGATTTCCTACATTTTTCAACCGTTTTCAACAAAATTGCACAGGACTACGTAAAATAACCTTGCGATGGTTCTAACAGCGCCCAAAATTGGAAAAACACAATTGTTTGTGCACGAAATCAATTTGAAAATACGATTAAGGCATCGCGAGAATGAAAGGGAGAAAACTCATATCGAGTTATACTTATTATAAAACCCAGGTTGTTTGTTTGTGTGTGTGTGTGTGTTCGTTTATATATGCGATCGGATTTCCTACATTTTTCAACTGATTTCAACAAAACTTCACTTTTTTCTTTGGCAGGTAGTGTTTCTTATTGTCTTGCACACTTTTTTTCTTTATTTTTACATTCAGAATACTTTAAAAATTCCATTTACAAGACAATTGTTTATAATAAAATTCTATTCAATCGGTAGACTCATAACGATTGAAAACAATGTTTTTCTTTAATTTTGGGTTTGACCAATTCGTAAAAAAAAACAAAAAAACAAAAACAAAAAACTAATTAAGACATGCGTGTCCGTCAATCTTAAACAATAATCTTTGTCAATTTAATTTTTCAGTCTTTATAATGGTCGATACTTGATCTGTCTCTTACTGTTACACCGCCAGGCAACGCCGAGCTCTACTGCCAGTAAAATATAAACCCTTGCGAAAAATTCCTTTTTATTGTTTATCATTTGATGTTTTAATAAATATACATGTCTGCTTAAGTCACTATCTCTAAAGGACTTTTCTCTATAGCATCTAGGCTTTAAGGATTTAAGTGTCGTCCTAGATTGGCGTCAAGGTATCTTCGTTTTACAGTAGATATGGCTAACTGTAAGTTACTAGACTGTCCAAAAAGTTCGTTTCGTAAATTGTATACTTAAGAAACGAAAGAAATTTGGGGCCGACACAATATAGATGGTGCCCCCCACCAAAAAAAAAAATTTGACATCAATTTCGTGTTTAACAAAATGTGTAATAATGAAGTTGACTTATCTCAATGACAATTTAACAGGAAGATGCGTTAGGGTTGCCAATCATAATGACAATGTGGTTTTGAAATGGCTACCACGTTGACCTGACTTGACGCCTTATGTTTATATATATATATATATATATATATATATATATATATATATATATATATATATATATATGTGTGTGTGTGTGTGTGTGTGTGTATATGTATATAATAACAAGGCTTAAACACTAATATTCCATGGTAATAATTTATTCCATTGGAATCGTAAATACGATCCAATTCATCAGACCTAGAAATTCAAAAAGAATATTAGTGTTTAAGCCTTGTTATTATATCCTTACTCTGTCCTGGACATTGAGTTCTACCTGGATTCTATCCTCTCGGAATTCTTTATTCAAAAAATATACATGTGTGTATATGCACCCGTGGATTTTGCATATATATGTATATTTACCACTAATATTATCTATATATGTATATATACATATAGAGCTATGAGCAAGTCTTCATCCCCATTCTTCTTACAAGACTAAAGGAACTTAAGCAGAGAATAACTAAGGCGCTGGAGAATGCTACGAAAACATGCTACAGCGTGTTTGGCAAGAGCTTGACTAGCAACTTGATGTGTGTCAAATCACAGGTGATGCGCATAGTGAACATCCGTGACACTTTGTGAAATCGATTACGTAATCTACATCCCTTTAAACATCTTGTTCGAATTTTGACAAAGGTTTTTTCATATTGTTCAACAAGAAATCTATTTAATCCCGTTTGCTTGTGACATGGACTTTCTCAGATATTCACATTTTAAATGACATCCATTTAAGTGATCACCCTGTATTTGTTTTAAGCCCATAATTTATGTTGAATTATTCCCACACAATGACTCAGCAATACTTGATTGCATAGCAAGAAACAAGCAAATATGACGCAATAAAGCAAAACAACATGAAATAAAACATACAAAAAGAACAAGTATGTAATAATTACTTTACGAACAAAAAGGTAATCATGGTGGTTAAAATAATCCTCTGTGAACCGATTATATTTTTAGGCTTGGAGTTACAATAGAAGAAAGGAGAAAAGTTGGTTTGTTTACAGACAGAAAACAGAAAGTGTTTAATAGAATGATTGGTGATAATTGTAACTGGTAAGTAACTAACTTTCTACTTCACCCCTATCTGCAATTAACCAGCCATGACAAACAAAAGCAATAAGTTAAAGGAAAAATATAAAATGTTAATCAAAACATGAAACAACTAAGTGAAATGAAAACTTCAATGTTAAATAAAATGAAAAAGATGATGAGATACTGTCTATATTTCTGAGATGAGGTATTATGTACATTATTTACATTATTCCGACTATTGTTCTCATCTTTATTAACAAAACCTAAACACCGTTCACCTGCAAATGGATAAATATGTGGCCGATAGCAAGTGTGACAATCGACAATATGTACAATTTTTTGCACTCGCTTATTGCCAACAAACGAAAAAATTATCTAAATACAAAATTAATTGTTTTCTTTGCCTGTTATATTTAATGAAAGATGTTTAAATGAAAACTATCTTCCTCTCTCTCTCACTCCCTTTCTTTCTTTTTTGTATATATATATATATATATATATATATATATATATATATATATATTAACTGATTTAAAATATGGTTTCTTCGCTACACAGTAATAACCATGTTTCAAAAATTGAAGCTAAAAATGCCAAATTTGATTATATAATTAAATTAAAAGCATTAGTTCCGTTTCATCTTCAAGCGAATTTTGGAATAAAAATAAATTATCCAAAATTCACTTGAAGATGAAACAAAACTAATTCTCTTAATTTAATTATATAATTCAGGTTTTGAAAAATGGTTATTACTTTGTAGCGAAGAAACTATATTTTAAATCAGTTAATTTATTAGATTTATGCTCTGTAAATTTACATTGAACACTATTTTGCAAAAATAAAAAAATATCAATAAAAACACCAGATTATATATCTTAATGTTCTTATATATATATATATATATATATATATATATATATATATATATATATATATATATTGCTTGTTATATTTAACGAAATATGTTTAAAAGAAACATACCTTCACCTCTCTCTCACTCTGTTTCTCTTTCTCTCTCTCCCTCATAAATACATGTAAATTTGAAGAAAAACTTAAATATTAATTTCGGTTATAATTTATTTCGTGAATACCAAAATATTCATCTCTTCAGACCAAAATCTCTTAGTAAATCAAGACGATACGCCGGACGGATATATTAGAATGACATGGTTGAAGGGAAAGCAAGATGAAAGATATGAGAGAAGGAGAAAAGTGCCGGATGCACATGCTCTTTTTAAAATAATGAGGTATAGGGAGGTTATGGAAAAGAAAGAAGTAAATAATGGTTAGTAGTAAGCCTAAACAGACTGAGCCTGCCAAGAATTTTTTTTATTAAAATTTTGGAATTTTGTACCTTGGGTTATATAGAAAATTGACCGATCTGGCCCGCTGATTTAGGCAGGACAAATCAAGCCAATTCCAAATTAGTTAGTCTAATAACAGCCTCCTTAATACAAATAATGAATAGAAATAACAATAATCATAATAATAGCAAATACAAATGAAGGGATTTTAATACGGATAAATAAAACTGATAAGCTTAGAAAACAGTAAAAATAAAGATAAAATAAAAATAAAATAAAATAAAACTGAATAAGACGATGTATGAATAATGACCGAAAGATGTTAATGTAGGTTTGTTATACATTGTAGGCGGATGTAACATGGACTGTCCAGTCCTTCTAGAAGATAGCTGAACTCGAAATCGATTCGCCCGCAGGTATTTGTTTTTTCAGTCCATCAATCGGTTAGTCCCGCGAGAGTTACTAAATAATGTCGACTATAGCAAAAAAAAAAAAAAAAAAAAGGAAAAAAATACTGTTATTTATATGATTAAAAGCTTGATTTATTGCGCATAAAATTACGCTTGTACAGCTTATCGAAAAATCACCTACCTTTTTAAACATGTCATATGACAGAATTTTCAGATTTTTGTTTAAAAAATGTACGTTAATATAGGAAATTGCTTAGGGACAAATTCCTTACTGAACAAAGAAAAAAAATTGTATGAAGTCAATTTGGATTAAACCCAACATTTTATCCCGGATAAATTCGCGAAAATTCGAAATGTTGATGGTTACCTCGTTGTCCTGATCAGATGCCTACTAATTATTATTTATAGCACGGAACAATGGAATCAGTAAAATAAAGGTATATAGGTATGTTATTTTTATCATTTCACAGCAAGCAAAGAAATAAACCCATAGAGACATAAAGAGTTAATAAGCCTCAGTGAATATGTGAAAAAGAAAAAAAAATATGGAAGAGAGAGAGAGAGAGAGAGAGAAAGGAAGAGAGAGAGAGAGAGCAATAAAAAAAACATGTATCAAGAAGACACATTTGATTTTTACATTGGAAAGTTTTCCCTCTGCCATTTCTATAAATATTAGGTTGGTGCAAAAATAATGTCGTTTTCTTACATATGTTACTATGTGAGAAAACGAGATTATTTTGCACCAACCTAATACTTCCTGTAGTCTGGAAAAATAAAAAAAAAAGAATGTCGCTTACCTAGTGGTGGGGGAGAAGATGAAGCGGCGACAGGTGATTTCTTTTATAGAGAGACATTTACGGCAAACCGGGAGAAAAGATGAATTATGGGAAGGAATGATGAAACTATAAATCTCGACTGAAAATATGAGTCGGTGATTTTATTCGTTTCGGTGAAGTTAACGAAGGAAAGTAAAAGTAAGAGAGGGGGTGGAAAGGAGGCACGAGAAAGTTTGTAAGACACAGAGAGGAAGAAAGAATATTGAGAATAAGGAATAAGGAGTGGGGAGATCCTGGAAGAAGCAGAGGAGATTCGAACTATCAAGGACCACTTACTCCGCATTCATACACCCAATCTCGAGCCACTTCTTTTATTTTTAAGCTTTCAAAACACACTTTCATGGTATCTGTTTCCATGAGCTCTTCGCTATGGTACCTAGAGTTTATGAATTTAAGCGCAGTACTCGACTAACAACGAGATTTCATCAATTTACATTTGAGTTGGCTAGATGTTAGTATATACTGAAAAAATTTTTCTTGCACCACTTATTTGTGGAACTCTCTTCTTGCTTCGTGCTGTCCAATCCATTTTACTCTTGAAAATTTTAAATGAAGTATCTACTGAACTAATAATTATTCTTACTTTGGTCCTTCTCCTTAGTAATGTTTCTGTCTTCTAATTATTCCACACCGAGTAACCCTTTGGTTCTTAGTGGTTTTACTGCTTTGCTTGGTGGAGAATTCGATTTTAAAAAAACAGAATCTTGACTAGAAAGCAAGAAGTCGCAAGACAAGTTCGATGGAACAAACTTTTAGCTTACAACTTACGGTTACATCTAACGATTGCAACTGTAAAATGATGAAACTTTAACGCCAATCTAGTACTGGACTTGAGTCCATAAAGTCTAGGTACCAAAAGAAAAAAGCTCATCATAACAATTACCATCAAATTATTTATATAAAACGCATAGGGAAACGGTGTGAAATTATTTGAAGACGTGGTGCCAGGTCAGAACAATTTGGTTGCAGATTATTCTTTAGATTTTATCTAGAATCTGAAATTTCATAACAGAATCACGAGACAAGTTGTGACAACAATATCCAATGGATTGACGAATGATAGTTTTATAAATATGTAAGATAGATTTCTGCTAGAAATATTTTCTAACACAACACACAGAAACATCTCCAGTAGATCTAGCAATTGATCCAATATTTTTTTTCCAATTCTTGTCAACTGGGAACACGTGAAGCCTCAAGAATTCTCTCAGCTGGAGGATAATAACAATCATACTGCAAAAATGGTTCTCTTAAACGATTAAAAGAGAGATTTATTTACAGTATTTATATTCGGACTACTGTCCTCCTCTTTTGGAAGCAGTTTTGTTTTGGAGGTGTTAAAATTGACAAGCCATTCCTTGCTACACTTAACAATAGTCTGTAGGTCATTTTTGCAATTAGCTGCCAATTTGACCTTATCGAATCGATCAGACTTACCATTAATATTGGAGAAAGTAGTTGTGTCATCAGTATAGATATCGAGTTGAAAACTGATGACATCAGCATGATCGTTCATGAAAATATGGAACAACGTAAGTGTAAGGATCCAAACCTTAGGGACGCCTACATTAATGCAAAAATATATAGAAGAGTTGCCGTTTAAGACAACCTTAATTTCGGGATTTTCTAAGAAAGATCGAATCAGTTCAAGACATCTGTCTAAAATTCAGAATTGATGAGGGTACCTAGTACACTGCCAAAAAAAGGTAGAATCGAGAAGGCAGGAAAAAGAGTATGTGTAAAGACGAAAGCGGAGGACATTTACATATAATTTTTCATAATTAAAGGGGAGTGTATTCTCCATATTTTCATAATTAAATGCGAATATATTTCTACTTTTTTAATTCTTATCCTGTAAAGAAAAAACATTTTAGAACAATAAAAAAATGTTGAAATGATATGATATTGAGATCATTACGAGATTTTTGTGAAACCATGAAGTGGTGGGGGGGTATGCCGAAAGGTTCTCCGCCTTCAGATATTTTCGAAAGAGAGTATTTTCATAGACGGTAATTGAAATACTAATTTTAGAAAGTATGTCTGGCCGATAAATTTTAAGTTGGTCTTCGTATTTAATCGATAATCGAATGGATAACATGTGTCACTATTTGGCATCTGTTCTACTTTAATTCATTTGTTATTGATTTCCATATATATATATATATATATATATATTTATAATAAAACAAATGGAAAAATCTCAGAATAACCCAATTTTAACTAAGTGTCTAAATATATTAGGTTTATTTTTGAAAGACATCTCGTTCGGGCTTAGAGATATTTAGCACTACATTGTAACCCCACATACAATCGCAATCACACACGCACACGTTCGTGCACACACACACACTCACACACACACACACACATATATATATATATATATATATGAGATGATATATATATATATATATATATATATATATATATATATATATATATATATATATATATGTGTGTGTGTATGTATATATAAGATAACGAATTATACACACACCCAAACACACCCAAACACACACACACACACACACACATATATATATATATATATATATATATATATATATATATATATATAACGACATATATTTCTTATATATCAAGGAAAGTTTTGGACTTCATCGGACTAAACCAACATAAGAAACTAATTCGATGATGTCCTGAAGAAGGAAGTGCGTCACAAGTAAACTTTTTTCAATTTGTCATACAATTTCCTCAACGTGTGTGTCTGTATATATATATATATATATATATATATATATATATATATATATATATATATATATATATATAGTCATCCGCAGACAGACTGTTTTGCTGTATCAGACCTTTTCAGTGTCGCTAGAAATGCAATTGCTTCAAATCGGCTTCGGAATACGTCCGATTTAAGATCAGTCGGAAACTCTTACCGGTAGGATATCGGCGCAACCTACGGAGCGTTATCATGGAGCAAAAGAACCTGCCCTCAGCTTAAGCCTGCATTTCGGCTTCATTGCTTCCATCAGTTGTTTTAATTCTGATTCATATTCCAGTTCTTACTATATTGTTCCCTTTTTCAGGAAGCCTATCAGGATGACGTCTTTAGTATAAAACAAATCAGAAGTCATCACTTTGCCAAAATACGCTGTCTGCTTGAAATTCGTTGATGGAGAACCAGACTGTTTCTACTGTTTACTTGGAATCTTTGATTCAAGTTCGAAATGTCGAACCAAGATTTCACCTTGAGTTAGAAGTGTCCCGGAAATATCAACCCTTTTCAGCTCCTGCTCTGGTGTCTGAATTCTTGGGAGCCATCATGAAGAAAGCTTGTTCATCCTCAAGGTCTCAGTTAAATCAATATGGGTCGAACCGGAACTATTGTCTATGGACTTAGCTATCTGCTGTACAGTTAGATGTCTGTCATCTAAAACCATTCGGTGAATGGCAATAACTTATTTATCGGTGGTTGAGAATTTTGGACAATCTTACGGAGGGTCATTTTCTGTGCTGTCCAAGCATCGCTTGGATTCCACAGCCACACTTTTCACTGCTGCATAGGAAAGGGAGTCTTCAATTACTGTGTGTATTATGTCCTTAGTAATATACTTTTGTTTTAGAGATATTTTATGACTGATCGAGCCTCTGTTTTTAGATTTGGCGCACACCTCTTACATTTTTGGGACCTCACCTGCAGATAAATTAAGACAAAATTCTGAATGAGTTTTTACTAGTTTTATAAGAAGTGACAGTGGCTCTTCTTTAGGGGTAAGGCTGAGAACATTTTGAATGACACTCAGATTATATATATATATATATATATATATATATATATATATATATATATATATATATATATATAGACTTTAAACTTTGTTATATTTTCAGTGTTTTTTTTTGTTTTACTTTACGCATATCAATTACTATTAATTAGTGACGTCGATCTTCACTGGGTGCCCCATAATTGACGATCTGTCTCAAGACTACGCGCTAGGCTATGTGTATATTTCATAATTCGCTGAAACTCAGATAAAATGTAGACATCCATTCATATATATATATATATATATATATATATATATATATATATATATATATATATATATATATTTAGGAAGTAATTTTTCAGTGATGCATGTTTCATTGAAAATACAGCTATACTTTTCATTTCAACCTTTGGAAGTAAAGTATGATGATCCAAAGCCCTTTAAAAGGGTTGTGGTGAAATAACTTATTACCTGGAACCTTAAAGTGGTCTGTTTTTATTCAAGCATATATATAATATATATATATATATATATATATATATATATATATATATATATATATATATGTGTGTGTGTGTGTGTGTGTGTGTGTGTGTGTGGATAAAGTACAATTTCTCAGTCTATCATATTTCACTTTATGAAATCTTCGTCAGTGCTTTCTTCGATTTGTGCTTGATCTCTGTCAAAACGTTAATAAAGTGAAACAAATTAGATTGGGATCCGTTTGCTACTTGCTCTTTATCCTATCATTTTGATAGACTCCCATCTATCAGTGCTCGATGTAATAAAACAGAGCTATTATAATCAGCATCTGAAAGTAGGTGTTTGAGACGATAAATACTGACACATTTTTTTCCAAATCATTAAGGTTTTTTTTTTTTAAGAAACGTGTTTAAAGATTAAGTTTAGATTCAAAATTGGGGCGATGGAATTTAATCCGATGATGAGTAAAGGACTTATAATATTTATAATGGAAATATATGCATTTAGTTTGTATGAAATTAAAAGGGATAATAATGTTAATAAACAACTCTACGTTTTCAACATCATTAACTGAATAAAATAGCAGTCGACAGAAATACAGATTGTTGCATTAATAAATTTATAGAAGAATGTTTTTGCTTTGCTTCCAGAAAATATTTTCTCATTGTTAGATTCAAATGAAATGGAGGTGAGGAAAAAGGCTATTAAAAATGCGTTCATTAGATAAGTAAACATTTATCCATACCTAATTACTCATGTCATTTTACAAGAAAAATTTTAAAATTTAATACAAATTACGCCTAAATCATATAACAAATTATGGGTAAATCCCCTTACCAAAAAAAAAAAAAATCTTTCTTTCAGAAATAACGAGCCATCAAAGAAGACATATAATTTGCATTCATGAACTCTGAAGTGACATACTGGTCAAATTTGATTAACTTCCCACAAAATGGAGTTTGCGAACCTGAGCTTGCAGAAAGATTTTCAAATAATGCAACTGCAAGAACTACTAAGGAATAGAACGATGATTAAGTTGCTTAATTTACATTCGTAAGCTGTGGAAAGAAAACTTAATTTAACAATTGAAGCTTCATAATTTTTATATAGACAAGAAGCAAGGCATATTTACATTATAAGTAAATCCCTGTGCCATCAAGTATGACATACAATTACTTCAAAGGGGATTTATACGGATTAATTTAACTTTATTACTATGTGAGTTATAATAGAGTGCAGTACTTTTAGTGCGATACTGATGAAATACATTGAATAGTAATAAAATGCATCTAATTAAAATGATTAATTAGAAACACTGAATGAAAACGCAATATATCTAATTAAAAAATATCAAATTTATATGGATATATTCTTGAAATAGTAAACATTTGAAGAGAGTTTATAAGCAAAAAGCTGCGGAATTGAAGTATTTCTGTAGATTTGATCAGACGACATTTAAAATTAAATGCTTAAAAAAAGATAAAAGCGAGGAATCTAATTTTAGCCGTCAGCATTTATTACGTCAAAACGCAGCCTTTGCCCCAAATGCAATGTTGACTTTGAAAAATCAACCAACCCGAAATACCGCCTTTATATATATATATATATATATATATATATATATTTATATGTATGTATGTATGTATGAACTGTTTTCGTTTGACGTGTTTCATCCTTTTAGATTACATCGATAAATTAGTCCGATAAATTAATCTTCAAGAACAAAACGCGACACACGAAAAATTTTAGAATTCGTCATACATTTTTCACCAAAAATTCTTCTTGATAAATAAAAATTTATATATCGTTTTCCCATCTATCTATCTATATATATATATATATATATATATATATATATATATATATATAATTTATCCAGTTATGATTGGCAGCTATTCATAATTTAAAATGGTGCTGCATATATATATTCATATATATATGCATATATATATATATATATATATATATATATATATATATATATATATATATATATATATATATATCGGGAGAGAAGAAGAGGATTAATACCTTTCCAAAAGGTATTAGTACGTAAGTAAATGTAACGGATTCGACAGGAATTTGAACTCGGCTCTCCGATTCCTCAACCCGAAATTTCGAAAAGGTATTAATCCTCTTCTTCTCTCCCCAGCTATGGGTAAATAGCAGGACAGAACGCGTACTATAGCCTAGGATGCTAACTTCTCTAAAGCAGAAAAAAATGGCAACCAACTGCAGGAAAAAATATATGCCTCGATAGTCATGTATCAAAAAATACATGATCGCCTCAGCGTGTATCATGCATGGCAGATAAGTGACTGATGAAAAGTTGGTCATATTGGAGCGATTTTTGTACTTAGTTCTGATATTGTAGCGGGCGTCCAGAAGATGCATGAAAAATGCAAGACGATCACCCTGATATATATATATATATATATATATATATATATATATATATATATATATATATATATATATATATATATATATATATATATATATATATATATATATATATATATATTGAGACAAATATAGAATGGTATTGAAACGAGATTAATTTTTACGATTTTGTATTTGAATTTCTGATACACATAATCAGAAAATTTAAGAAATCAGTGTAAAATATAAAATAACCTAGCTGAAATTACGAGTGAATGCAGACAGAGGAAGTAAATGTTATTTATGCAGCAAAAGACAGGAAGTTGTGGAGAACAATGCGCTTGTCCCTTCATAGAGGAAGTATTAAACGATATATAATTACACATATTGTCGACTGGTCTCCGATCAATGCACATCTGATGTTTTCAAAATCCTATGGATGTTTTGAACCAAACTATAGTCTCTCATATACAGGCAAAATTATTTAGACGATTTGATTAAGAGAGCCTTGTCACTTCTTTGACGAGTCTTTCTCTCTATCCTTTTGCGGTTGAAAGTCAATAAACTGGAAATAGAGGGTTATACATTTCTAATGATAAATGCAACACAATATACTCCCCTCGTTTCAAATACCTGTTGAAATATTACACGTTTTTATGTTCATTTTATATTCCCTGTGTGAAAAAACCATACAAAATAAAAACTCACATTATATAATGTCGAACTTATTTTTCATTGTTTCATTTCACGTCATTAACATTCACAGAGACGGATAAATAATAACAGTCTGTATTTCGAAAAAAATGTTGATTCTACGGTTAAAGCTATAAAATAATAACAGTGTAGAAAACTAAAGAAAAGTAAATATATATATATATTAACATAGAATATTATTGTTTGGTGGGTAGACGAGAAATGCGTTTTCTCATGTATGAAACTTAATATGAATAGAAAAGGTTATAGTCAAATAAAAAAAAAGAGTTAATAACTTCCCGGTATTTATTATCTGTAATGTATCGGATAAATATAGATGTATTTATTAATTACCATTATATATATATATATATATATATATATATATATATATATATATATATATATATATATATATATATATATATATATATATGTATATATATATATGTATATATATATATATATGTATATATATATATATATATGTATATATATATATGTATATATATATATTTATATGTATGTATATATATGTATATATATATATATATATACATATGTATGTATGTATTTATATATATATATATATATATATATATGTATGTATGTATGTATGTATGTATTTATATATATATTATATATATATATATATATATATATATATATATATATATATATATATATATGTATGTATTAGGTTAGTGCAGAAATAATGGCGTAATAATGTCGTTTTTTGACGTTAAAAATACGTCAAAAAACGACATCAATGCGTCATTATTTTTGCACCAACCTAACATATATATATATATATATATATATATATATATATATATATATATATATATATTATATATATATGTATGTATTTATATATATATATATTATATATATATATATATATATGTATTTATATATATTATATATATATATATATATATATATATATATATGTATGTATTTTCATATATATATATATATATATATATGTATGTATTTTCATATATATATATATATATATATATATATATATATATATATGTGCGGATTTAAGTATGTATTTATATATATATGTGTGTGTGTGTTCGTGCGTGTGTATGGATTACTATTTTTTAACAGCTGCTGCTGATGCTTAACGCATATCTCTTCTTCAGAATTGAGCGCTCTGGCTGCTGGTTTAGCTTTTGTATACGTCACGTATATAATACATGATGTATATGATTTCCTTCCTTTACCGTGCGCAAATAGTTTAGCGGTAAAGTCTCTGAGGACAAATCCGTCGAGTTTCATTCCAGGCTTGAAGCAATCGAATGATACAGTGAGGCATGGTCTCTCTCTCTCTCTCTCTCTCTCTCTATATATATATATATATATATATATATATATATATATATATATATATATATATATATATCACAGTCACGTTCAAATTGCGGGTGGTGTAGTTGATATCAACTAAAAATGAGAACCCGTTGATCTGAGATCTTCACATTCACTTATCCACAAATGTTGTTGTTTAAGTTATGATTCTTGGAATCCCGACCCGCTTTGCATTAATTATTTGATCAGAACGGATACACCAACCTTGGGTGGCAACCAATCTCAGAGGAGGGAAACTCAGAAACCGCATGTAATCCTGAAGAAGCACATATAATGAAATGAACTGGAAGATTACAATAACGTTATGACCCCAACGTGGTTGAACTTGATTGTTCTCTCTCTCTCTCTCTCTCTCTCTCTCTATATATATATATATATATATATATATATATATATATATATATATATTTATATGTGACTTATTTTTTTAGCGTGTACCCATATTTGACTAGATCATTCGATTATTTATTAAACATATATCTATTTATTTTCGGTGTACCTGCCTTAAAATTCCAGAAAATTTTGTTTTGTTTGTTTTTTTTTTAAATTTTTCTGCAATCTCCGGCTAAGTATTTTTTTTCATTAATAATTTTTTTCGAATATAGGTAGGTGAAAATAAATAGATATACATTATAATAAATAAATGGAGTGTCAATTCAAATACAAGTTATCCGCTGTCGGATTTACAAACAATTGTCCATCTTCAGATTATTTCATAATTTTATGAATGACTTCAAGACATATATCGATATCATAACGATGTTAAGTAGATGCTGAAGATTGAATCTTATTTAATACCTTATAAAGTTGTTTATTATCAAAATTCTGATTATTAATAAATTCCATATGGAATAATTTATATTAGGTACACAAATAATTTCTTCCAGTTATAGATATCTATTTATCTATCTCTGACAGTTATTCTGTATCTGTTTTTCTATCTATCTATCTATCTATCTATCTATCTATCTATCTATCTATCTATAAGAATTAAATTTTCTGAAAATGAACAATTAGATATTAAAAGAACATGAAAAAAGTGTATTCCTTTAAAAACTGATTACTTTAAATTACCTGAAGAAGGTCAGGAGACCGGAAACTGTAGCAAAGATATGAAGAACATAAAATAAGATACACACTAGAATAAATCCACATTATGAAGCAAAAGGTTTGCGGTTTCTGTCTTTATATTCAATATACATTTTTCTCTCGTTGTACCAATCATAACGGTTTCCTTATATATATATATATATATATATATATATATATATATAGGGTGTTTCAAAAAGAATACGCCAATATCATCACGTGATGTTTCAAAAACGAAAAAAATTACAAACCTCTAGCATGAACACATGTGTTGTATATACATTCAAGTTTCATTTCATGTTTTATAAGTGCTCAATGTGGCCACCACCAGCAGCGCGGACAACATCAAGCCGATATGAGAATTCCTCCCAAACACGCCTCAGCATGTCACGGTCCACCATGTTGATTACAGCTGTTATTCGATCTTTCAAGTCATCGATACTTCCTGGAAGTGCTGGAACATAAACTTGGTCTTTAACATACCCCCACAAGAAAAAGTCACACACAGTGAGGTCCGGGGATCTGGCAGGCCAAGCACAGAGAGTAAAATATTTAGCACCTCTCCTCCCAATCCATTGCTGAGGCACGTTTTCATTCAGATAAGTACTAACACCGAGATTCCAATGGGGTGGTGCTCCATCTTGCTGAAAAATAAAGTCATTCGAATCTGCTTGCAGTAAAGTGAATAGCCAGTTTTGGGTGCTCTGTTCCCCAAATGCACACATTGTGACGATTGACTGTGCCTCTCAAATGGAAATTCGCTTCGTCACTAAAAACTAAACGTGAAAAGAGAGTTTCATCACCTTCCTCCAACTCCAGCATTGACTCACAGAATGTCCTCCGCATCACCTTGTCATAATTAGTAAGTGCTTGGACGAGGTTTAGTTTGTATAGTTTCATGTGTAATCATCTCTTTAACACATGCCAGACAGAGGTATGAGGGATGGCAAGCTGAAGACTTGCTCAACGTACGGACTTACGTGGGCCGCTCTCAAATGCATCATGAATCCTCTCCACTTGCTCCTCTGTAACACGTGGTCTTCCAGGACTCTTTCCTTTGCACAGGCACCCACTCTCTTTAAACTGTTTAACCCACCGTCGAATGCTCTCACGATGGGGCGGATCAATGCCGAATTCTGTTCTGAAAGCACGCTGCACCGTGACAATGGCGTTTGGTTTCGCGAACACAAGCACGCATAATGCCTTCTGCTGAGGAGTCGCCATTTTGATTGATCTTCCCTCAATTCAGCTGCACCAGTAGCGGTGAAACTGACACCTAATCAAACTTTGATAAGTACTCTATCAAATAACCACTGATTCAGTCCACTACAATGCTATAGACCTGAAAAAACAGCGTAACGATTTTGGCTTATTCTTTTTGAAACACCCTGTATATATATATATATATATATATATATATATATATATATATATATATATATATATATATATATATATATAATTACATGAATCATTCATACAAAAAAAGACAAATATAGAGGTTAATGATTTAAATAGCGAGAATACATCTTCGCAAACAATTTCAATCAGTTACACCAACCCCGAACCTGTATATGAATGATATGATCCCTGTTTGTAAATTCCAGTTGCATAAGGTTTGTTTTAGTTTTTACAAGCATTTGTATGAATGATTCATGTAATTATAAATTAAAATTGCACCTATAACCGAAATTAAAATGACTGATCCAACGTGCAACTTTCGGATAATAAGTGTGAAATTCCTGTAATTATTGAACAATATAGTTCATGCCACATTGACGGAAAACCTACCAGTAAAAAAGAATTCTCTTATTACTATATTTGTACAAAAACGCACAACCTTAAAATTTAAAATTCAAACTCAGCGTTGCGACCGCATGTTCTAAAAAAAAAAAATAACACATTTCTCATAACATTTTTTCGGATTACATCTCTATTTTCATTGTCCCCTTATTACCGAGAAGTACAAGACAAGAACAAATCTATTTCCATACCTGAGGATGTCTGTAGAAACAGACGAAAGCTTGTAAAATCTAAAAAAAAGACCTTATGAAACTGGAATTTATAAACAGGTATCATATCATTTATATCATTCATATACAGGTTCCGGGTTAGTGTATCTTCTTGAAATTGTTTGCGAAGATGTATTCTCGCCATTTAAATCATTAACCTATATATTTGTTTTTTTTTTTTTTTGTATGAATGATTCATGTAATTATAAATTAAAATTGCACTTATACAAACACACAGACACATACACACATATATATATATATATATATATATATATATATATATATATATATATATATACACACATATAAACAAACATATATATGTGTGCGTGTCTGTGTTTACGTTTGTTCA
>OZ010583.1:87103575-87116075 GCA_963932145.1 Acanthosepion lycidas
TGTAAAAGGGGTAGTTAAAGAGACATGGTAGAGTATAGGGAGGGATTAATTTCATATCTCTCTCAAGCATACTTTGTATTGGGGGAGGAGGAGTGACCAGACCTTGACCTATTTAGACGGTTAACTTAACAGAAGTGATATATAGAAATAGGAGGGGAGAAGGGAGATAAGAAAAAAGAAAAAAGAAAGAAGGAAAGGGAAGTAAAGAGAAAGAGGCTGTAATTGGGTTTTAGCAATTTATGTAAAGAATAGATTTTAATGCTTGATAGAAATTTATATGTCTAAAAAAAATTGATGTTTGCTATCAATTTAAATATTTTTTTTTAAAACAAATACTTTAGGGACTTAATATAAGTTAAATACTATATTTATTAACACATTTATAGAGAACATATTAAAAAAATATTTTAAACTATAATAGTTTGTTTACCCGACCGATCGTACTTTTTTAATATTGTAAAAATAGTTACGGTAACATCGTTATTAGTTTTTTTTTTAATCTAATTTATGAATGCAATTTGTCATTATTTTTAGATGGGTAATCTTACTAACTTAAAGTTTAGGTTTAATCATGGAATAATATTTGAGGGTAATATTAAAGATTTTGCTTTCTTCTTATATATATCACATACATATTCATGCAAATCCCATATATACATACGTTTATTTACATGCGCAAATACACACATAGACACACATGTAGAGATATACACTGGTACCTATCCATATACATACATAAATTACATACACATACATTTATAAATAACTACATATATTTTAATATTTGAAATTTAGACATATATATATATATATATATATATATATATATATATATATATATATATATTAAAATAAATTGGTATCCGAGGAAAAAATTTCAAAAGAACATGGCTAAAATAATCGTCCAGTGGCTAAAATTTCCTGTCCAAAGAAAAAAAAAAATTTCTGGTTGCTGTGAGTGCAACAGTGAATTGATTTTTATTTTATGGTTTAAGTTTTGTATAATTTAAGAGTTTGTTGCATTTTACTGCAAAAAGATAACACTTTCGGTTATGCACTTAACGATAAATAGGACCACATATTTCAAATCCAATAATACCAGTGATGAAGACTTATATGATTTCCTGAATTATCTCATTTATTTGAATCCTAGAAAAAAGCAGGAAAATGTCTACCTAATTTAATTTCTATAAGAAAAGAATATACTATATTTTTTGCTGTATATCATCAATATCCTTCAGTCACAGATGCCTGATTGCATGAAAATATTTACAATATTTTTCAACTGAATGAATGAATTAATATTATGTAATGAAACTTCTAAAGAGAAGACGGGTTTTCTTTACAATGCGCTCAGCAAGAAGATGAATAATGTTTCTACAGAATGCTGTTGAGGATGACGTGGACTGTACACGTGAGCATCGACGAATTTTTAGTGAGAAAATGAAATCAAACGGAAATTAGTACTTAACATGAGGAAGAGACAGTTGAGAACGTTATGAGGAAGGAGGGCTTGGAACGTAAGATACTGACATGAGAGATAGAGGGTAAGATGGACAGAGAAAAACAACGCATAACATAATTAGAGAGCTTGAACTCATGGATTAAGGAACACTGATCAGGAGTAATAAAAGAAAAACAAAGTTTAAAAAAAATTACAAAGGACAGGAACTTCATTATGTTCTGAGGAGACACGACACATAGAAAAAAAAAAAAAAAAAGACCAGCCATAGAAAAATGGGGAGCGGTTACTTCTACCAGCAATATGCGAGGGCCCTGACTCAGAATTTTCTGGTTAGTTTTCGCCAAATATTTGAAGATGATAGAATGTCTGGCGCGATTTAAGATACTATCCATATCTCTCACTATATATATATATATATATATATATATATATATATATATATATATATATATATATATATATATATATATAATGTAATTCCGACAAAATACAGGTCATCCTTGATTTTTTAAATAAGCTTCTCAGTATCCGAGAGAAAAAATATTTGTTGTCTAAATGATTCGCTTTATACAAATTATATATGCAATACTGTATTTTAATATTTTATATATATATATATATATATATATATATATATATATCAGTATGGTCAACCACACAGGCATGTTTCGCTGTATCACAGCTCATCAGAGTGCCTAGACATCTGGTTTGTTTAAGCCAGATTCGAAACCATGCTGATTTGGCATCAGTCAGAGAAAGCCCAGTGCGTGTATATATATATATATATATATATATATATATATATATATATATATATATATATATATACATATATATACACCGATGTGTATTTTGGTCAGTTTCCGATTTGTATTTTTGTGTTTCACTCTGTGTGTCACTATGTTCTATGTAAACTTATGTGACTATATATATTGAGATTAAATTATCTGAAGAAATTATTTGAATTTGCTACGATTACTATAGTTATTATTTTCATCATTAATAATAATAATATTAATAATAATAATAATAATAATTGATTTTATTTGTTTTCTTTTTTACGAAAAATAAAGATCCGTTGAAAATGTCATGTTGGGACTCGGAAAAATGTGTTTACAAAAGAAATCCAAGGAAATAAACTAATAATTAAAATAAATATTATTATTTCAGCTTTGCCACACAACTACTACATTCTCCCGTTATGCAACCACTACGCACCCCTGTAGCATGACATGGCACACATTAACATTTCTTCCTGAGCTGCGAATTTATAGTTGAAAACATTAATGAAAACATTTAAAATTCGAAGAAAATTTTGGGTGATTTCAGGAACCATGCTTCCACTTAATCTCGATTGTTACCAACTTTATATATTGAAGACTTGAAGTCACAAAATTTTACTGATACTAATGTTAAAATATAACAAGTATATAATTATCGGAATTAAATTAATAAAATCACTTATATAAGCATATAAAGGCACGCATCGGAACACCTCGGATGTGTCCTGAAAAACTTGGGGGCAATGGTTTTGAAATTTGTATTAAGGGAAAGAGTTGGATTTTGCAAGTAGAAAGCTTTCTGCGAAAACAATTCTAACAATTACATTACTGAAGAATTGTTGTAATGATGAAGAAAAGTGTTGCCACTTAGTCCCGATTATCAACCAACATTTAGTTCTGGCAGCAAATTTCAATGTGTGAATAATAATTATAAAGAGAAGATTACTTAAGGAGAGACATACAGTGAATTGAAAGCACAGGGGGCTGAATTAAAAAATAAAGTAGATTTATTGGTTATTGAAAAGAAATTAATAGAAGTCACATATTTAGAAACATATATGAGCACATATACTTGATATGATTTTACATTTACATATTCTGAAACAGTGTACATGTATGTGGAATTCCCTGTGAAGCCTAGTGTTGAAGTTAGCAGTAGAAAATCAAAACAACACTGAAGATAAGACGCACACGCACACACCAACAGAGCACTGCAAACACACTCACACACAAAGAGTGCTACAAACACGCACACATATACATAGACAGTAGCACACTAACAAAAAAACTATGATTTAAAATGAGATGATACATACACATGGAGATGATTTTGTCCTAGATACACACACACACACATACACACATACACGCGCGCACGCAAACACACGCAAACACGCGCGCGCAGAGGGTGAGAGAGAGAGAGGGAGAGAGAGTAGGAGTGGGACTATTGAAACAAAATCCAAAACAAAGATATACATAAAAGCCCCGTCTATTGAGGTGTGAAAACATAAGAAATTAAAAAGAGAAAATAACAATACTAAGCTGACAGATTTGACTTTGCACACACACACACAGACAAACAGACACACACACACCAAAAAAAAAAAAAAATAAATAAAATAAACACGCACACACATTTCTATGGGAATTTACGACCTGCGTCTGCTATTCCGCGACCGTTATCCTAGCATAGCAATCTTCTATGTTGACATAACAGAATGCCATCTGTGTTGGTGAATATCTTTGTTTAAATGTCAATATAACCACGCAGAAGATGACTGTTGTGAGCCGAAAGCTTAGATTAAGGAACAGCATGATAATAAAATATTCAAATGTTGGACAATATTTGTCTTTATTTTCATCCGAATTTAAAGCAATCAAACGAAGTTTAGAACGGCTCATGAAACATTATAGACATTCAATGTTATATATATATATATATATATATATATATATATATATATATATATATATATATATATAGCATGTGCTCCATTACGAATATTTCTGAGCGTTTGAATGTCAATCTAAGGACAGTGCAGAGGATTTGGAAAGCATTGGGTTAGTAATGAAAAAGGGACGACCGCTCGGAAAACTCACTCTGGACGTTCTGATGAGAAAATATCATCCGAATTGATGATAGCCTCAGACACAACATGGTGGCCTATATCAAGTTCCTATGTCGGGCAACAGGACTCTGCACCATCCCACACAAGTAGAAGAACCCGGTCATAGATGTTAAACAATTTTTGGAACGACATCACTCCATACCTTTGGCCACCTAACTCTCCAGACTTCAAACTTCTTGATTATTATGTGTGGGATCCAGTTTTAACGAGAGACAAATAAAACTCCTTGGAACTCCAAAATTGAAATAAAGGAAAGGATAATGGCAGCAGGAGGCCGTGGTTATAATCAATGGCGATTTTATTGAATAAACTTACTTTAAAAATATATCTGATCAACTCAGATGTCAGTGTTATTTGCATTTTCACCATATTTCGATAACAATTTATTCATCGCACCATATATATATATATATATATATATATATATATATATATATATATATATATATATATATATGTGTGTGTATACACAAATATAGTATATAGAGAGATATTCTATATTTATATTTTTATAAGCATATTTGTATATATATATATATGTATATAATATATATATATATACATATATATATATAATATATATTTCGATTATTGTGAAATTGTTTGCGAAGATGTATTCTCGCCATTTAAATCATTAACCTCTATATTTGTTTTTTGTATGAATGATTCATGTAACTATATAATATATATATATATATATATATATATATATATATATATATATATATATATATATATATATACCATATATAAATATATATGTATGTATGCATGTATATGAATATATATATATATATATATATATTGTTGAATGTAAAATAAAACCTTTTAAAAGCATTTATACTACATTCAACACCATCAATTGATAAAACACCGGATGTGTTGAAACGAAATGGTTATTATTTTTGTAGTGATTTTATAACATATTTATGTTATAATTTTCGAATGAATTATATTTGCTCTCCTCTGTATTGAGCATTCTTTTGAGAATAGTATTTTTGTCTATTGAAATATATTCCGTATACACTAATTCTATACATGGATATATATATATATATATATATATATATATATATATATATATATATATATATATATATATATATGTATATATATATGTGTGTGTGTGTGTGTGTGTGTGTGTGTATATTTGGATGTACGTATGTATAGGGATTTGCAAAGCATGGCATAGATGTGCCACATGGGTGAAAGGATCGAACACCTATTGAGGATCAAATCGCCTCTCTTTCGTAACTGACCTATCAAGACCATTACACCAAGACAAAATGCCCTGAACTCACATAGCATTTAGGGTTGAATCAACACGACACCTTATCCAAAATATCATGAACTGGCTAAAACATCAGATTGATTTATTATGTGTGTGTTTGTGTGTGTCAGTGTGTTTGTGTGTGCGTATGTGTGCGTGTGACTGTGTCTGTGTGTGTACGTGCGTGCGTGCTTGCGCATGTGTGTGGATGGGATCCTTTTATGCTATGAAGTTTTCAGTTAACCTACACACAGACACATACATGCACAAACACATACATAAAAAAGAGGGTCAGCATGGTATATTGATGCATCTCTCTATATATAGCCGGTCGCTCTCTATCTCTATCCCTCACTCTCTCTCTCTCTATCAATATCTCTCTCCTTTTTGCTCTCTCTCACTCTCTCGAAAGTGTGGTTCATTTAGATATTCATATTATATCATGGGAAATACCCGACGTCGTAAAACACATTTTCACCCACTGACAAACGCTTACATATATATATATAAATGATTTTTTTTTGCAATTGTCATTATAGTGGACACCGGTATTTGAAATGAACGCCGCATATTGATTTTTTTTGTACAAAATTTCGAATACGAATATGAAATCAACTGGTGTACATTGTAATAATATTTGAAATAATAAAATTGACGGATTAAAAATAATTCAGACACAGGCAACATATTGGCAGGATTTGTTGAATTGTGCCGAACACAGAAATTTTCATATTCACCTAGAAGATATATATATATATATATATATATATATATATATATATATATATATATATATATATATATATATATAGATATATATATAGAGAGAGAGAGAGAGAGAGCGAGAGAGAGATAGAGAGATAGAAAGATAGACATTGGTGAAAATGAGTGTTAATAAGCCTATACAAAAACATGATGCATAAAGAAAATAATAAGATTTGCTAAAAACACCTGATTTTATATTATAAATATTATATATATATATATATATATATACATAAAAGGATTAGTTTTTTTTCAGAATCATCTTATTATTCTATCTCTCTCTATCTACACACACAAACACACACACACACACATATATATATATATATATATATATATATATATATATATATATATATATATTATAATTGCTTTTTTAAAAAAAAACACGACACAGAAATTACTATTTCGAAACTGGTAAGCACTATTCAAGTTTAATTCCAATATCAACACACACAAACACACACACACACAAACACACACACATGAATAAAGATATTCTCTATGATCTTATTATTTTTAATGATGTTTTACCGTTATATATTTTAGCGATATCTGGCATTATATATATATATATATATATATATATATATATATATATATATATATATATATATATAAAAGAGAAAATATACAAGTAAAAATAAATTAGCCTAAATTCATCCAAGTAAATAAATAAACAAACCAATCCCAAATAAAGATAATCAATTAAAAACTGTTCCCGCCAAAATAATACTTAGAATGAACTACAACAATCAACCCCAAAACTGAACAAATAGTTTTAATTAAATTCCCAAACCAAAACAAAACTGTTAAATAAGTGATATAAACAAATTTTTACTAAGTTAATAAATAAATAAATAAATAAAATAAGAAACAAAAATAAAAACAAGCAATATAATTTGACCTAAATAGATAAACAAACGACTTCCGGTGAAATAACCGCCATAATAGAATACCCACAATGCACCACTAACCCGTATATATATAAATAGCCGAGAAAAATAACAGCACACGTGGCTTGACGATTGCATATAGCATGAAACAGACTGTCGCCTCTAAGTGTTGACTTCTATGTTCACTTTTATATTTACACACGCTCTATCTCTGATATTGAGCACTTTATTCCATAAATATAGCACACCTTAAGACTATATTTCTTTATATATATATATATATATATATATATATATATATATATATATATATTAGGTTGGTGGAAAAAATTTTTGACGTATTTTTTAACGTCAAAAACTGACATTATTTTTGCACCAACCTAATACATATATTTCACAACATTGAACGCGAGAAAATATCATTTATGAATCAGCTACTGTATAAAGACTACCAGGAATCAACAAATTCCAGTAGACTAGTGAAAGGACCCAAAATCTAGACCTTATATTCGTTTGATCCCGAAAAAAAAAAACTGAATATTCGGGCGATGTATTCACAGTTTGTTTTGGGAGGATTTTATATAATAGTCTGATAAAACTTTTAATATACCTAGCAGCAAATAGTGGATAAATGTCTCTGGTGCCGATCCACTTTCCGAAATCAAGACCAACCAATCAGACATGCGATTTTTTTTTTTTAAACTCGTTCTTGTTCAGGCCGAGATGTCTCAACAATCATCATTTATAGAATTAAAGATAAAATCAGCGGGACAGACAACCACACGTAAAGTAGCAGTGCTTGGGCAGATGATAGACAGACACGGATAGAGATAATAAAAAATGGAATCCTCGACGTATGTTGTCATTTCTGTCTGCAGTAGACCAGTTGCCATCCAAGGCTATAGAACCCAGTCTGTCCTGCTATTTGTCTATAACATCATTAATTGAATTAACGATAAAATCAGCAGTACAGACAACCACACGCAAAGTAGCAGTTCTCGGGCAACTGAGAGACAGACACGGATAGAGATGATAAAAAATGGTATCCTCGGTGTAGGTTGTCATTTCTGTCTGCAGTAGACCAGTTGCCATCCAAGGCTATAGAACTCAGTGTGTCGTGCTATTTGTCTATAACATCATTTATTGAATTATCGATAAAATCAGCGGTACAGACAACCATACGTAAAGTAGCAGTGCTTGGGCAACTGATAGACAGACACGGATAGAGATAGTAAAAAATGGAATCCTCGATGTAGGTTTTCATTTCTGTCTGCAGTAGACCAGTTGCCATCCAAGGCTATAGAACCCAGTCTGTCGTGCTATTTGTCTATAACATCATTTATTGAATTAACGATAAAATCAGCGGTACAGACAACCACACGTAAAGTAGCACTGCTTGGGCAGCTGATAGCCAGACACGGATAGAGATAATAAAAAATGCGATCCTCGATGCAGGTTGTCATTTCTGTCTGCAGTAGACCAGTTCCCATCCAAGGCTATAGAACCCAGTCTGTCCTGCTATTTGTCTATAACATCATTTATTGAATTAACGATAAAATCAGCGGTACAGACAACCACACGTAAAGTAGCAGTGCTTGGCCAACTGATAGACAGACACGGATAGAGATAATAAAAAATGGGATCCTTGATGTAGGTTGCCATTTTTGTCTGCAGTACACCATTTGCTATCAAAGGCTATAGAACCAAGTCTGTCCTGCTATTTGTCTATAACATCAATTATTCAATTAACGATAAAATCAGCGGTACAGACAACCACACGTAAAGTAGCAGTGCTTGGCCAACTGATAGACAGACACGGATAGAGATAATAAAAAATGGAATCCTTGATGTAGGTTGTCATTTCTGACTGCAGTAGACCAGTTGCCATCCAAGGCTATAGAACCCAGTCTGTTCTGCTATTTGTCTATAACATCAATTAATGAATTAACGATAAAATCAGCGGTACAGACAACCACACGTAAAGTAGCAGTGCTTGGGCAAATGATAGACAGACACGGATAGAGATAATAAAAAATGCGATCCTCGATGTAGGTTGTCATTTCTGTCTGCAGTAGACCAGTTGCCATACAAGGCTATAGAACCCAGTCTGTCCTGCTATTTGTCTATACCATCATTTATTGAATTAACGATAAAATCAGCGGTACAGACAACCATACGTAAAGTAGCAGTGCTTGGCCAACTGATAGACAGACACGGATAGAGATAATAAAAAATGGAATCCTCGATTTAGGTTGTCATTTCTGTGTGCAGTAGAGCATTTGCCATCCAAGGTTATAGAACCCAGTCTGTCCTGCTATTTGTCTATAACATCATTTATTGAATTAACGATAAAATCAGCGGTACAGACAACCACACGTAAAGTAGCAGTGCTTGGCCAACTGATAGACAGACACGGATAGAGATAATAAAAAATGGAATCCTCGATGTAGTTTGTCATTTCTGTCTGCAGTAGACCAGTTGCCATCCAAGGCTATAGAACCCAGTCTGTCCTGCTATTTGTCTATAACATCATTTATTGAATTAACGATAAAATCAGCGGTACAGACAACCACAGGTAAAGTAGCAGTGCTTGGGCAACTGATAGACAGACACGGATAGAGATAATAAAAAATTGAATCATTGATGTAGTTTGTCATTTCTGTCAGCAGTAGACCAGTTGCCATCCAATGCTATAGAACCCGGTCTGTCCTGCTATTTGTCTATACCATCATTTATTGAATTAACGATGAAATCAACGGTACAGACAGCCACACGTAAAATAGCAGTGCTTGGGCAACTGATAGACAGACACGGATAGAGATAATAAAAAATGGAATCCTCGATTTAGGTTGTCATTTCTGTCTGCTCTAGACCAGTTGCCATCCAAGGCAATAGAACCCAGTCTGCCCTGCTATTTGTCTATAACATCATTTATTGAATTAACGATAAAATCAGCGGTACAGACAACCACACATAAAGTAGCAGGTGATTGGGCAACTGATAGACAGACACGGATAGAGATAATAAAAAATGCGATCTTCGATGTAGGTATTCATTTCTGTCTGCACTAGACCAGTTGCACTCTAAGGCAATAGAACCCAGTCTGCCCTGCTATTTGTCTATAACGTCATTTATTGAATTAACGATAAAATCAGCGGTACAGACAACCACACGTAAAGTAGCAGTGCTTGGGCAAATGATAGACAGACGGGGATAGAGATAATAAAAAATAGAATCCCCGATGTAGGTTGTCATTTCTGTCTGCAGTAGACCAGTTGCCATCCAATGCTATAGAACCCAATATGTCCTGCTGTTTGTCTATAACATCATTTATTGAATTAACGATGAAATCAGCGGTACAGACAACCACACGTAAAATAGCAGTGATTTGGCAACTGATAGACAGACGCGGATAGCGATTATAAAAAATGGAATCCTCGATGTAGGTTGGCATTTCTGTCTGCAGTAGACCAGTTCACATTGAAGGCTATAGAACCCAGTCTGTCCTGCTATTTGTCTATAACTTCATTTATTGAATTAACGATAAAATCAGCGGTACAGACAACCACAGGTAAAGTAGCAGTGTTTGGCCAACTGATACAGAGACACGGATAGAGATAATAAAAAATGGAATCCTCGATGTAGTTTGTCATTTCTGTCTGCAGTAGACCAGTTCCCATCCAAGGCTATAGAACCCATGTCTGTCCTGCTATTTGTCTATAACATCATTTATTGAATTAACGATAAAATCAGCGGTACAGACAACCACACGTAAAGTAGCAGGTGCTTGGGCAACTGATAGACAGACACGGATAGAGATAATAAAAAATGGGATCCTCGATGTGATGTTATGGTTAGCAACCTTGATTTGTTAGATAAATTGCGACTAAATAGTACCACATAGTCTCTTAGAAATTCACTTAGATAAATGGAAAAACAAAAAGTAAATTGATGATAAGTCCCAAAACAATTATGAACTTGATGTAGATAGAAAAATCTGTATAGTAAGACGTCGGAAGAATTTTAGAATATTTATGAAGTAATATAGACCTTATAAAAATAGAAATGAGTCAAATTTCTTAATGCACGACACATGTTTCATAAGTAAAATCATATATTATGCATAATGATATGTACTGTTTATGTGTAATTATTTACACGCGCAACACTTCATTATATATGAGTCGATTACCTGCGTCATACACGTTTAGGTGATCATGTATCTTTCAATACATCACTGACGAGGTAGATTTTTCCCGCAGTAGGTTGCCATTCCTTTCTGAGGTAGACCACTTGCCATCCAAGGCTATAGAACCCGGTCTATCCTGCTAAGTATGGAAGAAGAAGAGATTCGGGAGAAGAAGAGGATTCAAATATATTAGGACATAAGTAAATGTGATGTTTCTCATACACACACACACACACACACAAACGTACACACACACACACACACAAACGCACACACACACAAACAAACACACATATATATGTGTGTGTGTGTGTGTATATATATATATATGTGTGTGTACATGCATAAACACATACATTATATACGCACACACGTATATATACATTATATGTGTATATATATAGATATATACATTATATGTGTATATATATATACATTATATGTGTATATATATACATTATATGTGTATATTTATATATATGTATATATATATATACACACACACATACACACAGAAAATATTTTCTTTCAAGTAATTTTATGCAATATTCGACATTATTCATTTCACAAAGATACGTAAGTCATCATATTTTCTCATTTGCTATGATAACCCCTAATAATAATATTCTTCTCTCTCTCTTTCTCTCTTGATAGATATTAGGTTGGTGCAAAAAATAATGACGTAATAATGTCGTTTTTTGACGTTAAAAATACGTCAAAAAACGACATTATTACGTCATTATTTTTCCACCAACCTAATAGATAGAAAGATACATATCAATATAACTGGATAGATGGATGTATATTAATATAGACAGATATGAATGTACCATATAGCTGAATAGATATACAGGTAGTAAGGTAGATCGACAGACTGATACCTAGCTAGATACGAATGTACCAGTACAAATAGTCATACACTCACACACAAATAGATAGATAGTGATATACATAGATATTGATATACATAGATACTGATATAGATAGATACATATCATCATAGC